>BSBK01007314.1:600000-1125012 GCA_027943335.1 Chamaecyparis obtusa
CAGTGACTCTTTGTACATAAGACCTAATGTTTTCATCATCCTTCATTTGTAACTTCTCCATCCCTTTTTTCTACTTCTGTAACTTTGATTTCTTGGTAAACTTGTCTCCTTCATATAATGCTTCTAATCTTGTCCAACTCTTGTGTACCGAATCCAGATAGTAAATTATCCTTTAGAGAGTGTGTTGATTAGTGATTCCCTTGCAACCATGTTATATGAAAATATCTTCTTTTCATCATCATTAGCTTTATCCAATTCATCCTTAGCTTTCATGGTTACATCATTCTTTGTGATCATCCAGTAGTCAATACCCAAACATAGAAAATGGGTTTGCATCTTGTTCTTCCAACTGTCAAAGTTTTCAGGATCAAAATTTGGACTATCCTTCCTATAGAATTCCATCTCCAAGATCACCTCAAGCTGTTAAGCTTTCTCTCTAAGAACTAGTAGCTTTGATACCAATTTTTAGGAATAATAGTCCACCAATACAACTGAGGGGGGGGGTGAATGAGTTGTATGATAGATGACTAAAATTTAAACTTTGAATAGAATAAATAGCAAATCAAATGAACATAATGAATGCTAATACAATAACACAATATTTTTTGTTGAGAAAACCCTATTAAAGGTAAAATCCCAATGGAAATTAACACCCACTAATGATGTACTAAGAGTATAGTATCCTTGTTAGAAGATCTAGCCCTGTTAGGAGCTGATTAAAACATTACAGTACATACATTACAGTACATAGTCCTTGTTAGAGGACAAACCCTATTAGGATTCAAGAAAAGAATTAGGCTCACTACCCAAAGAAGGTAATGACCACCTTCAGAACTCACTATTCGCAACACAAGTGTATGTAAGTAAATACACAATCCTTGAACTATCTGATAGCAAATGTCTTTTATTGATCAGTTCTAATGAAGTATATAAGTTATCCTCTACTCTAAATCTAGCAGACACAAGCTTGTAGCTTCCAAAATCTTCTTTTACATCACATACATACTGCTATATCTTTTCAAAAAGAAAAGATCTTACATATATACCCTATTATAAAATAAATGATCAGGTCAGCCAATTAGGCTTTCCTAATATAAAAATAATTACATAACTCCTTGCTAAGATACATACGGTATCTAAAACAAGTATACAATAATTATATCTCAACAATTAAGGACCGACATCCATAATCCATGCTCGCCATTCATGATACACACTAAAACTCTGTAGTCAGCTTCCAAGCAGGTCTTCTCTAGAACACACACCACAGATGACAAAATCCTACTTTTCATTCCTTGATAAGATCAAAAAACATTCTTTAGTACACTATGTATCATCCCTTAAGCTCGCATATACTGAATCCACATCGCTTGTAAGATATACCCAAAACTTAGAGACTTACTCTGTCAACTTCCACTATCACAATCCAGTAACCAATCTTCACCAAATATTCTATAATTCAACAAATATGTAATATTATATCATACAATCTTAGATATAAGATCACAACACCTTCCTGTACACACATATGTGTTCGGACATTCTGAATCATCCATATGACATCCGTATAGTGTAATAACTGGTCTATTTTCTTCATAGAAACATATGTTGAAATCAATGACAAAAAAAGAATGACAACATCATTGATAATGTAGTGATTAAACATATAAAATGTGTTAGAAATATCCAACAATAACAAGTTATGCAACAACAGAGTGTTGAAGGTTGAACATCAAAAAAATTATGACAAAGGGTTAGTGTGTGCCCTCGATTTCCCACAAAACTTTAAGGTTGAATGGATCAAAATTGTGTTAAGTAGAGTTTATGAAATGAAGATATGGCTAGAGGATGGACCGGTCAACATTACTGAAGACATGATACACTGATGCACCAGTTATCCTAGTCTAACAAGGAAGAAAACAATGAGATGCTAGAGTAAAGAAATAATATAAACAAACACTCAAGCAGTGTGGAATAAGAGAGGGATGACTATATCCACAATCACTGATCCAGAAATAGATTTTTTAGTGAGAGTGATTGGTCAAAAATTCTATCAGTCTAGCAGGTTACAAAGTGTTCCCTACATTGCGATCAATCAAGCATGGAAGATGGTGAAGAAAGATCACACTTATGATCTTGTCAAGCTGCAGTTGAGCTAGCTTGCTAAGAACCTTCAATCAGAAAAGCCAAGAATTCAATGTATAAGTTTGGTTCTCTTCTCACTTGTTTGTTCTTCTATATTCAGAATAGTTTCCCTATAATTGGAGATGTTGTATGGAATAAGGACTGACCAGTCACCCAATAGATAAATGAGTTTTTTGATTAGTTAGGAGAAAATTTTGAGAGTGTTATGGATAGTTACTTTGCAGAATTCAAAAATAAAATGAGAAAGAGGAGTAGGATCCCTATATCCCTAGTGGAGAAGCACTACATTGACATATGCTTCCTAGTGGATACCAACTATACTTATGCTCAGGCTATTATACTGAGAACAACATGGCTTAGGCCATTACCTTATGAGGTTAATGTAGATGAGACATCAAAAGCCATAACTACCTTACTAGCTGAGGAAATTGATAGGAAGGCTAAACCTTTTAGAAATTATGAAGAAGCTAAGTTTAAGATAGCTATGTGGTTAAAGTCAACAACCATGGAAATAAAGAGGAATAAACTAGTTAAGAACCTAGAAAATATTCTAGGAGAAAGAGAAGAGGAAAATGCACCTCTTGAACTAACACATGGGATAGGTGAAGATAATTCTAGTGAGTCTGAAGGAAATGATGAGGAGGAAAATGAAATTACAAAGAAGGGAAAGAAGGCATCAATTGTTAAGCCTAGAAAAAGACAATTGTAGAAACAAAAG
Organism: Chamaecyparis obtusa; assembly: GCA_027943335.1. Lineage (NCBI taxonomy): Eukaryota > Viridiplantae > Streptophyta > Pinopsida > Cupressales > Cupressaceae > Chamaecyparis > Chamaecyparis obtusa. The sequence continues at coordinate 602,864 of BSBK01007314.1, forward strand.
GCCACTCCTCATGTAGTACTTAGACCGAGAACTAGGGAAGCTTCTCTTATCATAGCTGCCGAGCTCCAGAAAAAGACACCAACTTTAGGAAAAATAAAGCCAGTTAAAACTAAGGCTATGTCGAGTAACCTTAGGAAGAAACCAAGAAGGAAGTTAATCTTGGAGAAAGATGATGATGATGAAGAGATAGATACAAATAAGAATACAAAGGTGAAAGTATCATCACAAAGACGTCAATTGACTATGGATGAAATATGCCACAATATCAAAAGCACTATTGGATTAGCATGCTTCAAGAACATTAACTTTGAAAAGTTAAACAATGATGACAAAGAGAAAGTGGAAATGCTAGCGATGTTTTGAACATTCAAGATGACACCTCTAAAGATGGGGAATCTCATCCTTGAAGAGCTATATAAAATACTTGATCAGAAATGGAAGTATGCCATGATGACAGAAAAATAGATAAGGGAGAGTACACTAGCTCAAGTCATGCCAGATCTATCCCCACAATACATAAAGAAATATATGGAGCAATATAGAAACATGTTTGTACCCAAGATCTGGGCCTATTCCATTTTACAACATAAGGTTGAAGATATTTTTCAGCAAAGCACTAGGTTGTGGAAGATTATTTTTGGAATAATCATTGTGAAGAGCTCACAACCGGGTGAAGGTACATCTAGTCAAGTGGAGTTAGATAATAAGGAAGACATTAATGAGCCTTAAAATCTAGAGGGAGAAGAAGGGAAGAAGGTAGAAGTGAGTGGATCACAAGATGTAATCACAATTGTGGATATCACTGAGGATACCTGAATCAAAACCAACATATTAACTAAGGAAGAAGTTAAGAATCAAATACTTGTTGAGGTAGCCTCAGATCAATTTCTACATAGCACCAATCCCATTTTAATTTAGGTACAAGACTATCCAAGGATTGATAGTACTTCAAATATGGACACTACACCTATAAGCTCTCATATGGTCACATTTGAGCCACAAGTCTCAAAGAGTACCAGTTTTGAGAAACATGACAAGAAGACAATAACAATAGACAATACATCTATCGAGAAAGGTAAGAATGAACAAGGTGAAGAGAGCCTAAAAGATTAAGAAGAAAAATCTACATTAGTAATAAAAAGTCCTCATATGGAGGAAAAGAATAAAATAGATGAGGAGGCAACCGAGAAAAATTTAGAGCCTAAGGAACATGAGGCTATTAAAGCTCTAATACAAATGCCTAGTGGGAATACACCTAAGAAGAAATCACATAAGAAAAAGGAGGAATCTCTAGGAACACAGGTTACAGTCGATGAAGTTATAGTGATTCCTAAGTGGGATACTGATAACTTAACTTGTGAGAAGATGAAAATCTTGCAGGATATTTTAAAGAAGAAAAGAAAGCAAGAAGAGTTAAGAAGAGAGCATCAACAAAAACAAGTCTTGCGTGAAATTAAAGGTATATTTATTGAAGCTTTTGAAATGGATGATGTGAATGACACTGCACCTATCTTGGAACAAATTGTTCAAATTCTTAAGAAGGTGAATAGTGATGATAGTGAGGCACATGAAAAACTCATGTAGTTGTCAAACAGAAAGTTTGAGACCCAGGTACTTGAAAAGGTCTCCACCGAAATAGCAGTAAAGTAGGTAGAACTTTCTACTTTAATGACTAATTTAGAAGAAGTTGTGTAGAATGTATATTTTTTGTACAATAAATTATGTAATATAGAAGATTTCACTAAGGACAATCAAGAATTAATTGAAAAATTGCAACTTGACTTGAAGTCTACCGGTCATTCACTGAGCATGGATGCAAGCTCCAACTCCATTCACTTCACTAGATTACTTCATGCACAAGGGAGATTAGCTGAGTTGATGGCTAATGATGGGAGAATAAGAGCTAAGCTAATTTCTATACAAACAATGTTAACACCTCATCTAGTGGTCATCTAGAAGGAATTAGCAATGACAAAGGATTTAGTACAGAGAGATCCTCATCTCTCTATTATTGAGAGCTTACTTGATCTAGCTACCTAGCTAGAAATAAAGATACATGTTTTGGAGTCTATCAGGATAGAATGGGACAATGCATTAGGTATGATAATGCAACTCCATAAACCATTTCTGGATAAGTATTTTCTCACCCAAACACCCCTGCAGCTTCAAGTGACAAAAACAAGGGGGAAATGACGTGCCATGATAGTGACATGAATAACAAGAAATTATATGAGAATGAATAGAATGGGGGAAATGAAGGAATACTAAGGGAAATGAAATGAAAATATAGTAAGGAATATATATCAAGGTATGAAATACTATTTTGTAATGTATATATTTAGTTGTATGTCAAAGAGTCTTATGTATATATATATGTAGAATCTTTTGAAGACTAAGTCAAAGTCTTAGGGGGAGTATTCATATTACTAAGTACTCTTGTTGTAATATAATCATCATGACAAAGTGTTTTTTCCACTAATGTCAAAGGGGGAGATTTTTTATCCCTAAGTTTTGTTGTCTAGTAGTGTCTAGCACTTAGTCATTTTCTAGGCAATGTGGGTCAGTCATCACTGCGATCGAGCCATCTTGTTGATGCAAGGAAGGGTAGGATGATGGCCAAAGGCACACCCTAATCCAAATCCTCCTTGCAGAGATCACACACTTGGAAGAAAATACACCACCAGTGAGAGAGAATGCAATATTGATCATATATTATTCATAAATCACCTCATACATGCTGGACTATAAGGCCTTCCTGGTTATGGCCAATACATTCAGAGTCAATTACAATAGTCCTCCAACATGTGAGGATTTAGAAACTATCTTCTACAAACTAAACTAATACCTCCAAAATTGATACTCCTTCATAGTCCTAAAAATACAACCAACTTCTTTATTTATACAAGAGGCTACCAAAACAAGTTAGCCTTTAGATCCATCATTGGAGAAAGAAATGAATAGATCTAGGTCCACACACTTCCTAATGATTGATACCAACATTAACTCTATGACCAAAATTAAATGCATAAGTCAGCCTTAACAAGAAATCAAAATAAATCACTTGGTGAGAAAGACTACCAAGCACCAAGAAATAACTCAGCAAACAAAGGAACTGATCCAACTCAGTCAATGAAGGGATCAAGCAATAACTAAGCCCTATTGGTAAACAAAGGAAAACATCACCAAAAGCCAAAAGAAGCTACTGAGAAAACCTAACACTCTTAACTTGTTTTTGGTGATACAAGATTGCTAAGAACCTGAGATGCTCCTGCATTAAACACTTGGGGTTGTTTTAAATGATTCCTTGAATCATGTAGCACGTTGATGCAGGAGCATCCTAGGTGTAAGAGAAATCTTACATCACCCAAAATATTTATGTTTTTGTATTCAATAAGGGCTATCTTGTGCAGAGCTACTATTTATGGAAACTTTCTATTTTTAGTAAGTTGGTCATACGATCTCGGAATGTTCTGACTTTACATGTGGAGGTTCATCTCAGTCATATCAGCCTGCCAGTAAAGTTTCATGGCTAGATCAGGTCTAGTTTTGAAGATATTGAAGATTTTCAATATTGGCAGTAGGGTACAAAAACTTTGAACTCAGTTTTGAGGGCTTTAGAGGCTCCGGATGAGGTCAAGAAATTGGGTGACAGGCGCTTGCGCCAGTCAAGCCTGTAGAGCACTTCGTGGCCTTTCTGAAATGGGGTTATAATAGTCAATCAGGTCAACTAGTGATGACTTATGGTCTCTAGAAGTCGGGCCACCTGAAATGGCAGAAAATAATTTTCCTTCAAAATTTATGTTCGGGTTTCAAAAGTTATTTTGAGCTGACTTTGTTGTAACAAATTGAAAAATAAAATAATTCTAAGTTTGGTCAGCCCTAAGGGCTAAATTTTTGGAACCTTCTCGAGTGGTGGAAAATGTCTATATAAAGAAGGCCCGTAGTGTTGTCTAGGGAAGTTTGGGGTATAGATCTGGGTATTGATTCGAGGCTTTGTCCTACAGAATATTGTAAGGGAATGCCCATGTGGCTTTGCATATTGTAATTCTGAAAGTTTGTAATTCCACATTTGTGGAGATAATAAGAAGCCCATTTTCTGTTCTTACATATTGTTGTCGTTTCTCTATTTTTGTTATGTGTTTGTGGTATTAAGGGGAGCACCCTTCATCACACGTACAAACTGATTTGAATCTAACTCAGACTATGAAATCCACAAACTGTCTTCAATCGGTCTGTTCTTCCACTTTACTAGATATTCCATATACTATTTTCCTCTTGTGCTTATGCCAACTCTATGTTCCAAAACCTTCTCAACTTCTTCTGTTTGCTTCTTAGGATAATCATTTGGTACTATCATGTCTTCGTCAAGTTCAAAATACTCAAAGAAAATTTGCTATGTTGAATATAGGTGATATATCCATGTCATCAGGTAATTCAATCTCAAAAGCATTTCCACTGTCAAATATCCTCAATATCTAGCAAGGACCAAATTTCTTCATTTTTAGCTTCCCATATATTCCAATAGGAAATCTACCTTTCTTCAAGTGTACCATTACTTCATCCCCAACTACAAAAGTCTTATGTCTTCTTGATCTATATTCTCTGTCCTTATATTTCTGATTACTATTCTCCAACTTATGTTTCACTTCCTCATGCAATGTCTTCATGAACTCAACAAACTTTACTCCATCACTTCTCTTTTCTTCACCAAAAATATCCTTCAAATCTAATAAACCTCTCATTTGTATGCCATTAACAATCTCAAAAGGTATTTTTCCAGTACTCCTATTCACTAAATTATTATATGCAAACTTTGCTTGTGCCAACATAGAATTCCAATTACCCGGTTTATCTCCAACTAAGCCTCTCAAAAGATTACCCAAAATTCTATTTACAAGCTATGTCTGTCTATCAGTCTATGGGTGAAATGTAGAACTATACCTCAACTCAGTGCCCAAATTTTTCCAAAGAGTCTTCCAAAAGTATCCAACAAACTTACTGTCTCGGTTAGAGATGATACTCCTCGGTAATCCATGCAATTTGACAATTTCCTTAAAGAAAAGATCTGCTATATGCACTGCATCTAATGTCTTTCTATAGGGTATAAAATATGCCATCTTAGAAAATATATCCACAACAACAAATATAGAATCATTACCTCCCACTGTCTTTGGTAAGCCAAGAACAAAATCCATACTCATATCAATCCAAAGTTTCTCAGGAACAAAAATTAGTATATACAATCTAGTATTCTGACTTACTCCCTTTGCAACTTGACAAATTCCACAACTTTTCACAAATTTCTGAACATCCTTATACAATTGTGGCCAAAAGTATTTCTCATTAAGAAAATTCAATGTCTTGTCAATGCCAAAATGTCCAGCCAAACCACTACTATGTTTTTCCTTTATCAAATTAGTTCTCATTGATCCTCTCAGTATACAAAACTGAATACCTTTAAACAACATACCTTGTTGAATGAAACAATCTTCCCATTGGGTACTTGGTTGATCTTGAATAGGTGCTCTACACTTCCTCCATGACTCAGAAAAATCAAGACCAATATCATACAATCCTTTCATGTCATCAAAGCCAAGAATTTCAATTTTCATCTCAATCATCAAATATCTTCTTCTACTTAATGCATCAACAACTCGGTTAGTGATTCCACTCTTATGTTTTATCACAAATATATAACTCTACAAATATTCAACCAATTTCATATGTCTCTGATTCAAATTATTCTAACTACCCAAATATTGTAAAGCATTATGATTAGTATACAACATAAATTCACTCGGTATCAAATAATGTCTCCATTTCTTTAGGCCTTGAACAATAGCATAGAACTCTTGATCATACACATAATATTTCCTTTTTGCATCATTCAATTTCTCACTAAAGAAAGAAATATGTTTACCTTCTTGACTCAACACAGCTCCTATTGCACTACCACTTGCATGACATTCAAATTGAAATACCTTATTGAAATCAGGCAATGCTAACACATTCAATTGACGCAGGGGCAGGGTAGATACAAGCAGAATCAAGTAGAATTGAGTCCAATTGAATCCAAAACCAAGCCCTGCTCAGAGTTACACAATGGAAGAAATATAATAACACATGAAATCAATGAAATCACAATGGATATGAGGCAATCAACTGGCAGCAACAACAGAGAATTTATATTATTTCTTCAAACATGCCCGGCTGTGAGGCCTTCCAGGTTTCGGCCTTATCTAATGAATTATGAATTCAGAATTAAAGCTCACATCCTATCTTTTTCTCCAATGATTTATCTTGATAATCATTCCTCTTAGATCTCCTTGATGCCCTACTACATCAATCTAGACTCCTTATATAGCCAACTAAGCCACAAGTTGGCCAATCAGGCATTTACATTATAGGTCTAGTCTCAAGATTTAAACCAAAAATAATGCTAGAATGAATATAAATTGATGTGCCTTTGGATTTAGGTCCTTACATGACCCAAGAACATTTATTTAAGGGCACAATGTCCCATTTGATCACACAGAACATCACAAGAAGAAACACCACACATTTCATCCGAAGATTGGCAGAAAATAGGTCCCCGAGCAAAATGGGCATAACTTTTTACTCAATGAATTAGGGCTTGCACTCTTGGGAAATAATATTACTTTAGGTCCTCTAAAATTCCTTAAGATTTCAAAGGCTTATTCCTTATGGATCAAGATCACCACTATGAACAATCAGCACCAAAACTGCAGAAAAATGTGGTTCTGACGGCAACGAAAACAACTGTAACTTTGAAACAGTCCATCCAAAATTTATGTGCTCATAGGAGAAGGTTCTCAAATAGGTCCTCAGCATAATGTAAGCTTCACACATCATGAAACCAGCAAATACAACAATTATAAAGAAAACAACAGCAAATAGGTATAGAAATCAAGAAATGTTTTTGGTTGATGCAAGATTGCTCAAAGACCCAAGATGCTCCTACATCAGACACCTAGGGTAAATAAAAAACTAATTTCCACATAAGGAACTACTCATATTCTAACCTAAATCATAAAGATCCAACTCAGATTGTGTAATCCATGAACTGTCTTCAACTAGCTTGTCTTTCCACTGAACTAGACATTCCATGTAGTCTTTTCCTCTTGTACTCTTGCTCACTCTTTTATTCAAGATCTTCTCAATGCTGTCCTTATTTTTCTTAGGATAATCTGGATCATCTTGTATCTCATAATTTGATTCAAAGTACTCAAATATATCATCAATGTTGAATATAGGTGATATATCCATGTCCTTTGGCAATTCTACTTCATAAGCATTTCCACTGTCAAACTTCTTCAAAATCTTACAAGGTCCAAACTTCTTCATTTTCAGCTTGTTATAGGTACCAACTGGAAATCTATTCTTCTTAAAATGAATCATAACCTCATCTCCAACTTCAAAAGATTTATGTCTCCTTCTCTTGTCAGCTCTTCATTTATACTTTAGATTACTGTCCTCCAAATTCTTTTTGACTTCATCACGCAAAGTTCTCATGTATTCTACAAAATGATCAGCTTCAACACTTCTTCTTGTCTCAGTAGGTAAATCTCTTAGCTCTTTGGTTCCCTTAGAATGAAATCTATTAGCAATCTCAAATGGTGTCCTCTTCGTGCTTCTATTCACTAAATTATTATATGCAAACTTTGCTTGTGCCAAAATTAAATCCCAATTAGCAAGCTTATCTCCAACTAAACATCTCAACAAGTTTCCCAAACTTATGTTCACAAATTTAGTCTATCCATCTGTCTGAGGGTGAAATGTAGAACTAAACTTCAAATCAATATTCATCTTCTTCCAAAGTGTTCTCCAAAAGTAACCAGTAAACTTGGTATCTCTGTCTGAAACAATAGATTTAGGCAAACCATGCAATCTTACCACTTCCTTGAAGAATAATTCAGCTACATGTAATGCATCAGATGTCTTCTTACAAGGTATGAAATGAGCCATCTTAGAAAATCTGTCAACCACTACCAAAATAGAATCATTACCTCTCTGAGTTCTAGGCAATCCAAGAACAAAGTCCATACTCACATCTTCCCAAGGTCTATCAGGTATAGGCAAAGGTGTATACAATCCCACATTCTGACTACTTCCTTTTGTTGTTTGGAAAATTCTACAACCTCTAACCATTCTTTGTACATCTCTATAAATCTATGGCCAAAAGTATCTTTTTGAAATCAAATTCATAGTCTTATCAATCCCAAAATGTCCAGCAAGTCCACCACTATGTTTATCCTTCATTATGTTATCTCGCATAGATCCTCTAGGTATGCACAACTGAACTCCTTTAAACAACAGGTCTTCTTGAATGAAATAATTAGTCCACTTATCACTCACTGTGTGTTCCTTACAAGCTTTCCAAGGTTCTACAAAATCAAGGTCAGTCTCATACAAACACTTCAAATCATCAAAACCAAGTACCTCAAATCTCATCTCTGTAAGAAAACTTCTTCTTCGGTTCAAGGCATCAGCAACCTTATTTGACTATCCACTCTTATGCTTCAATGAAAAACAAATATTACGTTCTTTCATTTCTCTTGTAAATGTTTTACCATCAAACAAGCATGCTCTGACTATAGTCTAATGACCTTCATCAAACTTCTCTACCAAAGGAAATAACACTTGTTTCTTTCCATCCATCCAAATAGTATATTGATTCAATCTACCATCATGCAAAGCTTTCCTATCATACTACCAAGGTCTACCCAAAAGAATATGACAACAATCCATAGGCATAATATCACACAAGACTTCATCATGATAATTCCCAATTTTGAATTTAACAAGGCATTGTTCACTTACAAGTAGTTTATGCTCCTTCTGGATCCAAGAAATATGGTAAGGCTTAGGATGTTTCAATCTCTGTAATTGCAACTTGTTAACTAGCTCTTCGGATGCCAAATTATCAAAACTTCCACTATCAATTATTACCTTGCAACATTTATCAGTGATCTTACATCTGGTTCTGAACAAACTTTTCCTCAAAATAGGTTCTTCATCAACTTCTTCATTCCACCATATCCTTCTTAACATCAAGTTCTCACCATGTTCAGGTTCATTAGACATTTCCTCAACTTCTTGAAAAGCAAAATTATTTCTGCCATTACCTCCAGTCTTCTTTCCAGAGTTAGTACATTCAAAAGCTCTATGTCCTTCTTCACCACATTTGTAACAAGTACCTTTAAACCAAGATTTCTCTTCTCTTTTCCCATTATTGTTATTCCTAGAGTAACCAGTATAGCTACCTCTAGATTAGTTACCTCTTTAACAAGCAGGTTCATCTTCCCATCCTTTATCTTGTGCAACATTGTTAGATCTACTGCTTTCTCCATAAGATCTACCTCTACTTCTCTGAAATCTTCCACCTCTTCCTCTTTGTCTTTGATCATGTCTTTTTGTCATTCTTTCCTTAGCCTTCAAAGAAAATTGGTATGCTTCTTTCACACTATCAATCTTCACATAGCTGATCTCATCTTGAATAGATGTCCTTAGGCCATTTAGATATCCAGCCACTTTCTCAACTTCATCATCCACATGTCCAGATCTGATATCCAATTTGTAAAATTCCTCAGTATATTCTTTCACACTCATGTCCTTTTGTCTCAGATTTTGCATTTTTCCCATCAAACTAACTTGGTAGTTAGCTAGAAGAAACTTCTTCTTCATCTTTCCAAGCATCTTCATCCATGTCTTGATCTTTTCTTTTCCTCTCTTTTGTCTCTCAGTTTACAAATGATCCCACCAAAGAGATACATGACCTTTCAACTTTGTGACTACTATCTTAACCTTATTATTATTAGGAGTACCTTTATACTCAAAGTATTTATCCATCTCAGAGATCCAATCCAAAAGTGTATCGGTCTCAAGTCTTCAATCATAGCAAGCAACTTCAATAGCAGGTTTGGAGTTAGCCTTAGACAAAACGGTCAAGAATTTTTCCTCATCTTGTTCAACTTTAGGTTTAGCATTAGGTGTTGCTTCTTCTTCTTCATTACTAGCATCTTCAAGATGTGCTCCTCTTCTCTGGGCTGTCTCTACAACTTCAAGCCTATTTTCAATCTACCTCAACATATCCATAATAGCATTATCATTTCCTCTACCATGAACCATCTTGACAATCAAGTTCCAGCAAGATCGTAACCTTCTACAACTTATAGGTCAGATCTCAGATCTTCCACCCTACAACCAATCCAATAAGGTTCTCCATGATCCAATCCACAAGAAAGAACTCGCTCTGATACCACTTGACGCAGGGGCAGGGTACATACAAGTAGAATTGAGTCCACTTGAATCCACAAACAAGCCCTGCTCAGAGTTACACAATGGACAAAATATAATAAAACATGAAAGAAATGAAGTCACAATGGATATGAGGCAATCAACTAGCAGAAACAAAAGAGAATTTATATCATTTCTTCAAACATGCCCAACTGTGAGGCCTTCCGGGTTTTGGCCTTATACAATGAATTATGAATTCAGAATCAAAGCTTGCATCCTATCTTTTTCTCCAATGATGTATCTTTATAATAATTCCTCTTAGATCTCCTTGATTCCCTACTACATCAATCTAGACTCCTTATATAGCCAGGTAAGCCACAAGTCGGCTAGTCAAGCATTTAATTACATTATACTTCTAGTCTCAAGATTTAAACCAGAACTAATGCTAGAATGAATATAAATTTATGCACCTTTGGATTTAGGTCTTTACATGACCCAAGAAAATTTCTTTAAGGGTTAAAGATCCCATTTGATCACATGGAACATCACAAGAAGAAACACCACACATTTCACCCGAAAACTGGCAGAAAATAGGTCCCCGAGCAAAATGGGCATAACTTTTTACTCAATGAATTAGTGCTTGAACTCTTGGGAAATGATAGTACTTTAGGTCCTCTAAAATTCCTTAAAAGTGAAAAGGCTGATTCCTTATGGATCAAGATCGCCACTATGAACAATCAACACCAAAATTGCAGGAAAATGCGGTTCTGATGGCAAGGAAAACAACTATAACTTTGAAACACTCCATCCAAAATTTATGTGCTCATAGGAGAAGGTTCCCAAATAGGTCCTTAGCATAATGTAAGCTTCTTACATCATGAAACCAACAAATACAACAATTATAAAGAAAACAACAGCAAACAGGTACAAAAATCAAGAAATGTGTTTGGTTGATGCAAGATTGCTCAAAGAGCCAAGATGCTCCTACATCAGCAATTCAACAACCTTCTACTTTAAAGTCTCAAAACTTTTATCAGCTCTATGTGTCCACTTAAATTATCTCTTATCTCCTCTCATAGTATCAATCATAGCATTACAAATTAAACTAAAATTTATAATGAACTTTCAATAAAAACTTAGTAAACCATGAAATGATCTTACCTCACTAGCATTTTTAAGTGTAGGCCAATTCAAAATAGCTTCAACCTTTTCAGGATCCATTTTAAAACCATCAACTAAAATCACAAATCCCTAATACACAATCTCCTCTTTGATGAAGGAACACTTTTTCAGGTTAATCAACAACTTTTATTCTTTCAATCTATGCAATAAAAATTTGACATGCAACAAATGCTCTTCTATGGTCTTATTGAATATCAAAATGTCATCTCGATATACAATCACAAATTTTCCAAAAAATTTCTCCAAAACCTCATTCATCAATCTCATAAAAGTACTCAATGCATTAGTTAAACTAAAAGGCATAACAAACAACTCATACAAACCTTCTCGTCTTAAAAGCAATCTTCCACTCATCACTTTCTCTAATTCTAATTTGATGATATCCACTTTTCAAATCAATTTTGGTGAAAAACTTTTCTCTAGTCAAACTATCCATTATGTCATCCATTCTTGGTATAAGAAACCTATATTTCACTATTAACTTGTTGATTGTTGTGGAATCAGTACACCTTCTCCATTCTCCATTCTTCTTAGGTACCAATACAACTGGTACTACACAAGGGCTCAAACTTTCTTGGATAAAATCTTTCTACAATAATTCTTGGATTTGTCAGTTCAATTCCTGATTCTCAGTAGGTGTCAACTGATGTGGTACCTTATTCGGTAAACTAGCTCCAGGGATTAGATCCATGCAATGATCAATACTTCTCTTTGGTGGTCAGCCATTAGGTACATTATCAAAAATGATCTCCTTATACTTGGTGAGTATCTTATCAATCTCTTCAGAGATGCTATCCACTACTTTCCCACTCAGTTTGTTAGGAATCACATCAAAGCATACATCATTCTTCTTCAAATCCTTAACAAACTTTCTTCCTTCCATCAAAAAAAATTTCACAGATGTACAAACACTAATAATAGGTTCTTCAATTAAAGGCAACAAGATTTTGTTAGAATAAGTGAGAGGGGGGCTGAATCATTTATCCACAGTCTCAAACACAAAATGTACAACCAAAAACAATCTACTAAAAACTTCTGCAGCTTGGTAAACTAAAATAGTATTATGTCTGTGCTTTTACCGATTACTAGTTAATAACATATAATGATTACTGATCAAATCTAGTATGAAACATGTAAAGTATGATAACAAACAATCAGCACAATCGGCACATAACACAAGAGATTTAACGTGGAAATCTTGTGAAGGGAAAAACCACCTGGGACTAACAACCCAAAAATTGTTCACTCTTCTGAAGTGAGGTCGGTGAAGACCCAACCCTGTTAAAGGTTACAAACACACTGTGAGGTGTGACCTTGTTAGAGGATTTTAGACCAACCATTATCATCCAACCAGCATTCACTATGGGGTTGATAGGATAACAAATGTACACTCTATGAATGACATTACAAGACTTTCTAGTCCACTCTGTTAAGAGATTTCTCTATTTACAATGGTTAAAATGTAACATCAGTTGATTTGATTACAACACAACTTCAATTGTAGATTATTAGATCTATTTTAAGCTCATTCAAATCCTCTAATCAATATATATATTCTCTTTCAATCAATATTCAGTAACTTACTGTCACTCGGTAATAGCTTTATGACGCTTGGTAATCTCTACAGTTCAGTTCTCCTTAACTAGTCTGATTAGGCATGTATGAAGCTTGTGCATGCGATATCTTTTATAGTCTCCTTCTAGCATGATTTCATCATGAAATCCTAGTCTCTTAAATAGACAAGTAAACCATTTTAATTCCATCCATAAGATTTTGCCGCTTAATCTCCTTTGTTGATTTTTCACTTAAACCTTCCTCGACTGATGTGTCAGTAACACATTTTGTTTCAATCCATTAGATCTTCTTTGAATTGTGTTAGCCATCGATCTTTGTAACAAACATTATCTTCATCTATGATTTTGATGTACTTTACAACTCATCAAGTTCCATTAGCTAAACTAGTCATTTAGTTCTTTTCTTCTGCTCGGTTAACAAAGAAATGTGTCGGTGAACACAAGCTTGGTTTGTACTATCATCGGTATACACTACACTACGTCGGTGTATACTAAAATGGTTCATTAACCGATAACACTACCCTATCCTTCATCATAGATAAATGCAACATAATCAAGTCAATAACATAAGGCCATAGACTCATCCTTAAGTTACCCAATGTATTCCTTATCCTTATCTATCATATCCATCTTCCTCATGTAGATATATATGTTCTTCATCTCTTTTCTTCTTCTTCTACAGATGTTTGGGTATAGTAACTTACAAGATAAGTACTGTCAAGACTAGTTGACATCAATGACAACATATTATTGATTTAATCATCTTACATATCTAATCAGCAACTCAGTGATCTTAAATCATAGATCTTCAACTTATACAATGTATTCAAATTAGTTGTAGTGCATCAATCTCTCCCTTTGGCATTGATGGAAACACAAGCAATATGAAATATGACATACACATACCAAACATGTATTCTAAAACTCTGTTAATAAATGTTGTAATGATACAAGCTCTCCCTAGCTTAATATGTTTAATCACCACATTACATAAAAGTATTTGCAAGTGAAAACTAAGTTCTATAGATATAATATTTTCAGCTCCCTTTTCTGCATCTCTCTCCCTTTGTCTTTGGCTCCATATTCTTCATATTGATCTCTCTCCCTTTGATAGCAATTCCAAAGAACAATACAAACATATAGCTCTATAGTAGCCATGTAACTCTCTATTTTTTAGTGCATTCTCTATATCTCAATATATTGTTATGCAAATCTATTCTAGTGCTCCAATCTTTCACAACCTTAGATAGTAGTTCAAAGTGTGAACTCTGCTGCATCAACATGTATGATCTTTTGATAAGATTAGGCTAATGCAACCTCTAGATCACCTTAGTGACTGGTAGACAGGGGACGGACCCCAAGTCTAGTCCTCAAGTATTCATATGTATTCTTTGGTAGATTCTTTGCAAATATGTTAGCAAGTTATTATTTTGATGTAACAAATTCTAGCTTAACTTTCTTCTCCTCTACTTGTTCCCATAAGTAGTGATACTTAATTGATATATGCTTTATTTTAGAGTGCATCACCAGATTCTTTGAAATATTAATAGCACTAGTGTTACAACAATATATAATCACCGGCTCAGTGATTACCTCATTCATTCCTTCTAACACTTGCTTGATATATGCAATATTTGAACAGTTAGTAGTAGCATCAACATATTTTGCTTCAGCTGTAGACTGAGAAATGCAAGCCTATTTCTTACTTGTCCATGTAACAAGTCTTTCACCAAAGAAGAATGCTCCTTCGGTGGTACTTTTTCTATCATCCACATTTCCAGCCCAATCAGCATTGATGTATACCTTTAGCTCAAACTTGCCTTTCTTAGGATACTACAGTCCATAATATTTAGTTTTCTCTAGGTATCTTAAGATTATCTTTGTAGCAACCATGTGTGACTCTCTAGGGTTTGCAAAAAATCTAGCAACTATTCCAACAGCATGTGCTATATCAGGTCTACTATGAACTACATACATTAACTTACCAATCATGGATCGGTATAGTGTCTAATTTACCTCAGTAGTTCCATCTTCTTTAGTCAATTTACATCTAGTAGCCATTGGTGTTCCCATAGGTTTAGCATCTTGCATGCCAAATGTCTTCAATACTTCCTTTATATATTTAGATTGTGTGATGAATATACCATCATTTTGTTGAATCACTTGTAAGTCTAGAAAGAACTTAATCTCTCCAAACATAGAATTTCAAATTCACTTTTCATTTCATCAACAAATGACTTACAGATTTGATCTTGTCCTCCAAATATTATGGCATCCATAAATATCTCAGCAATCAAGATACCATCATCAAAATTTCCTTTCATGTATAGATTACTGTCCTCACTTGTACTAACAAATCCAATACTCAACAAATAGTTATGAAGCCTCCCATACCAAGCTATTGGTGCTTGCTTCAAACCATATAAAGATTTATCTAATCTACATACCATATCTTTTTTTTCTAGATCAACAAACCCTTCAGGTTGTTCTATGTAGAATTCTTCAAGTATCCCATTCATAAAAGCTGATTTGACATCCATTTGGAAAACTTTAAACTTTTTGTGTGTAGCATATGCAAGTAACATTCTAACTCCTTGTAATCTAGCAATAGGTGAAAATGTCTCACAATAATCTATTCCTTCCTCCTATGCATATCCCTTGCATACTAACCTAGCTTTGTTCCTTGTTACCTCTCCATTCTCATTAAGCTTGTTTATGATTATCCACTTAGTACCGATAACATTCTTGTCCTTAGGTCTGCATACTAAACTCAAAGTTTTGTTCTTCTCTATCTGTTCTATTTCCTCTTTCATTGCATTAAGCCATTCATCATTTTCTAATGAAAATTTTGCATTCTTCGGTTCATAATCACAAACTAGACATGTACCTTGTCTTGCTTTACTTCTTGTTTGCATGCCAGCTTGTCTGTTTCCAATGATTTGTGTCTTAGGATGATGTCTTCTTACAAATTTCACCAATATCTGATCTCTATTTTCTTGTTCATCTTGTGCAGGTTCATTTTCTTGCTCGGTGGATGCTTCTTGCTCATCGATTTCTTTTTCTTGTTCCTCGGTATTGTTTTCCTGTTGACCGGTTGTCACTGTCTGTTGTGTCAGTAGGTACTCTGGTTGTTCAATGTAACTAAATCTACCATAGTCTTCTAGTTCCTTTGTGCTTTCCTCTACATTCTTATCATCAAACTCATCAAATCGAACATTAGTACTTTCAATCATTTTATTAGTTACCTTATTAAGACACTTGTATGCTTTACTTTTAGTGGAATATCCCAGAAATATCCCTTCATCACCTTTTGAGTCAAAATTCCCATTTCTTTCATCTTTCTAAATAAAGCATTTACTTCCAAAAATCCTAAAATAACTTACAGTGGGTTTGTGACCAAACCATAACTCATAGGGTGTCTTATTAGTGTCCTCAGTTTAGAACATAAACAACTATGCTGACAGCTTCCCTCCAGTATGTCTGAGCAACATTCTTTTGTAACATTAGTGTTCTTGCACAGTCAACTATTCCTCCTTTTAGCTATTCCATTTTGTTGTGGTGTCCTTGGTGCAGAGACCTATCTTTTAATACCATTCTCATTACAAAAGTTAGTAAATTCATCAGAAATAAATTCACCACCTCAGTCAGATCTTAAGCATTTCAATTCTTTACCAGTCTCTTTCTCAACTTTTTGTTTATACCACTTGAACATCTTAAATGCCTCTGATTTTTGCTTCAAGAACATGACTATCATTAATCTAGTATAATCATCAACAAAAAGAATAAAATATTTGTCTCCATAGTAACTTTTAGCTCTCATAGGACCACATAGGTCGGTATGCACTAACTCAAGTAATTTCTTTGTTGAATAGTGTTTTCTTTTGAAACTAGATTTTGTCATTTTACCTTTCTGATATTCATGACACATAACATGATTAGGATTAGATAAGTTAGGCAGACCTCTAACCTTTTTCTTTTTACTGATCTTAATCATGTTATCAAAATTCACATGACATAAGGTCTTGTGCCACAACCATGCATCTTCATCTTTCAGCATTAAACAAAAAGACTGATCATTATCAAGATAAAAAATATTACCTCTTGATTGTGTTTGAGTTCCAGTAAGTCTTCCTCCATCATCATATATCTTCACTTTCTTTCTCTCAAAAGCAACTTGGTGGCTTGAATTGTTCAGTTGTGCCACACTTAGCAAATTATAGTTTAGACCTTTTACCCAATAAGCATTATCACATCTAATTTTATCATTTATCATCAAGGATCCTTTTCCTCTAACCATACAAGGTTCATCATTACCCATTCTAATAGATCCTCCAATATGTTCTTCAAGATGATCAAATTTCTCTTCATCACTAGTCATGTGATGTGTACAACCGCCATCTATAATCCATGTATCATTCTTATTAACCTTAGAGATAAGTGTTGTCTCTACATACCTTTCATCTTCCTCTGAGTCGTCCTTCATTGTAACAAATACTACCTCCACATCTTCATCAGTGTTGGTATCAGTGACACCTTCTTTTGCAATGTAGCACACCTTGCCTTTATCATTATTGTCTTGGTTGTCTCTTTTGTAGTGTCGGTAACTTCTATTGCCTCTTGTCCCATAGCTTCCTTCACCAAATCGGTCTTTTTTTCTATCATCATCTTTCCTGTGTGGACATCTAGCAGCAATATGACCAACCTCTTTAAAATTAAAGCATGCTAAAGGTAATTTACCTCTATACCTTCCTTTACCTTTAGGTAACCTTCTGGCCATAAGAGCTTCAAGTTCATCAAGCTCATCATCAATATTGCTATCACTATCATCATTCTTATTTCTGCTACTAGACTTACCAATCTTTAGTGAAGACATAAAAGAAGATTCAATGGATGGTACAACACTATCAAAGTTATTCAATTCAAAGGTTGTAAGCTTACAAATCAGATTATCAAGAGTAAGGTTGTTACTAGATGCAGACCTTGTTTTATGAATTGTAGATATTCTGATTGCATAAACCAACAATAAGGTTCTGAGAACTTTGCTTACCACTGTCTCTTCATCAATAACACCATCAGATGCTCTAATAGCATGTACTACCTCTTTCAATCTATTTGTGTACTACACAATATTTTCTCCTTCCTTCATCTTCATATCATCAAATTTTCCCCTTAAGCTTTTAGCTCTGACTGTTTTGACATTCACATCACCACTATAAACTTGAGCAAGTTTATCCCACATACCTTTAGCAGTAGTGCAATTTTTAATATCTTCAAATTCAGCATCGGTACAAGAAGCAACAATCTCCATCATAGTAACATTATGTTCATGCCTATCTCTTAGTTGATCAAGGGGTTAAGGGACCAGTGGGTGGTGCAATGTAGCCATTCTCCATTAGTGTCAGGGCAGAATTCCCAATTCCAGATACATGCAACTTCATTCAAATTTTCCATACTATGAAGTTATCCTTGTTTAGCTTTGGCACTTCCCTCTTATACATTTTAAAATCTTTGTGCTGAAGTCCTTAAAACTCTATTCCAAGAAACCAATGCTCTGATACCAATTGTTAGAATAACTGAGGGGGGGTGAATCAGTTATCCACAGTCCCAATCACAAAATGTATAACCAAAAACAATCTACTAAAAACTTCTGCAGCTCGGTAAACTAAAATAGTATTATGTTTGTACTTTTACCGATTACCAGTTAATAACATATAATGATTATCGATAAAATATAGTATGAAACATGTAAAGTATGATAAAAAAATAATCAACACATAACACAAGATTTAAAGTGGAGACCCTGTGAAGGGAAAAACCTTCTGGGACCGACAACCCAAAAATTGTTCACTCTTCTGAAGTGAGGTCGGTGAAGATCCAACCCTGTTAAAGGTTACAAACACACTGTGAGGTGTGACCTTGTTAGAGGATTTTAGACAAACTGTTATTGTCCAACCAGCATTCACTATGGGGTTGAAAGGATAACAAATGTACATTCTATGAATGACATTACAAGACTTTCTAGTCCACCCTGTTAAGAGATTTCTATATTTAAAATAGTTAAAATGTAACAACAGTTTATCTGATTACAACAAAACTTCAATTGTAGGTTATCAGATCTATGCTAAGATCATTCAAATCCTCTGATCAATATATCAATTCTGTTTCAATCAATATTCAGTAACTTACTGTCGCTCGGTAATAGCTTTCTGACACTCGATAATCTCTACAGTTCGGTTCTCCTTAACCAGTCTAATTAGGCATGCATGAAGCCTATTCACATGATATCTTCTACAGTCTCCTTCTTTTGGCATGATTTCATCATGAAATCCTAGTCTCTTAAATAAACAAGTAAACCATTTTAATTCCATCTATTAGATTTTGCCTCTTAATCTCCTTTATTGATTTTGCCGCTTAAACCTTCCTCAGCTGATGTTTAGTAACACATTTTGTTTCAATCCATTAGATCTTCTTTGAATTATGTTAGCCATCAATCTTCATAACAAACATTATGTTCATCTCTAATTTCGAGGTACTTTACAGCTCATCAACTTCCATCAGCTAAACTAGTCATTTAGTTCTTTTCTTCTACTCAGTTAACAAAGAAATGTGTCAGTGAACACAAGCTCAGTTTGTACTTTGATCGGTATACACTACACTACGTCAGTGTATACTGAAATGGTTCATTAACTAACAACACTACCTTGCACATTTTGCTCTTATCCTTTATCATAGATGAATGCAACATAATCAAGTCAATAACATAAGGCCATAGACTCATCCATAAGTTACCTAATGTATTCCTTATCCTTATCTATCATATCCATCTTCCTCATGTAGATATATATGTTCTTCATCTCTTTTCTTCTTCTTCTACATATGTTTGGGTATAGTAACTTACAAGATAAGTACTGCCAAGACTAGTTGACATCAATGACAACATATTATTGATTGAAGCATCTTACATATCTAATAAGCAACTCAGTGATCTTAAATCATAGATCTCCAAGTTATACAATGTATTCAAATCAGTCGTAGTTCATCAATCTCTCCCTTTTGCATTGATGGCAACACAAGCAATATGAAATATGCCATACACATACCAAACATGTATTCTAAAACTCTGTTAACAAATGTTGTAACGGTACAAGCTCTCTCTAGCTTAATATGTTTAATCACTATGTTACATACAAGCATTTGCAAGTGCAGACTAATTTCTATAGATATAATCTTTTCAGCTTCCTTTTCTATATCTCTCTCCCTTTGTCTTTGGCTCCATATTCTTCATATTGATCTCTCTCCCTTTGACAGCAATGCCAAAGAACAATAAAAACATACAACTCTGTAGTAGCCATGTAACTCTCTGTTGTTCGGTGCATTCTCTGTATCTTGGTATACTGTTATGAAAATTTGTTCCAGTGCTCCAATGTTTCACAACCTTAGATAGTAGTCCAAAATGTGAACTCTGCGGCATCAACATGTATGATCTTCTGATAAGATTAGGCTGATGTAACCTCTAGGTCACCTTAGTGGCCAGTAGATAGGGGATGAACCCCAAGTCTAGTCCTTAAGTATTCATATGTATCCTTCGGTAAAGGCTTTGTAAATATGTCAGCAAGTTGTTCTTTTGATGTAACAAATTCTAGCTTAACTTTCTTCTCCTCTACTTGTTCCCTTAAGTAGTGATACTTAATTGATATATGCTTTGTTTTAGAGTGCATCACTGGATTCTTTGAAATATTAATAGCACTAGTGTTATCAAAATATATGATCACCGGCTCAGTGATTACCTCATTCATTCCTTCTAACACTTGCTTGATATATGGAATATTTGAACAGTTAATAGCAACAGAAACATATTCTTCTTCAGCTGTAGACTAAGAAATGAAAGCCTTTTTCTTACTTGTCCATGTAACAAGTCTTTCACCAAAGAAGAATGCTCCTCTGGTGGTACTCTTTCTATCATCCACATTTCCAGCCCAATCAGCATTAGTGTATACCTTTAGTTCAAACTTGCCTTTCTTAGGATACCACAGTCCATAATCTTCAATTTTCTTTAGGTATCTTAATATTCTCTTTGTAGCAACCATGTGTGACTCTCTAGGGTTTGCAAAAAATCTAGCAACTATTCCAACATCATGTTCTATATCAGGTCTAGTGTGAATTATGTACATTAACTTACCAGTCATGGATCGATACAGTGTTTGATTTACCTCAATAGTTCCATCTTCTTTAGTTAGTTTACATATAGTACCCATCGGTGTTCCCACAGGTTTAGCATCTTCCATGGAAAATGTTTTCAATACTTCCTTTATATATTTAGATTGTGTGATGAATATACCATCATTCTATTGAATTAGTTATAAGCCTAGAAAGAACTTAATCTCTACAAACATAGAATTTCAAATTCACTTTTCATTTCATTAGAAAATGACTTACATATCTGATCTTGTCCTCCAAATATTATGTCATCCATAAATATCTCAGCAATCAAGATAGTATCATCAGAATTTCCTTTCATGTATAGATTATTGTTCTCACTTGTTCTAACAAATCCAATACTCAGCAAATAGTTATGCCGCCTCTCGTACCAAGCTCTCAGTGCTTGCTTCAAACCATATAAATCTTTATGTAATCTACATACCATATCTTTGTTTTCTAGATCAATGAGCCCTTTAGGTTGTTCTATGTAGATTTCTTCTTCAAGTTTCCCATTCATAAAAGCTGATTTGACATCCATTTGGTAAACTTTGAACTTTTTGTGTGTAGCATATGCAAGTAACATTTTGACTCCTTCTAATCTAGCAATAGGTGCAAATGTCTCACCATAATCCATTCCTTCTTCCTGTGCATAGCCATTGCATACTAACCTAGCTTAGTTCCCTGTTACCTCTCCATTCTCATTAAGCTTGTTTTTGAATATCCACTTAGTACCGATAACATTCTTGTCCTTAGGTCTAGGTACTAAACTCCAAGTTTTGTTCTTCTCTATCTATTCTATTTCCTCTTTCATTGCATTAACCCATTCATCATTTCTAATGCAACTTTTACATTCTTCGGTTCATAATCACAAACTAGACATGTACCTTGTCTTGCTTTACTTCTTGTTTGCATGCCAGCTTGTCTGTTTCCAATGATTTGTGTCTCAGGATGATGTCTTCTTACAAATTTTGCCAGTATCTGATCTCTTCTTTCTTGTTCATCCTGTACAGGTTCATTTTCTTGCTCGGTGGATGCTCTCTGCTCCTTGGTTCCTTTTCCCTCTTCCTCAGTATTGCTTTCCTATTGACCATTTGTCACTGTCTGCTATGTCGGTAGGTACTTTGTTTGTTAAATGTAACTAAATCTACTGTAGTCTTCTGATTCCTTTGTGCTTTCATCTGCATTCTTATCATCAAACTTATCAACTCAAACATTAGTACTTTCAATCATTTTATTAGTTACCTTGTTAAGACACTTTTATGCTTTACTTTTAGTGGAATATCCCAAAAATATCCCTTCATCACCTTTTGAGTCAAACTTCCCATTTCTTTCATCTTTCTAAATAAAGCAATTACTTCCAAAAATCCTAAAATAACTTATAGTGAGTTACTGACCAAACCATAACTCATAGGGTGTCTTATCAGTGTCCTTCTTCAGTTGTACTCAGTTCAGAAGATAAACAGCTATGCTGACAACTTCCCTCCAGTATGTCTGAGCAACATTCTTTTGTAACATCAATGTTCTTGCATAGTAAACTATTGACCTATTCCTCCTTTGAGCTATTCCATTTTGTTGCGGTGTCCTTGATGCAGAGACCTATCTTTTAATACCATGCTCATTACAAAAGTTAGTAAATTCATCAGAAATAAATTCACCACCTCGGTCAGATCTTAAGCATTTCAATTCTTTACCAGTGTCTTTCTCAACTTTTTGTTTATACCACTTGAACATCTTAAATGCCTCTGATTTTTGCTTCAAGAACATGACTATCATTAATCTAGTATAATCATCAACAAAAAGAATAAAATATCTATCTCCATAGTAACTTTGAGTTCTCATAGGACCACATAGGTCGGTATGCACTAACTCAAGTAATTTCTTTGTTGAATAATCTTTTCTTTTGAAACTAGATTTTGTCATTTTACCTTTCTAACATTCATGACACATAACATGATAAGGCTTAGATAAGTTAGGCAGACCTCTAACCTTTTTCTTTTTACTAATCTTATTCATGTTATCAAATTCACATGACATAACCTCTTATGCCACAACCATGCATCTTCATATGTTAATTAAATAAGAAGACTAATCATTATCAAGATAAAATAGATTACCTCTCGATTGTGTTTGAGTTCCAATAAGTCTTCCTCCATCATCATATATCTTCACTTTCTTGCTCTCAAAAGAAAATTTGTGGCCTAAATTGTTCAGTTGTGCCACACTTAGAAAATTATAGTTTAGACCTTTTACCCAATAAGCATTGTCACATCTAGTTTTATCATTTATCATCAGGGATCCTTTTCCTCTAACCATATAGGGTGCATCATTACCCATTCTAATAGATCCTCCAATGTGTTCTTCAAGATGATCAAATTTATTTTCATCACTAGTCATGTGATGTGTATAGCCACTATCTATAATCCATGTATCATTCTTATTAACCTTAGAGATAAGTGTTGTCTCTACATACATTTCATCTTCCTCTGAGTCATCCTTCATTGCAAAAAATACTACCTCCACATCTTCATCAGTGTTGGTATCAGTGACATATTCTTCTGCAATGTAGAACACCTTCTTTCCTTTATCACTATTGTCTCAGTTGTCTCTATTGTAGTGTTGGTAACTTTTGTTGCCTCTTCTCCCATAGCTTCCTTCACTAGATAGGTCTTTGTTTTTGTCATCATCTTTCCTATGTGGACATCTAGCAGCAATATGACCAACCTCTTTACAATTAAAGCATACTAAAGGTAATTTACCTCCATACCTTGCTTTACCTTTAGGTAACCTTCTAGCCATAAGAGCTTCAAGTTCATCAAGCTCATCATCAGTATTGCTATCACTGTCATCATTCTTATTTTTGATACTAGACTTACCAATCTTCAAAGAAGACATAAAAGTAGATTCAATGGATGGTACAACACTAGTATCAAAGTTATTCAATTCAAAGGTTGTAAGCTTACCAATCAGATTATCAAGAGTAAGGTTGTTACCAGATGCAGACCTTGTTTCATGAATTGTAGATATTTTGATTGCGTAAACCAGCAATAAGGTTCTAAGAACTTTTCTTACCATTGTCTCTTCATCAATAACACCATCAGATGCTCTAATAGCATGTACTACCTCTTTTAGTCTATTTGTGTACTGCACAATATTTTCTCCTTCCTTCATCTTCATATCATCAAATTTTCCCCTTAAGCTTTCAGGTTTGGTTCTTTTGACATTCACATCACCACTATAAACTTGAGAAAGTTTATCCCACATACCTTTAGCAGTAGTGCAATTTTTAATATCTTCAAATTTGGCATCGGTACAGGTAGCAGCAATCTCCATCATAGTAACATTATGTTCATGCCCATCTCTTAGTTGATCAAGGGTCAAGGAATAGTGGGCGATGCAATGTAGCCATTCTCCATTAGTGTCAGGGTAGAATTCCCAATTCCAGATACATGCAGCTTCATTTAGCTTTGTCATACTGTGAAGTTATCATTGTTTAGCTTTGGTGCTTCCCTCTTATACATTTTGAAATCTTTGTGCTGAAGTCCTTAAAACTCTATTCTAAGAAACCAATGCTCTTATACTGATTGTTAGAATAACTGAGAGGGGGGGTGAATCAGTTATCCATAGTCCCAATCACAAAATGTATAACCGAAAACAATCTACTAAAAACTTTTGCAGCTCGGTAAACTAAAATAGTATTCTATCTGTGCTTTTACCGATTACTAGTTAATAACATATAATGATTACTGATCAAATTAGTATGGAACATGTAAATTATGATAACAAACAATCATCACATAACACAAGAGATTTAACATGGAAACCCTGTGAAGGGAAAAATCACCTAGGACCAACAACCCAAAAATTGTTCACTCTTCTAAAGTGAGGTTGGTGAAGACCCAACCCTGTTAAAGGTTACAAACACACTGTGAGGTGTGACCTTTTTAGAGGATTTTAGACCAACTATTATCATCCAACCAGCATTCACTATGGGGTTTATAGGATACCAAATGTACACTCTATGAATGACATTACAAGACTTTATAGTCCACTTTGTTAAGATATTTCTCTGTTTACAATGGTTAAAATGTAACAGTAGTTGATCTGATTACAACACAACTTCAATTGTAGATTATCAGATCTATGTTAAGCTCATTGAAATCCTCTAATCAATATATCAATTATGTTTCAATCAATATTCAATAACTTACTGTCGCTCGGTAATAGTTTTCTAACGCTCAGTAATCTCTGCAGTTTGGTTCCCCTTAACCAATTTGATCAGGAATGCATGAAGCTTGTTCACATGATATCTTCTGCAGTCTCCTTCTTCCGGAATGATTTCATAATGAAATCCTAGTCTCTTAAATAGATGAGTAAACCATTTTAATTCCATCCATCAGATTTTTCCACTTAATCTTCTTTGTTGATTTTTTCGCTTAAACCTTCCTCGGTTGATGTGTCAGTAACACATTTTGTTTCAATCTATTAGATCTTCTTCAAATTATGTTATCCATTGATCTTCATAAAAAACATTATCTTCATCTCTGATTTTGAGGTACTTTATAGCTCATCAACTTCCATCGGCTAAACTAGTCATTTAGTTCTTTTATTTTGCTTGGTTAACAAAGAAATGTGTCGGTGAGCACAAGCTCAATTTGTCCTATGATCGGTATACACTACACTATGTCGATGTATACTGAAATGGTTCATTAACTAACAACACTGCCTTGTGCTTTTTTCTCTTATCCTTCATCATAGATGAATGCAACATAATCAAGTCAATAACATAAGGCCATAGACTCATCCATAAGTTACCCAATGTATTCCTTATCCTTATCTATCATATCCATCTTCCTCATGTAGATATATCTATTCTTCTTCTTCTATAGATGTTTGGGTATAGTAACTTACAAGATAAGAACAGTCAAGACTAGTTGACATCAATGACAACATATTACTGATTTAATCATCTTAAAGTTTCTAATCATCAACTCAGTGATCTTAAATCATAGATCTTCAAGTTATAAAATGTATTCAAATTAGTTTTAGTTCATCAAATTTGTCTTCTCCCATCAATCCAAATAGAATATTTATGAAATCTCCCATCATATATAGCATGTCTATCATATTGCAAGGGTCTACCCAACAAGATATAACAACAATCTATAGGCATGATATCACATAAAACCTTATCATTGTACTTTCCAATTTTCAAATTCACATAACATTGTTCACTTACCAATAGTGTATGCTCATCCTTGATCCACAAAATTTTATAGGGCTTTGGGTGTTTCAAACTTTCCAACAACAACTTTGTAACCATTTCCTCAGATTCCAAATTCTCCAAGCTTCCACTATCAATTATTACCTTCCACATTTCATCATAAACTCTACATCTAGTCTTGAAAAAACTTTTCCTTATCGGATCTTCCTTATTACTTTCACTCCAAAGTGGTCTCCTGACCATCAAGTACTTTTCTTTCTCAAGTTCATTCGATGAGTCTTCTTGCACCAAAGTATTTCTACTACTACCAACCTTCTTTCTTGCATGTGTACATTCAAATGACCTATGTCCTTCTTCTCCACAATTGTAACAAGTTCTTCAAAATCCACCTCTTCTATAACCACCTCGATAGTTATTCCCTCTTCCTCTAGCTGAACTTTCACCTTTCCACTCGGTCTTGCCTTTATCCATATTTTCTTTATCTTGATCAAATTTATTTTTTTTCACCATAAGATCTACCTCTTCCTCTAGTGAATCTACCACCTCTTTCTCTTTGTCTTTGCTCATGTCTCTTGTTCAATTTCTCCTAAGCTTTCAAGGCAAACTAATATGCTTCCTCAATGTTTTCCAACTTACCAAACTAATTTCTTCTTGGATGCAAAATCTAAACCCATTCAGGTACCTAGAAATTTTTTCCACTTCATCCTCATCATGTCCAGATCTGATATCTAATCTATAGAATTCCTTAGTATAATCTTTTACCGAGCTATCTTTCTACCTCAAACTTTGTATTCGCCTAACTAGGTTAATCTGATAATCACATGGTAAAAAATTGCCTTTCAATTTATTCACCATCTTATTCCATACCTTGATTTTGTCTTTGCCTTTCCTTTTTTTGTCCAATTGTAGATTCTCCCACCACAAGGATGCATGACTCTTCAACTTTGTGCTTGCAATCTTCACTTTCTTTTCCTCAAGGACATTTTCATACTTGAAATACTTTTCCATCTCAGTGATCCAATCCATCAACTCATCTAAATCCAACTTTCCACTATACTCAAGAGGATTGAAATGTGGTATAGATTTCAAATTCGTCAAGGCCTTCAACAATCTTTCCTCACCCTGATCCATCACAAGTGTAGGTTCTGCTTCACCTTGTTCCTCTTCAATTTCTTCATCACTAACATCTTCAAGATGTCTTCCTCTATGCTGGGCTATCTCAATGGCTTGTAACCTAGCAGAAATTTGTCTCAACATATCTACCAATCCTGGATCTACATCTCACCTCCCATGAACCATCTTGAAAAACCTCTACAATTGTAGGCCAAATCACAATCTACTACCCCACAACAAATATCAACTAGGGTTTAACAAGAAGGAACCCTCAACCTAGATTCACAAATCTAGATCCAGATCTCAACCTTCACTCTAATACCACCTAACACAAGGTAGGGTAGGATGAGAGCCACAGGCACACCCCAATCCAAATCCTCCTTGAAAATATTACACACCGGAATAAAATACACCACCAGTGAGAGAGAATGCAGGAATGATCATATATTATTCATAAATCACCTCATATATGTTGGGCTATAAGGCCTTCCTAGTTATGGCCAATACATTTAGAGTCAATTACAATAGTCCTCCAACATGCAAGGATTCAGAAACTATCTTCTACCTACTAAATTGATACCTCCAAAACTGATACTCCACCCTGGTCCTAAAACTAAAACCAACTTCTTTATTTATACAAGAGGCTACCAAAACAAGTCAGCCTTCAGATCCATCACTGGAGAAAGAAATGACCAGATCTAGGTCCACATGCTTCCCAATGATTGATACCAACATTAACTTTGTGACCAAAATTAAATGCACAAGTCTATCTCAACAGGAAATCAAAATAAATCACTTGGTGATCAAGACTACCGAGTGCCAGGAAATAACTCAGTGAACGAAGGAACTGAGCCAACTCGGTCAATGAAGGAACTAAGCAATAACTGAGAACCATCAGTAAACAAAGGAAAAAATCACTGAGAGCCAAAAGAAGCTACCAAGAAAACCTAACACTTCTAACTTGTTTTTGGTGATACATGATTGCTAAGAACCCGAGATGCTCTTGCATCACTTGTAAAGGCTAAGTCATGGATAAAATTATAAGATTACCGAGAAGTAGTTATTGTCGAGCAAGATAAAGGTCATCAAGTACTTCAGTGATAGTCGAGTAGTTTATGCCATGTTGTATTGAAGTGTCAGTGTCGAGCACCAGTATATGAAGAAAAATTAATGTCGAGTGTCAGAGACTTCATATGCTGAGCAAGCTAGTTTTGACATATGTGTTTGTAATGGCACAAACACTTAGGTAAACCATTTTGGCCGACATCTATACAATATTTAATATTTTTTGAGGAAATCATGAAGGTGATTATGCCTTATATTTTTAATCATTAATCCATATCTAAGCTATGTATCCTATCATATTAAGGGAATGCTTAAGAGACATAAGTAGAAAATCTAGATCATTGATCTTGATTTAGGAGGTTGATTTATTATCTATATAAGATAAGATCTTAACCCTAAAATTTAGTATGTGAATAAATGGAATGAAGGGGATCTCATATATGAAGAATAAAGAAGTATTTTTGATATAGGCAGAGATCAGTCAGAGTGATCGAGCTAAGCAGTGAAGAGTAGAACAAAGATATATTTGATTGAGGAGATCAAACAAGTATTGAAAGGAGAAGATCTATTATCAGCATTACAGTGCAAATCAAAGGATCGGGTACTGATACATTTTAGCGGGTGAATTAGGGTAAATCTCTTAACAGAGTGGTCCTCACAGGGCTATGTAAATCTCTTAATCGAGTGCTTACTTTTTTGTAAGTTTTAAATCCTTTAACCAAGGTAGATTTTATATGTCTGTAAGTTCTTAATAGGGAAGACCCTTCATAGGGAAGATTGTTAGTTTATGATCAACTTTTGTAGCCCTAACGGGAAAAATTTAGTACTGCAGTAGTGAAATTTTGTGGGTGTCATCCCCACTCCAATTTTACCTTTCAAGGGTTTCTAGATAACCAAAATATTTGTGTTATGTGTTTCAATTTCATGGATGAAGTTAGATTGTTAGATCCATTTCAGTATTGAATTTGATGTTTATGATATGCAAGTGAAATTAATAGGAGATATCTAATTCACCCCCCCTCTTAGTATCTCACTTTCCCATATTAGATTTCCAACAGTACAAAGGGGGAGAGATATCTAGACCAAGAGAATTAAAACACTTGGCCTGCCTAATCAACAATTGTTAACTCCTTTTGAGGTAGATTTCCAGGAATGGAGCATGAAGCAACCAATCAAGACCGCTCTAGATCATTCAACCATTTCCTGATGAACTAAAAGTTTCCAAAGATAGTTTTTTGGTTGAATACTTTAAGGGCCTAGTCAGTTAATAGTTCCTAGAAAAAGGGGATGGGTAGTTTCTTTGACTCCGTCTAGAGTTAGTTTCAAAAATAGTTTTAGCCCTACGTGGCTATAAATTTTGTTTCACTTGACTTTGTGATGGTTGATTCTCTAGTGTTTGAAAAACTTTATGGTAATGTGAATTACTCTTCTTTAAGTATGTTATTTTGAATACTGTAAGATTAGATAGTGTTGAATATAATATTAGTTGGTTTTATAGTAGAATTTTGTGACTTTTCTAATCAATCGGTTGGATTAGGCATATGTTTTGGTTTCAGTTGGAATCAGCCGTATGCAAACAAAATCTTTAGATGCATTGTTAAATTCTTGCAGTAATTTTCCTTATTCTGATGTTTCAAATCTGGAAATCGATCTTCTTGATAGTTTTATGAATCTTTAGTCGATTGGATTTATTGATTATGTTGATCTTAATTTATGATATTCCTTTATAAATTTATAATGGAATATTATTTGTCCTTTTGTACTTTCTAGTAAAAATTATACTGCACAACCATTCTTTTTTAATAAAGGAGCGAAAATTTAAATTATTATAGAAGGAAGCTGCACCTTCGATGCAGAGAGTGTAGTTGTGAGTAACTACCTCATTCTAATAGTGATAAGATTTTATTTTCATTTGGGTAAAGAGTTATATGTTTTAAAAGGTTTAGAAAGAGGCAAATTTGTTCACTAACAATGGGGATCTTGAGCTTGATTTATTTAAGGGTTCATTTCTTCATGCTTTGGATCATCCTCCTGACATAGGGTATGATTTTTGATATGTAAGGAGAATTTTTTGAAGGAATCAATACTTTTACATAAGGGAGATAGACTTTTTATGAGGCTCTCTAGAATTGGGTTTGGTTGGAAATGGAGCACATGGTGGCACTGGCTCTAACATTTCTAAATTAGGGATAGAATTTGTATCAAGAAATGAGTTAGATTAGATTTATTCTATGTATATCCCTTCTAATGTTTCATCATTGGATATTTCATTTGATAGAGATGGTGTAGATTTCTCTTGTGCAACTTTAGGGGATAAAGGAATGGTGGGAGACATGGATGCTTCTTGAAGGTCAATTTATTGATAGGATATGGGTATTTCATTCATGTGATTATTTTAGAATGGAAATTTTCTAGACACAAGTAAGTTATTTTATCATGTTCATCAATAATTTCTTGTGCATGAACTAGATTTTGAAGAAGAATCTAGAAAGATTTAGATTGGGATTTTCACTACTTTGGTGATCTTGTTGGTGATACCACATCAATATTTGATGTTGTAAATATTTTTTTATTGAACATGTAGTATAATAGGTTGATCATTTATTATTCTTTATTGATGTTTAAAGGATGACATGTTTGAACTTGTGTTTGTTTGAGAAATCCTTAGTGATGAATTTGAGGGTATAAAAGGATGTTCACTAATATGTAATGTGATTGGAGCACAAATTATTTGTTAACTTTATAGGAGTTGACTTGTTTGCACAAACATTACAAGAGGTTGTGTGATTTCTTTAGTGACACTCAATTGCATTGGAATAAAGATTGGTCCAAAATTGGGTCGTATCCCTAGTTGAATTATGTCATGCTTTGTTTGGTAGGTTCAATTTGGGACTCGATTAAATGAAGTTTGACTGAAAGTTGTTTTTATTGTTTGAAATTAGTTTTTAATTTTTGTTTGTGAAATGAGACTTGGTATGTCTTATTTTCAAATGAGAGCTTGTATGTTAAATTTTTCAATGTTTTCATTTGGCTGTCACAGTATTTTGGACATCTCGGTTTGACTCTTTTCAATATTTTTCACTTTTTGGTTCAAAATATCTATTTCTTGAGCCAATTTTTCCTTTGGTGATGGAGAAATAGGGATGACATTTGTTGGTGCATTTTAATGTTGGTCCGACTCATGGGACATGCATAAATTATATTGACATGTTTGGTTGTTTTATTGCAATGGCATAGTCCCATGAGAGTAGGAAGGTTGATGTTGGGGTGATGCTCTTTCTATTGAAGGGTCACCTTTTGTACAATACCAACAATACCAAGTCACCATGTTTTCTTTGTACTTTGATCAAGGGTTCTTGGTGATGAAACCATATTGATGCTTTGATTTTGTTTTCTTGTAAAACCTTAGAATCTTGTTTAAACTATGAAAACTACAACTCTAGGGATGAAGGATAAATGCAAATTATATTTTTGGATGTTTGACTTTGGAAAATGAAACTTAGCAATAATTATGCAAGGAATGAAAACTAAGGACTATGAAATAAAAACTATGTTTTTGATTTTTTGGACTTTGAAAACCTTAGGAATGCAATCCTAAAGGTATAACCAAGTAAGAAGTTGAAATTGTTGGAATGGAAAGATAAGGGATTGAGAGGGGAGGGATGAATCAGTGCCCTCAAAAAATTTTAACTGAATACTCAATCTACAAATAGTAGTATCTAATCTATCCAACTGAATCCATTGTTTGCAACATTCATTCAATTGACTTGATAAATGTAAAGTGCATGAAAACAAACAATAAATCAATCACATAACACAAGAATTTTGGTTACGTAGAAACCCTTGTAAGAAGGTAAAAACTGTGGTGGGGATGACACCTACAAATTCTTCACTACTGTAGATAATAAAGTATGTCGGTTAAGGCTACAAGTTGTGATCACTTCTGGTGATCTTACCCTATTAGGAGTAACAATCAGATTGACTAGATCTACCCCATTAAAAGATTTAGACAACACTACTATAGTGTGTACTCGATTAAGAGATTTACAAATAGATTGCTAAGTCTACTCTGTTAGGAGATTTTACTAACTCTGTTGTAATGATAAGAGAATAATAGAAAGTATCTATAAATGACAACTATACTTTGTCTAAATTAGATCTATGATATACTGAATAAATGTCACCTCTATGTGTAGTAACCTGTCTTCTGTTCTTCTCGGTAGCCTTGACTACTTCTGAATAAACTGAATTGTATCTCTGATCACTGCTCATACACGCAAACCATGTATGAATTTTGATGTCTTGAAGCTAGCTACTGCTTCAAGATCTTTTTCTTGATTCTCTTTCTTGCCTCTATTCACCTTATTGTCAAAATGACATGAATTATAAATATATAGAAAACTGCTAATGATTTCCATGACCTAATTAGGTTTACAGCTTCTTAGGAAAACCTAAGATCTATGGTGTACAAAATTAACCTAGATCTAACTATTACATAGGAATCATCATTACATTAATGATTACATCTACAATGAATAATCCTCAATCTTGGTAAAATGTTTTATGAATCCGTGTAACCATTTACATAGATAAATGTACCATAACTAATTACTATGTCATTTCCTAGATTTCTCGGTAAACACAACCAATCTAGTCGGTGAATATACTAGTGCTCAGTGCCCAATATACTTTGATGCTCAGTAAAACTACTCTAGTGTCTAGTTAAACTTATTTCTATTTAGCTCTCGGTACTGCCTTATGAATAGTCGGTATGAAGGCTTGTTTGTTTAACCGACTAGCATATTGTATCTTGAAGTTGTTCCTTTTACCGACTGATCAGCTGAGATAATTGACTGACCCAAATGGATACTAATGAAAACATATAATGCTCAAATAGAGATAACAATCTCCCCCTTTGGCATTAGTATCAAAACTTGTAATGTATATAAACTGATATATCTCACACTATCCTTACTTCATATATACATAACAAAATTTATTCAAAATTCAAAATTTTCATTACTCCCCCTCGGTGAATGCTCTTGGTATGTATGTAGTACACTTAGCATATCTTTATACACTTGGAATATACATTATATTTCCCCCTTTTTGAGATTAATGGCAAAAACAAAAATGTGTACTTACATCCTGTCAAAAATGTGTGGATGGGTTTTCTTTAGAGAGTTTAAGAGGTTTTCCCATTCCTCTTTCAAGTTGGTGAGAGCCATATGATCATGACTGACTTGTGCATCCATGTCAAAGATGTTCTCCAATACTAAAATTTTTGGTGTTGTAACTAAGGTTTGTGCCTTGACAATATGTCACTTAATAATTTTTAGATGGGGAAGCAGCTCTTCCTATAGCTCAGTGACTTAGTCACATGTCTTATCCTCCTACTTCCTCAAATCTTCTCTTAACCACCCAAGTTTTTGTACTTTGATTATATGCTTATGAAAAGCATCTGGCTCAGTAAAGGAGGCATTTTCACTAGCTTGGATTTTGGTATCTAGCTTCTTAATCTTTTCACTAATCTCAGCAATGAAACTCTCCATAGTATATAGCTTAAATAACATCTGAATTATTTTCTAAGTAATAGATTGGAGATTGGTGATTACCTCAAAAAGCTTTACTTTGTTTATTTCCACTTCTTGGCTGATCATTTATGCCAATTTGTCTTGAATCTTAGACTCTACCCTTTCTTCAAGTCTCTTTTCAACATCAATGTCTAGGGCATTTATTTCTTGTGCAAGAGTGGCAAGCTGGTCCATTATAGGTGTATCTTCATTTACCTAGACTTTAGGTACAATCTACTACAAGATGTCTCTCACATCTTCAAGAATCTACTTGCTCTTGCACTCTTTCCTCAACTTCTTCTAAGTTTCCTTCCTTGTGCATAACTCCCCTTATTTTCTTAATTCCTCGGGGCCAAATTCCTCAGGTCACAGTTAGGTATTTCTATGACTTCATCAAGTGTGACCGGCCCTTTTCCATGCTTTTTCTTCTTCTTTTTAGGCTCTTGGGGTGAAGTCTTAACAAAAGGAATGATATCCTTTACCTCAACACTTGATGTTTCTTGCCTGATAGATATGTTATCTTCCTTCTTCTACTCCTCGGTAACTTGTTTGTTGGTTGATTGAGATGGAGCTTTAGATGTAGTATATGGCAGTGTGGTCTCGGTAGGATTAGGGTCATCTTGGTCCTGTGTATCTACCTATTTTTCCTTATGCTTTTCTATCTCTACAAGTGTGCTTGTTCCTTGTTCCCCTGATGTGTCCTTCAGTTGATCATGGATTGAGCCTTCGGGTTCCTTCTTAGAACTAATTTCAACTACTTCCATCAAGATAGGAAGAGCACCTGGTATAGAGATTAGTACTAGCTCAGTTGTGGTTCCCTCTTCAGGTGATTAAACCTTCCAATAAGAGATCTATCTCTGATACCAATTATTGGAATGGAAAGATAAGGGACTAAGAGGGGAGGGGTGAATCAGTGCCCTCAAAAACTTTTAGCTGAATACTCAATCTAAAAATAGTAGTATCTAATCTATCCAATTGAATCCATTGTTTGCAACATTCATTCAATTGACTTGATAAATGTAAAGTGCATGAAAACAAATAATAAATCAATTACATAACACAAGAATTTTTGTTATGCAGAAACCCTTGTAAGAAGGTAAAAAATGCAATGGGGATGACACCCACAAATTCTTCACTATTGCAAATAATAAAGTATGTCGGTTAAGGCTACAAGTTGTGATCACTTCTGGTGATCTTACCCTATTAGGAATAACAATCAGATCGACTAGATCTACCCTGTTAAAGGATTTAAACAACACTACTTGAGTGTGTACTTGGTTAAGATATTTACAAACAGACTACTAAGTCTACTCTGTTAGGAGATTTTACTAGTTCTTTGTGATAATGATAAGAGAATAATAGAAAG
The DNA here is from genome assembly GCA_027943335.1 of Chamaecyparis obtusa. Classification (NCBI taxonomy): domain Eukaryota; kingdom Viridiplantae; phylum Streptophyta; class Pinopsida; order Cupressales; family Cupressaceae; genus Chamaecyparis; species Chamaecyparis obtusa. The sequence goes on from BSBK01007314.1 coordinate 638,414, forward strand.
TATCTATAAATGACAACTATACTTTGTCTGAATCAGATCTATGATATACTGAATAAATGTCACCTCTATGTGTAGTAACCTGTTCTCTATTCTTCTCGGTAGCCTTGACTGCTTTTGAATAAACTAAATTGTATCTCTGATCACTACTCATACATGCAAACTAGGTCTGAATTTTGATGTCTTGAAGGTGGCTACTGCTTCAAGATCTTCTGCTTGATTCTCTTTCTTGCATCTGTTCACCTTATTCACCTTATTATCAAAATAACATGAATTACAAATATATAGAAAACTGCTAATGATTTCCATGAGCTAATTAGGTTTACATCTTCTTAGGAAAACCTAAGATCTACGGTGTACAAAATTAACCTAGATCTAACTATTACATAGGAATCATCATTACATTAATGATTACATCTACAATAAATAATCCCCGATCTTGGTAAAATGTTTTAGGAATCTGTGTAGCCATTTACATAGATAAATGTGCTATAATTGATTACTATGTCATTTCCTAGATTGCTTGATAAATACAACCAATTTTGATCGGTGAATATACTAGCACTCAGTTCCCAATATACTCTGATGCTCGGTAAAACTGCACTGGTGTCTAGTTAAAATTGTTTCCATTTAGCTCTCGGTACTACATTATGAATACTCGGTATGAATGCTTGTTTGTTTAACCGACTAGCATATTGTAGCTTAAAGTTCTTCCTTTTACCAACTGATTAGCTTAGGTAACTGAATGATCCAAATTGATACTAATGACAACATCTAATGCTCAAATAGAGATAATAGAAATGAGGCCAAGACCATTAAAGGATCAAATGAAAAAATAAAAGAAAAAGGACCAATCCAAACTCATCATTAATAAGATGGGGTATTTACTTAATGATGATTATGAAAAAAGGAAAATATTATGACAAGGTCAATATTCTCATTCAATAATATAAGTTATAACCCTAAAACTTAAATTTTTGGGATTTGCAAAATCTAGTTTAGGTTCTAATTGTAAAATGGGGATGCTAATGCATGGGTAAGGCAATTATGAAAAGGATAATGCAACTATAATGAGGACTAATGATAAGGCCCAAAGGTTGATAAAAAGGACTAATGTGGAATTATGAGGGAGACAAGTGCAATGATAAGGGCAATGGATGATTAGAATGCAAAGAAAAATATGACCCAAAATCTAAGGAAAAGATAATGACAATGCAATTTGATAGGGTAATTACAAGGACTATAAAATAAGAATGAGGGATAATTCAAGGACTAATCTAAGGTTGAAACAAGATTCCATGTTTTTGCAAGGTTTTGAAACTACGTGTTCTAAAAGGTTTTATCAAGTTAAACAATGTTTTGAGGATTTTAGTGAGGTATTTGAATGATGAATTTTTTTTAATACTCAGGCAAGACACATCATGCATAATGGTTTTTTTGACTTTTTAACAAATAATTTACAACCTAAGATGGAAAAGATACTACTTGTTGAATCCCCACTTGGATTTATCCATATATCTTAGGAAAAGAAAACAAGTAGAGATTCTAGTGTCACTGGCTCCCCTCTACAACATGATAATTGACAAAATATCTTACCCCAAAGGTTCAAAAACCTTGGGGATTTTATGTTTCACAATCAAGGGTACAGGTGGGGCATCTTATTTAATCTCTAGCCTTCTACGCCAACAAGTATATAAGGGATTTTGGCTTTCTAAAATAATGAATTGTAGTAAGGGCATCCAATTTAGGGGATGAAATGATAAAATCTATTAAGAGGTCTCCTAGCCCTTAGAACAAGGGTTTTATGCATCTCAAGGATATTAGAGGAGAGATATCATGCACCATGTCTTGCTGATTTAAATTTTTGTCACAATCACATTTTTATATAATGATTCATAAGAGCTTGGCCTTAGTTTGTTACTTCTTGGGTCATTCCCTTGGGGTTAGTACTTTTTTCCCACCAAGGAAGGCTCTCTAATGTAAAATAAATTTGGGCATCACTATCTCTTTTCTCTTACACCCAAGTTCACACGAAGCGCAAGGGGAAAGGATACTTTACATAGTTGTAGGTCCACCCTACAATGTGAAAGCACACCAAACACAAAAGATAGTGATGATTCATTTACCAATTAGAAGGGAAATGTGATCAAAATAGCACAAATTAAGGTTATTTTCTTTCCTAATTTAAACTAGGAAAAAAATGTTGTTCATTAACCCATTAAGAAATGAAATATGATCAAAATAGGACAAGTTGTTCTTTCCCTTCCTAATTAAAACTATGTGAAAATTATGGGGTTCAATTTATACACCTTTTTAGATCTAAGTGAAAATTTTTGGGTTCTTTGATCCACCAAATTAGATAGTGTGTCATTTGTAGTTTATTTATCCCCCTAATTATGCTATGTGCAATTTGTAGCTCATTTACCCCATGGTTAGGCTATGTGTAATTTGTAGCTCATGTATACCCCTAATTAGGCTAGATGAAATTTATTGTTCATTTTAAACTCCTTTATATTAACAATTGAGAGAAAAAATAGAAATTGTGATTCATTATATACTTAAAACAAGAAACCCTATGTAGATAATAACTTAGACTCCAACTTCTACACTTTTCTTATATGCAAACTTTAAAAACTCAAAAAATCATTAGTAGAAGGGTGTTGGAAACTGCAATTGAAACAATTGTTGTATTGTCATTGATGTCAAACCTTAACTAGTAAGACTGTTGCTACTTAGGAAAGTACTATATCTATTTGAGTGTTGCTAAGGGGATAGAAAAGGTTGGTAACAATAGTACCTAAGGAAAGGTTGAGTTATCTTGATACTACAAAGTTTACTTGACTATGTTGCACAATGACAAGACAATGTATTGTTTATACTAGTAAGACTAAAGACTAAACTGGTAGGCTTGACCGAGCAAAGAATGGAAAAATCATGTTTAAGCCGAGTAATGTTAGTGTCGACCGAGTCAATGTATGCCAAGAAAAATTATAGTATCAACTGAACAACAGTTAATTGTCAAGGAAGACAGTGTAAGCCAATGAAATATTTTTAGTAATGACCGAGCTTTCTACATGAAGACCAAGTAGTTGATCACAGTATTGACCGAGCATCAACAATTTTATATTTGAAGAGAATTTAATTTTGGAGCTGACATTGTTGAATTCTTGGATTATGTAAAATGTGTTGACTTTATTTATTGATTGTTTGAAAGCATTAAATGCACTATAAAACATTTTATTGTAAATCTTTAAGAGAATTGAGATGATTCTATAAAAGGAGCTGAAGAACATGAAGTAGGTAGATTCAATGAATCTGACCTAACCCTAAGATCTATGAATGAGATTGAACAACATAAGATGAGTTAACCGAATTGAGGAAACTATAAAGGGAACTTGAGCATTTGGATATGCAAGTGTATGGGTGAACAAAGAATGTTGGAAGATCAATAAAGTTTTATTGACTGAATAAGCAGAAAAGGCTGAAGGAGAATTGTGGTGGTTGCTTGAAGAGAAGTTCCGAGCAGATCAGAGATGGAGATGGAAAAGTTTCAAAGTTAGTAAACCAGCATTAGTGTATGGAATCGGATGTGATATTTGCAAAGTGAGTTGTATATTTTCAGATAAATATTGTTGTTACTTTCTAACCATTGTAATAGTCAAAATCCTTTTAACAGAGGTTGACCTAATAGTCATATGTTAAATCCTTTGAACAAGGTTGCATTCTAATGGAGTGTATGTAAGTCCTATGACAAGGCTCACTTTTAACAAGGTGATTGAAATCCTTTAACTGGGTCACACCTAACAGTGTGTATTGTAACCTTTGACAGGGTTGGCTTTTTACTGAGCTCACTTCAAAAGAGTGAAAATAATAGTAGCATGTTACAAAGTGGTTTTTCCCAAATTGGGTTTCCACTATAAATCCTGGTGTTAATACTTGTGTGAATGTTTTGGTTTGAACATTTCTATGTTTTAAAAGTTAAGTTACAACTGGGTAGTGGACTGCATTGTTGTATGTTTCTATTATTGAATCAGTGATGACCGAGTTTGTTTTGGTTATTAGATCTGATTTAAGAAAAAGTTTTTAAGCTTGTTTTATACATCAGGACCTTAAAACAACTGATTCACCCCCCCTCTCTATTGTTCTAAATCATATTAACAATTGGTATCAGAGCTTTGTTGCTTATTATTAGTGTTGACAGAAATCAAGTTTAAAGGGGCTTGAAGTAAATGATCAGGATGTATAAGGAGGTACCAAAGCTGAACAAGGAAAACTTCCCTGCATGGAAAAGCTTGATGAAGTTTCATCTGGCCAGTATTGGTGACTCTACAAAGTACTACATTGAGAATAGCTATGTCTCACCTGTCACACCTTTGACTACCGAAGAAATGAGAGCTAAGCAAGAACATAATCAGGCAATGCTGGAAATTGCATCTGCCCTAAGCTATCCAAAATTTGAGGACATTAAGGATTGGACAACTGCAAAGGATATGTGGGACACTCTTGCAAGGATCTATTGTGGTGACTTAAATGTACTGAAAGCAAAGTCTGAGAGTCTTAGAGGTAAGTTTGATGAAATGAGAATGCAAGAAGGTGAAAACATTGCACAATATTGTGGTATAATAAAAGAAGTTGTGAATGCTATTAGAGGAGCAAATGGGGCTATTGATGATTAAACTATAATTGGGAAAGTACTAAGAACCCTACGTCCTATATATGCTATTAAGATCTCAGCTATTCAGGAAGCTAGATGCAACTCTACTAATGTGCTTACTTTGGAAAGTTTGGCTAGTAAGCTGACTACTTTTGAACTCTCTAATTATGATAATTTCACTATTGGAAGCATTGGTAATGTTGAATCTTCTTTCAAGTCACAACTAGTTCTAAAAAAGCCAAAGAAAGAAAAAGAAAGATGCATCAGTGAAAGTGAAAGTGACAGTGACACTTCTGATGAAGAACTAGAAGATCTAGAAGCTCTTATGGCTAGAAGACTGAGAAGGGGAAAAGGAAAGTATAAAGGTAAACTCCCTATTATATGTTTTTCATGTAATAAAGTTGGTCATATAGCTGCTAGATGTCCTAATAGGAAGGATAAAGATGATGAAAGGAAAAGCAAACACAAAGACATAAAAGATGACAGAAGCTACTGATGGAACAAAGACTCCAAAGGAAAAGGTAAGAAATCTTGTTACATTGCTGAAAAATAAACTAACATTGATAGTGATGATTTTGAAATTGAGGTAGTCTATGTTGCAATAAAAGATGAATCTGATGAGGATGAGAAAACTGCATTGATATCCTATGTGAACAAGAATGATAAATGGATTATTGACAGTGGTTGTTCACATCACATGACTGGTGACAAAAATAAGTTTGAGACCCTACATCATTACAGAGGTAAAAGTGTAAAATTTGGTAATGATGCACCATGTCCTATTAGAGGAAAAGGTTTGATTAAACTGACTGATAAGATATCTTGTGAAAATGCATATTGGGTTGAAGGTCTTAATTATAATTTGTTAAGTGTTGCTCAGCTTAACAAAACTGGTTACCATGTGGAATTTCATCACAAGCAAGCTAAAATATTTAATGCTACTGGAGAACTAATTGGGAGTGGAGATCAGACTAGAGAGGAATTAAAAGATAGATGTTTGTACCTAGAACACCTCCACATAATGGTATAGTAGAAAGGAGAAACAAATCTATCTTGGATTATGCAAGGACATTATTGATTGAAAAGAATGTGGCACAGAAATACTGGAAAGAAGCTATAAGCACTGTTGTCTACACTCTTAACTGGGTACAAATCAAGAAAGGTACAAATCTGACACCCTATGAATTATGGCATGGGCATGCACTAAGTTTTAAATATTTTAGAATCTTTGGAAGTAAGTTCTATATATTAAAAGACACTAGGAATGGAAATTTTGATGCTAAGAGTGATGAAGGCATATTCCTAGGGTATTCCACAAAAAGTAAAGCTTATAAGTGTTTGAACTCTAACACTAACAAAATTATGGAAAGTGTGAATGTTAAAATTGATGAGTATGAAGAAAGAAATGAAGCTGATAGCAAAAGAGAACCAGAAGATTATAGATCTTTTGTGTACATTGAGGAAGAAGAAGAGGCAAGTAACAGACTTGCACCTGATGCCGAGTCTCAAGTAAGCAATGTCGAGCAATAGATAGATGATGCCGAGCATCAGGAAAATAGTACCAAAAGAGAACAAGAACATGTTGAGCTACAAGAAAAAAAATTTGAGTATCAGGAAGAGGTTACCGAGCATTCAGAAATTGAATCTGACAATCTTGTTGAGGAACATGATGAAATAGAGGAGAGAGGAGTTGAACCTGTTTTGGAAAAATATGTAAGAAGACATCACAAGCCTGAATAGATAATTGGAGACAAAAATATTGGAATTCAGACCAGAAGTAAGACTAAGGATCCAACATGCCTACTGTGTGAATTTGAACCCAAGTCAACTAGAGAGGCATTGGAGAATGAAGACTAGATATAAGCAATGAATGGCCAGATTGAGAAGAATGATACTTGGACTCTGGTGCCGAGACTTGAAAACAAAAATGTTATAGGAACAAAGTGGGTGTTTCAGAATAAGATGAATGAAAATGGTGAAATCACTAGGAACAAAGCTAGGCCGGTATGCAAAGGCTACGCACAAGAAGGAATAGATTATGGGGAGACATTTTTGCCTGCAGCTAGATTGGAAGGAGTAAGAAATCTGCTTGCATATGCTACTTATAAAGATTTCAAGGTATATCAAATGGATGTCAAGTCTGCACTTTTTAATGGTATACTAGAAGAAGAAGTTTACATAGAACAACCAGAAGGTTTTATTGATCCAAACAGAAGACACATGGTGTGCAAACTGAACAAAGCACTATATGGATTGAAACAAGCTCCCAAAGCATAGTATGAGAGGTTGCACAACTACTTGATACAGATTGGATTTTCAAGAACAAATGACACAAGCAATCTATACATGAAAGATGAAGAAGGTAAAGGTATCCTGTTGGAAAAAAATTTTATGGATGACATTATTTTTGGTGGACAAGATGCATTATGTAAAAGTTTTTCAAATGAAATGCAAACTGAATTTGAAATGAGTATGTTTGGTGAGATCAAATTCTTTGTTGGTTTACAAGTATATCAAAGGAAGAATGGAATTTTCATTACACAGTCTAAGTATGTTAATGAAATACTGAAAACTTTTGGGATGGAAGATGCTAAACCAGTGGGAAATCCTATGGTTACTGGACAAAAGTTATCTAAGAATGATGATGCTGCAGAAGTGAATCAAAATTTGTATAGATCCAGGATTGGAAAATTGCAGTATGTTGTACATAGTAGACCAGATTTTGCACTAGATGTTGGGATTGTGGCAAGATTCTCTGCCAATCCTAAGGAAACACACATGATGGGTGTAAAAAGAATTATGAGATACTTGAAAGGAACTGTTGACTATGGTCTATATTATAAGAAGGATGAAAAATTTGAACTCAGAGTTTATACAGATGTTGATTAGGTAGGAAATGTAGATGACAAAAATAGTACTAGTGGTGGAGCTTTCTTTCTTGGACAAAGATTAGTCTCTTGGACAAGCAAGAAACCAAATTGCATTTCCCAATCTACTGTCAAGGCTGAGTATGTTGCTGTTGTGGTAAACTATTCAAATTTGGTATGGATAAAACAATTGTTGATAGGCATGAAATAAGAAATCACTGAACCTATTGTTATTTTTTGTGACAACACAAGTGCTATCAATATTTCTAAGAGTCTAGTGATACACACTAAGACCAAGCACATTGCAATCAAGTATCATTACTTGAGATAATTAGTACAAGATAAAGAAGTATGAATGGAATATGTGAATACAAAAGAACAATTAGCAAACATATTCACTAAAGCTTTACCCAGAGAAGCTCATGAGTATTTGAGAAGTCAATTAGGGCTTCTTCCCCTAACTGAGGTTGCCTAGACAAGCTAGGAGCATTGCATCAAAAGTGCTACAACAGAATATTTGACAAATTGATGTAGAAGATTGTCACACTTTAGGGCTGGCCTAGAGATGTGAAAAGGAGCAAAGACAAGGAATCAGTCATAAGCAAGATGACAGAGGGAGAAACATTGAGCTGCATAGATATTATCTACATCTGATGGATGTATGTTTTAGTTGCTGCATTGGCATTTTTTTCAAAGAGGGAGATGAACTAATATGATAACACATGAGACTAAAGCTAAGGATGATGAATTGAAATGAAGGATCATGATAGAGAGAGATCTGAATACTTCTAATGGTCATAGAAGTGAGGCTTATAGGATTCTAAATCAAAATGAAGCTAAGGATATTATAAATAATTCTCTAATGAACAGATAAGTTTTTGGATTGGTTGGTAATCCATGTGTTATTCAAGTGATATCATATGGTGTTTCCATTAATGCCAAAGAGGGAGATTGTTGGAAACTGCAATTGAAACAATTGTTGTATTGTCATTGATGTCAAACTTTAACTGGTAAGACTGTTGCTACTTAGGAAAGTACTATATCTATTTGAGTGTTGCTAAGGGGATAGGCAAGGTTGGTAACAATAGCACCTAAGGAAAGGTTGAGTTATCTTGATACTACAAAGTTTACTTGACTATGTTGCACAATGACGAGATAATGTATTGTTTATACTAGTAAGACTAAAGACTAAACTGGTAGGCTTGACTGAGCAAAGAATGGAAAAATCATGTTTAAGCTAAGTAATGTTAGTGTCGACCAAGTCAATTTATGCCGAGAAAAATTATAGTGTCAACCGAACAATAGTTAATTGCCAAGGAAGACAGTGTAAGTCGAGGAAATATTTTTAGTAATGACCGAGCTTTCTACATGAAGACCAAGTAGTTGATCATAGTATTGACCAAGCATTAGCAATTTTATATTTGAAGAGAATTTAATTTTGGAGCCAACATTGTTGAATTCTTAGATTATGTAAAACGTGTTGACTTTATTTATTGATTATTTGAAAGCATTAAATGCACTATAAAATATTTTATAGTAAATCTTTAAGAGATTTGAGATGATTCTAGAAAAGGAGCCAAAGAACATGAAGTGGGTAGATTCAATGAATCTGACCTAACCCTAAGATCTATGAATGAGATTTAGCGGCATAAGATGAGTTAACCTAATTGAGGAAACTATAAAGGGAACTTGAGCATTTGGATATGCAAGTGCATGGGTGAACAGAGAATGTTGGAAGATCAGTAAAGTTTTATTGACTGAATAAGAAGAAAAGGCTGAAGGAGAATTGTGGTGGTTGCTTGAAGAAAAGTTTCGAGCTGATCAGAGATGGAGATGGCAAAGTTTCAAAGTTAGTAAACCAGCATTAGTGTATGGAATTGGATCTGATATTTGCAAAGTGAGTTGTATATTTTTCAGATAAATATTGCTGCTACTTTCTAACCATTGTAATAGTCAAAATCCTTTTAACAAAGGTTGACCTAATAGTCATATGTTAAATCCTTTGAACAAGGTTGCATTCTAATGGAGTGTATGTAATTCCTATGACAAGACTCACTTTTAACGGGGTGATTGAAATCCTTTAACTGGGTCACACTTGACAGTGTGTATTGTAACCTTTGACAGGGTTAGATTTTTACTGAGCTCACTTCAGAAGAGTGAAAATAATAGTAGCATGTTACAAAGTGGTTTTTCCCAAATTGTGTTTCCACTATAAATCCTGGTGTTAATACTTGTGTGAATGTTTTGGTTTGAACATTTCTATGTTTTACGAGTTAAGTTACAGCTGGGTAGTGGATTGCATTGTTGTATGTTTCTATTATTGAATCAATGATGACCGAGTTTGTTTTGGTTATTGGATCTGATTAAATAATTGATAAAATTATTTAATTGAAGATAAACTAATAAGCCATGGTGAAATCATAGGATGAAAATTAGTAATTAATTAAATAATTATCATAATTTAATTTAATTTAATTAATATAAAAATGACACAATATTGATGAATGATGGATATTAAATGTGTAATATAGAAGACATGTTAAAAAAGAGGGCCATATGTATTGAACATTTTTTAGCATTTACAGTGTCGTACTCCCATTACTTGAGATAAGGTTGAGGACAAGATAGTGATAGGTTGTTGAAGGAAATGGAAGAATATATGAAATTGATAAGGGATCAACTAAAGGAATTAGTTGACACAAAGAAAATTTATTTCGATAAGAATGTGAATCAAACTTTCAGGAAATTACAAAGCATGAAAAAAGTTTTCTTGAGGGTTAGACCTCACAAAATATTGTTCTCTTTCAACAATTCATCCAAGCTTGCACCGGGATATGTTGGTCCTTTTGACATGGTAAAAGTGATCAATCTTGTTGCATATAGACTTGCACTACCACTATCTTTAGCCCGAGTTCATGATGTTTTCATTTATCATTTCTTAAACCATATCATTCTAATGTATCTCACATTCTTGATTGGCATGCATTACAGGTTCAAGATCCAAGGGTGGTGCTAGTGGAGTACACCCAAATGATTGAGAGGTGCACCATCTGATTTTGAAACAAAAATATTCTACAATGTAAGGTCCAATGGGACTAGTTTTTTATTAATAGTGCTACATGGGAGAACGCTGAGGATAATAGAGCATTTCTTTCTATAGTTGATCTCATAGAATTTATATATGTTTGTATCTATTATGTATATATGTATGTGTGGTGTGTGCTTTCTTTCTAATGTGCTTAATATGACATCAAGATGATCTCTTCCTAGTGGGGAAGGATGTCACAACTCAACCATTTATCTCCTAATTTTCAAGTGATTGAGTGTTCTTTTAGACTTTAGCTGATATGTTTTCATAATTGTGGCCCTTAGTCGATAGTGTGTATTTGTTTCCTTCAACCATTTGATGATGTATTCCACTCTCTCAATTGACACTTTTGATGAGTTACACTTATTATGTCATGATGGTTTAACTTATTTTATGATGATGTTATATTATAAATCAAATACTTCTCTTAAATCTAATATAAGTTCATTTATTGTGTTTACCTTTCATCAATTGAATGCAAAGAAATAATGTTACAAATACATGTTAAAGATATTTATGATGTTAGTAATGTTTATGATGATAAATGGAATGGAACTATGATGCATATTTAGTTTATAGTTATGGTTTTGGATACTAACCTACTAATGTGAATTCAAATGGTTTGAGTGAATGATAGGTTGAAGGTGGGGGTATGGCCCAGGCAAAGGGGATTAGCTCCTGGGTAGTGGTTGGTTATAATGGATCTAGAACACACTACATAATATGCATTTACATGTTAGATTAATGGTTTTTTTAAACCCTAAACCTTAATGATTTAATATGCATTTTAAATGACCATTCCTATTACTATTTTATTAAAAAAAAATTCTAATAATGGATTAATTTTATTTTTATTTGGAAAATGATAGTTCAATAAATGAATGATGTAATATTTTCAAATGTTCAAATTTTGTTAGAAAAGTGCTAATTTTTTTTGTAAAAATATACTTTGGAAGAAATTAGGGGGAGATGGAAATGATTTTAAAATTCAGGTAAAAATAGTTATTAAAGAGGGGGAGAATGATTCTTGAATAGATATAGACGATCTAGACACAAAGAGGAAGAAATTCATTTTTCCATGGCACACAAAGGAGAAAGAAGACTGATCTTTGGAGAAGGTGGATAGCAATTTACCAATTTTTTCTTTAAATTCTTATGCAATATAATTCAAAATTTTAATAATAAATTAGACATCATTTATTGTTTGCAAATGAGGAAAAGTTTTAGAAATGTTTACACACTATCATGGGTTTTGTACTCCATCATTCACTCTCATATTTTATTTCCTTCAAGCTAAGATGGTGTTTCAACACCTTGGGATTCATGATTTGGTGTTTAATGATATTTTTTTGTATATCTATGTATAAGTTTGAATTGTGTTGAGTGAATACCTTTATCTTCTTTCATACTAGTTCATTCACTCTATTATTGTTGTTTCATTTTCCAGTGCAATAAAGGTTTCTTTAACTCCTTAAGTAATGCGGTATCTTTTCTCCCCTTTTAGTGAATTGATATATGTTGGAAATATTATCTATTATTTCTTTATTGGAAGGTTTTAAAGAATGATGGGAACTTTCTTGTTTCAATCGAACCAAGATGACTGGGAAAATTCTCAAAATTATTTTAGCCTAATGCTTTTGTTTAATAAGTTGCCACATTTGTGTATGGTATATTCAATACATAATTGTACTTATATTCTAATCCTCTTCGCATATATATACCATAAGATAGTGGTGACTAGATTTTTAAAAAAACAATATATAAACATTAGCCAAAGGCTTGTAACTAAATGAAACTCTATGAAACAAATGGGTGCATATAACTTGTGAATACCAAAAAAATATTTAATATTGTTAACCCATATTACTATGAAATCTAAGTATATTTGTATCATATGTTTAGACCGCTTGGAATGTAACGGGAATATTTTTATTCTTCCAAGCGCTTGATTCATATATTTCCAAAGCCTATTTTTTTTTATAGGATTACAAGTTTTGTATTGACCAAATGAAAGTGGGATTTTTTGCACCCTCAAACTTATAAAAAATACATTTCTTCTCAAAACATGTTCCTCTGATAATTCATATCAGAGGAACATTGTATGTGTAGTGAGATTTGGTCTTTTCTAAAGGTTTAATTATTTTGTTAACCATACAATGATCAACAACTAAGTTGATTGAACTAGTCTTCATCAAATATAATCTGTTTTAATATGCCCTTAATTAATCCTTGAGATTTTTTACCAACAAATATTTAGAACTAAAAAATTACCATCAAATGGAGCTTACCGTGATCATAAGATTTTTTTGTTTAAGTGTAAATTGTGGAGTCTTAGAAGACGATAAAAATTGAACTCAATCCAATGTGTTTCTAGAATGATATTTGTTGAAGACTGATTTTGTACCAAATTATGTTAATTCATATTATGCATATGATATCTTGTTGAACACCTTACCTATCTTTTGGGTTTACCAGTGAAGGGTAAGGATTATTAGTTGCGTGCTTTCCTTCTTTATGCATATAATGTTTTTTAATATTTAACATAAACTCTTTAGATATTTTTTCACAATAGAGGGTAAAAGTACAAACCCGTGTCACACTTTTATAAAAGAAAAGGTCAACAACACGCAAACTATTCAACTTTAACGACATAAAAGTGGCATTTATGTTTAGAATTTGATGATGATGTAAACTGATGAAATGTGTAAAAGTGGATGAAGTTTATGCCTGGATAATTTTTTAAAAAAATAGAACAAGAATTGACATAGTTTTTTAATTTTTGAAGTTCATTTTTTGATTGCTGAAAAATTAGGGTCTAGTTCCCACCAAAAAAGTATATGCAAATAATCTTATTTTCCTCTGATTTTAAAATCTATTATAGATAAATTTTATAGCTAGTGTAGAAAAGAAGAAAGATTGGTTTTTGATGCATATTTTCTTCGTTATAACTACTCAAAATTGAACTAATCTGAAATCGACAATTTTTGTCTCTCACCAAATTTCCCTCATCAAATCTACACCATTTAGAAAAAAAAATTACACATTCTTGAAGAGGACTCTCTCCTCTAGTGTTAAATATATATTTTAATTTTTTCCGATATGATTTACTATTTTTTCTTTTTTAAAAGTAGCGTCTTCTCGAATGTTAAAATACCTACTTGTAGTATTTTAAAATTATAATATATTAAATCTAATCAAAATACTATAAAACTTATATGATGATAATCTTGACTATGAGCTCTACAAAAGGGTATTTTTATATATTTTTTAAAATATCATTAAAAAGAGTAGGAGTTATTGAAACATCGCTATTCAGAAATAATTTTCTTTCTTTGGTAATTGAACCCAAATTGGTATAAAACATGCATTTAATAGACATTTCCAATTGGAAAAGTTGAATCACTTATCTAACTTGGCTAGAATAAATCTAGCTAGACCATATGTTTGTTGAAAATTAAATTTTAGCTAGAAATACTCAAATTTAGTTGTGCTGATAAGTTAGCCTAAAACGTGACACAACTTTGTGATTTTTCTTTAGAATTAAAACTATAGTGCCTATCCCATTTGTTTCCTACATGAAATCTTGATGGATGTGGCTACAACATTATGTTGTGCTATTCCCTTTGTGCAGTTGATGAGATCTCATGTGATGCCTTGTTTTAGGTTTGGACACTTTATTGTTGCCTTATGTGGTTGATTGTGTTCACCTTATGATTGGATGGATTTATGCTTGTTTTGTGTGATCATGTTGGACCCATGAGAGGTTGTTTTAGGGTGATATGAATTATGTCACTCCATTGACAAGTTTCTTATGTCCTTATGTCTAGTTGTGAGAACCATGGTGGTGTATCAGCTTATTGCTTACCTGATTTGGGATGCTACTTTTTGAGTTATACAGACTTACTTTCTCTTGGGTATCTATATCTGAGATTGATTATTTTATTATGTTCCATTGCTATTCTCATGTTATGATTTTATATTGGCATTATGAGATGCATTTGTTTATAGTACATTGTGTATTTATTTTTGATATCATTGTTGATGTTATGATGATATCTGGTTTAATTCATATCTAATGATACTTTGATTATGTTCATCTTCTTCTAATTGTCATGATGTCAATATTGATTCTCTTTGATAATGTGTCATATCATGTTGATGGATAGCTTAGTTGGGATTTTTGTTGATATACGCCTAAATGCCATAAAATGATTATTTAATGTTTTAATTTAAATGAGATTTTTATTTATGTTGTACATTAAGGATTGGATAGGGAACAACCAGTGCCATAACATTCTAATATATATATTAATAATTATGCCATGAGAGCATCCTCTTCCATTAGGTTCACTTTGATTATAATATGCATGTGCTTCAGCTATATATACTATGTGTAATTGAACTTGATGTGTACATGTTTCAATGAACATGTACCATACATCATCTTTGACTGAGCTGCAAGTGTTAGCTTGTCATTTATCCTTGATAGTTGCATAGGAGATAGCTGCATTGACCATTCATGACTTAGCCAATATCGTCCTTGTATGGATGGTGTGTCTATAATTGTTATTTTATACCTCTAGTACTATGCAAGTAAAACCCAAACTTCATCTACATTACTATGATTATACTGGTAATTGTCTATGCATTATAAAGTAACCACATTATTGTGGTTGAGTTAGATTTTGTTGCTGAGTTGCATAGTTCTTTATGATTTTTATTATTTCTAGCATGTTTTTTCATAGTGGCATTCCAACTTACAAAATTGCCCTAATTTGATCCAAACATAGTTGTATCATTTTAATTAATTATATTAATTGAGTTTTAATTAGTTTTAAGTGATTTTAGTGTCTTTTCTATTTTGGCCAAAAGTGACTTTTATAATAAAGAATTAGACTTCATTTGTCACTTATGTATTTTGGGAGAGCAAAAATAAATTGCTCCAACCCTCTTGTTGAGAAATTTGTATTTTGCTAATTGGAAATGCACGTGCATGATATTTTGTGGGTAGTAGCTCATTGGATTCAAGACATGATTGCTCCAATTTGTATGGAGGCTTCTTTGGTTTTGCAAAGTGTGCAATTTATTCTCTCTATTTTTGTGTTTTCACCGTATAGTGAGGTAGGGCTTCCTACATCTTTCATTTTACTTTATTTCTTGTTTTTAAGTAAATTGCTATTAGTTCATAAGATGAGAATTAGTATTCCCCCATGTTTTCATTTGATTCTTTTTCCTAGTTGGGCTTGTAAGAATTTAATCCAAAATTGAATTGTTTATGTAAGGCTAAGTTGTCATAATTTTTAGAAACATCCAGAAGTTGAATTTTATTGGTTCCTTGTCTTGTTGGACACATTTAGAGACAATGCGTATGCTTAGAATTATTATTTTCAATTTTTCAATTTTGAAGCTTTTTCCATGACTTCAATGACATTTTTTGCTATAGACCTGGATATGGTCTCAATTGGGATTTTTTGAAAGTTGAAATCTAGTCATTCTAAAAATTAATTATTTTTTGGATTAATGGCATTATTTTATGGAATTTTAATCTCGAGAGGGTTCATGACCATTTCCTCAATTATTGAGCCACATGAGTGTGTGTCCAGGCTTAACCTTTCAACTTTGTATTTTTGCCAATCTCTTCCTTTGATGAGATTGTAATATTGATTTTATTAGATTATTGAGATGTTGTGTATGTGAGAACCAATGGATTCTCTTGGAATTACAAGATTCCAATTTTTATTTTTGGGATGTTTTTTATGAGTGCTTCAATTTATGTTCTCTCTCATTTTTTATTGTCACCATGTTTACATTATTTTTTTGTTGGCCTTGGTTGTATCCCATGATTTTGACAGGATCATGTGGTCAAAGTGAATAGGAGACATTTTGATTAATTAATATCATAATCCAAACTTCCACTTATATTGTTGATTTCATGGTTGTGCACCAAGCTAGTTAATAGTCAGTAATTGGTGCTTTTGTATATTTTGGTTATTCGATGGCCATCCTCATGTCTTAGTGAGATGTATGTCAAATCACATTGGGATCTATTCTCTTAGTGATAAGACCAATAGAGAATGCATACAATTTATTTCATTGCCTTAGTTAATTGGCTTTTCTAGTATAGTTGAGTTGCCATTTTGATTTATTAACACATGTTTGAGACCACATTCCCATCATTGAGATTTATGTCTACTTTGATGGGATCTTGAGAGATTAGTACTCTTGGATGAGCCAAAAAAAGTACTCCTTGATCCATGAGTGGAACTACTAAATTATTTAATCTTGGCTTGTGTTTCGTTAGTATTTGCATTGCCTTGTTTATGGATTTTCCATATGTTATGTTGACACATTGTTATTGTGGATGCATGGTGTTGAGACTGCATCTAGGCATGTAGTTGAGCTATGCTCCTATGTTGATCTCTAAGTGAACCATGCTCTTGGTGATTCCAATTAAGCATGCTTTTCTCCTTTTTTTGAATGGCCTAGAATCCTTATTTCTTTAGTTTTATTGCTTGGGTATTGCATTGTTATTGTTGTGGTCAATTAGTGTAGAGTAGTGGGATGGAGTGGATCTTTAAGACATGATGTGGTAGAAAGTGGCCTTAGGTTAATCCTTGGTAGAGTTTGTAATTTTAATGAATGAAAATGGTGAGAAATGATAAGAGGTAGATCACTAATCAAGGTTCTTCATACATTGGAATGAAAAACACTCTAACAAGGTGAGTCTGATTAGCATAACCAAAGAGTAATGGTGCCAATTCATGATCTTTGCAATGTAGGGTTTTGTATTCCTTGAAATGTAAGGAAGGGTTGTAACTAATATACAAAATTGATCTATGAAATTAAGTGCAAGGACAAAATAGAAAGAAATATCTCACATTGAAGGAAGAAGAGGTCATTGAATCTTTAGATCCTATTTTCACTATTGCAGAGGTGTCAGAATTGGGTATAACTATAGATATGAGTCTCTAGCACCTGTATTAGGTTTTTGTGAAAATATCAGACCTAGAGGACAAGGCCAAAAATCGAAGCTAGCTTGTCTAGGACATGGGTGAAGATTGCAGCTTTGTCCTTTTGACTCTGAAACTGATGAAATTTGGAGGGGACTTATAAGTGTACCTAAGGCTTCTGAATTTGGATCTAAAACTTTGTAACCTATTTTTGCACATAGAAAAGAAGGGGAAGAAGATTGAGGAGAGGTCTTTTTCTTAGTAAAACCCCTATTTAGGAATCAACCTTGAAATGAAATAAATGTAATTGAAAGAATATTTTCATGTAACAAAGATTAGATCTAAACAATGGAGTATATCATACCATGTAAATGCAATTATCCCTAGAATGTGATCAAGAATGTTGATGCAATAGCTTTGAATCAACACAAGAACAAAAAATAAATCATGTAAGACAAAACCTCATGTAGTAGGTGTTGTAATTCCCCACAATGTTGACTAGAGGAAGAAGAAGACTTGATGGATGAATGTAGATATCCTTCCTTGATTGTAAACCCCTTTGATTGACCACTAATGGGGAAAAGAGCTAGATCTATGGAAGGATATTCCTTGCATGAATTGTGGAAATAAATAATTGAATTCTTAAAAACTCTTGATGGCTTTCTTGCACTTTCACAATAGCTTCCTTGCACTTAAATATCTTAAATGCACAATGAATGATAGCTCCCATGTGTAGTAAATTGTGGATTATGGATGTTAATAGATGTGAAAATAAGATGCTTTGGTGTCCTTTTATATAAACTTAAGGGATCATATTTCACAAGGATGACCAAAATTAAGACCTAGAAGAAAAACCCCCACATCAGACCCATAGCCCATTAAAACACAAAGCTCTAGGATAAGGCCAAAAATGGAAGCCTTGTCTAGATAATTTTTTTGAAATTTTGTCAAGGACCTAGGGGAGTGTTCCAGATAGGGATGATGAAATCTTTAGTCTAATAGGAAATCAAGGTAGATCCCAAGATCCAAAAAGACATGTATAGGACCTAGGTGGAAAATAAATTATGTGGATGGATGGAAAAATGGGAAATCAAGCATAGAAGTTAGAGCCAACCTCAAGTTTGAAGGAGGAGGACCTATATTTTAATTAAGTATGCATTTAAGTGAAATATGAGATCCTACCATAAGAAACACACTAAAGTGGGCTCAAAATGGTCCCAAAATGAGCACAAATTAAATTCTTACTTTATAGGATGGTACATTTAGCCCCCACCTTAGCGGGAGTATGACACATTCTCATTCTCATAGTAAAGGGAGAGATAGAAGAAAAAGAGAGAGATGATAGTAGGTGAATTACAATGAGATCAAACAATGCTAAGTTTAAGGACATAAGCCACTAAATTAAGGATCTCAAATCCACATCCATGCACAAGGGCACAAAAATAAAGAAAAGAAAAAGGAAAAGAAAAAAAATAGAAAACACAAAAGGTGTTACTACTAAAAAAAATCCAAATAATCTAGTGAAAGAGACCTCGATCAGAAATGTCCTATCTACTAATATCATGTCTAGAAATATATTACAAGAGAACAAGTGATCACATAAAAAGAACAAGATAATTACCAAAGATGATACAAAATCTATAGTCTAACCTAATAGCATAACCATGAGAGAGAGAGAGAGAGACCATGAATTCTATAGACTTATCAACTTGTGTTATGCTAGGTGATCCATGGGGAGAGGAGAGAGATGAAGGATAATTGATGGTCTAGAAAATTACGTTATGCTATTCAAATCTACCTTTAGAAATTTTCACCTATTGGTGGCTTAAAAATGTCTTGTGCACAAGGTGGCTTGAAAATATTTTGTGAATGAGGCAGCTTGAAATTTTTTTGCCCAAAAAGTGGCTTGAAAATTTTTTGCACATGGGGTGTCTTAAAATTTTTTTTTACATAGGGAAACTTTAGGGGGACCAGTCTTATGGAAAGCATTGTCTCCATGTGGCCATAAAATGTATTTCATATAATTTACAAGGGAGGTCATATTTATGCCCCCCTCCTTATGATGGCACTATAGGAGATATGATAAGGAAGAGAATCGAGGATACATACTTCTGAAAGAAAGAAGATACCCTTAAAATAATAATGTATTCCATAAACATAGCTAAGAGTGTTCACTCTTATGAGCTAAGAAAATAGATAATTGTGAAATGATATTACACTTGTGGGAAGATACTCTTGAAAAGAAGAGATATTTACTTACAAGAAATCTACGTTTAAGAGTATATATTAAACAAAGATAGAATCTTCAAGACAAATAGGGGGAGGAGAACAAGAATGCACCCATTTAACCCCTTGTTACCAGGTGAAATAGGGATTCTTGATGAAGGATGACATAATTTGAAACCCTGAGTAAGGGAAGTTGTTTATAATGAACATAATTTCACAAATAAATAAAAGGTTGTGATAAATGATGCACACCTCTTGTAAAAGAGAGAATACTAAATCAAAACAAAAAGTTCTTTATAACAAAATAATGTCACATGATAAACAAATGCCACTATACTAAGGAAAGTAGATCCTTAGCCGAAAGAGAGAGAATAATATAAAAGAAACATTTCCCCTCAAGTGTGAAGGAAATATAAAATATATAATACACCCTTAATGATGATTAATTAATAATAGATATAGAATTCCAAGAAAAATAAGTTGCAAACCAGAGAAAACTCCTAATGTAAAACAACCATATTTATGCTAGAAAAGACATCACATATAAAGTAAGAAATTCATCAAGGAAAGAAATAAAATGAGGATGTGGATGATTATTAGATGATAGACATGAACTTTGAGGCATGAAAAGGATTGTTAAGAATAGATGTTATGATCTCGCATGAAATAAAGGATCTCATGCCAAAAATAATGTACCATCATAAAATAATAGAAAATCCATATAAATGAAGGAGAAGGAAAAATAAGGATGCCACATTATTCCTAATTAGTTGTCAACCCAATTACACAAGATGTGAATTTCTAAGAAAGGAATAAATTGTAAGGAGGATACTAATCTCATTAAGGACATCATAATTTAAAATAAATGAGCACCAAAGAGATAATGGATCCTATGAAAGGAGAAGAGGAAATAAATCTAATATATGAACTAAGTGATAGATCTTTAATAATATGCACATTCAAGCAAGCATAAGGTTGCAGCCGAGGGTGAAAATCCTTGTGTAAAACAAAAAATCCTTGCAAGAAAATATATCATACTATACAAGATAGAATATCACAATGGATATTGGATACCTAAAAAGGAAGACACATTAAGCTCCCTAAGTGGTTTCTCATGTATTAAAGATATGTTCTTGTGGGAAAACACAAGGTTGCAATTTAGGATGTCAATTTCATTATGTAAAACAAAAAATGCATGCCAAAGAGGATGTCATTGTATAAAAGAAACATGGAAAAAAGGGGAGAAAAATGGATCCCTAAAAGAAGGAAGAAATAATGATCCCTTGCCCCCCAATTTAGAGAGAAAGAGAGATGGAATCCTATTATGATTCCCTTAGTGAAGATTATGCAAAAAAAATTGCATAATGGAGAGAAACATAATAGGAAAAGAATGGATAAGGTATTTCTCTGATATGAAGAAAATGTATAATATACAGTGTTAAAAGAAGAAGACATATATCAACCAAATCTTGAAAAAATTGTCTAAACTTAATGCAATCACAAAGAGAATACCTATTATAATAATGAAAGGAACATGAAAATTCACCATTGTAAGTATGTGGGTTTTGACATAATATATAAGGAAATCTTATCCAAGAATTATACTTGATATCTAGATAAATTTGTTTGGCCAAAGCTGCATAGTCCCTATAAGGTGAAGGGTCATGAGATGGTGTTGGAAAGAGAATGTCAAGAGGTAGTTTTGGCTGAGAGAAAATGTGAGTTTGAGGTACATGAAATTCCTTAGGAGGATAACGAGGAACCTTAAGGTTATTAAATCCTTGATCATGTTGTATAGAATCTTGAGGTTTATAAGTGGAAGGAAGAGAAGTGTGGATTATTTCACTAGAAAGATAATTGATTTTTATTATCCTTAGTTTGGGAGGAAGGAGGATTATACCCTATTTTTGGAGAAAAACCATCTAGGAAATGTTTAACATCTAGATCATGAAAAATGTTTTGAATGTTTTGATAAGAATCACAAACATTAACTATCGTAGACTCACTAGGAGCTAGATTTTGAGGGATGGGATTAGGGATATTATCATTAGGCTCATTAAAAAAGGCCCTTATTTAATCAATAAATTGCATGAATTTAGTTAAAATGAAGAAACATACATGAAACATTGATAACTATTTTAAAATATGCCTTACAATGAAGAGATATATTGGTTACTCTCATTATGCACACATGAAATGCAAAAAGTTTTGATTCACTCCATGTGTTTGGTAAAGAGAGGTAAGAAGGAAGGTGATGACATAAGTAATTACACACCTATCCAATTTAGAGAGTTCCATGTTAACTAACACACAAATTGATCTCAAAATACACATGTGATAAATATAAGAGCAATCTAACACCAAAATCAAGATGAAAATATTATAAGTTGGATTATCCAAAATGTAATGAAGGAAAATGGTGAGAAATTATAAGAGGTAGATCACTTACCAAGATTATTCATACATTGGAATGCAAAATACTCTAACAAGGTGAGTCCTATTAGCATAGCCAAAGAGTATGGGTGTCAATTCGCAATCTCCACAATGTAGGTTTTGTATTTCTTGAAATATAAAGAAAGGTTGTAACTGACATGTAAAATTGATCTATGAAAGTAAGTGAAAGGAAAAAATAGAAAGAAAGATCTCACCTTGAAGAAAGAAGAGGTACATGAAACTTCAAATCTGATTTTGACAACTGCAGAGGTGTCAGAGGTGTCAGAATTGAGTATAACTACATATCTGAGTCTCTGGCACCTGTAGTAGTTTTTTGTGAAAATGTTAGACTCAAAGGACAAGGCCAAAAATAGCACCCTTGTCCAAGATAAGGGTGAAGATTGTGTCCTTGTCCTTTTGACTTTGAAACTAATGAAATTTGGAGGGGACTGTATGCAAATTAGATGTCTAACAACTAGAAATGATAAATTAACTATAAAAGCCAATGAATCTATCTAATGCAAACACAACAAAGAATGCAAAGTAACTATGAAATGATTAAACTAATTTAATTACCTTCACCTACCATGCAGCTTGTCTCCATTGTCCTCCTAGCTTTGATTTCTTGAAGATGTTGAGCTCTCAGATTTCCAATATGAAGCCTTCTCCCAAGATGCTACCAAAGTGTGGAGATTGAATGAAATTGAGTGCACAATAGCTTATGCAAACTAATGGATGAAATGTAAATGAAAATGGTGATTGCTATGGAATGCTTGATTGCTTGAATGCTTGAATGCTTGGATGCTTGAATGCTTGGATGCTTGGATGCTTGTTATCAAAAATGCCTATTAGCTCTCAAATGGGAAATGAGGCTCCTTTTATAGAGTTTTGGAGGATCTAGGCCTAGGTGGCACAATCCTACGGTTGAGAATGGAAGGTGGAAGATCCTAGGGCTAGGATTGACTTGGTTGAAGGAGTTGAGAGAAAAGGGGATGTAGTTGGAATGTGAGAGGAAGAATAGGGATGATGTTCCTCTCACATTGACATGGAGGAGAAGAAGGTGAAAGGGAAAGACACATGTCAAGTGTCTCACAAAGACCAAAGAGAGAAAGAGGGAGAGACCTTTTCCTCATGAGGACTCTTTGCACAAGTGTCTTATGAGTCACCCTTGACCCTTAGAGGTGGCTTGAGAAGCTCCTTAGGAATAGGGAATGTCCCTTGACTTGGTTGTTGAGAGGACATGTGGTCATGAGACCAAGTCCTATGAGGCCACATAGCCCTTAAGAATAGGCTCATTATGCACACTTGTCACTTGGAGATCAGAGTGTGAGAGAGAGAAGAGAAGAGCTGCCAAGATGTTATTCCTCTTGTCAGATCACCACTTCAAGAGAGTCAGACGCTTCTAGCGACCACCCGATTCAGGTGAGCCAGTAGGTGATTTGATCCTCGTTCATAATTTCATGATGTGATGCATGTTAATGTAGAATTTTAGCATGTTTAGGGTAGATCAAATGGTAGAATTAGATTAGAAAATTTTATTGTTCTAGGCGGAATAGGAATGCGCAGTTGCGGTGCATCAATGTGCAGCAACTTGTGACGTTTGCATAGAAATTCAAATTTTTTGCGCATTCATTAAGGATAAGTGCGCATTCATACTAGGAGAATGGTAGTGTTGCACAAGCATAAAATAAAAGTGTGCATAGGTACTTGTTGCACATGTGTTATGAAAAGCTGCACAAATGGTCAATAAAATGGCGCATATGTTTAAAGCTACACAAATGTCGGTAAATGTTGCGCAAATGTGGAAGAAGACTACGCATCAATAAAAACCT
This sequence comes from Chamaecyparis obtusa, assembly GCA_027943335.1. Lineage (NCBI taxonomy): Eukaryota > Viridiplantae > Streptophyta > Pinopsida > Cupressales > Cupressaceae > Chamaecyparis > Chamaecyparis obtusa. The sequence goes on from BSBK01007314.1 coordinate 662,461, forward strand.
GTGCAAATGTGAAAGAAAGTTGTGCATGCATGTTTCAATGCGGCGCATATGTGTGAAGTGGTAAAATTTGGTCATAAGGGATAGTCAATTAGGTCAAACTTGATGTCGATAAGCCAATTTGATCTGTCGGCGGTTGATTGTGATCGATTTGATAAAGATTGGTAACATTGTAGCGTGTTCGCTAGTTAGCCAGTCTGAAATAGACAATTGATAGAATCATCTGTTGAAACACATGATAAACATGTTTGAAATTTATATGATAGCATAGATAGATTGATAGACCAGTTTATCAAAATCTGATAGGTTGATTGTTGTTGACTTGAATAGGAGGATATCACAGATGTTCTGATATCATGGAAGAGATATCCCATCACACAGAATCTGAGACCAGCATTGTCAGAGATAGAGAGACTGTTGATTGGAGCGTCGGGACTTTACTATGTTATTTACACACCCAAGATTCGGGTGAATCTGAGCATGATGACTGCATTAGCTGAGAGATGGCACTCGGAGATGAGTAATTTCCATCTTTCGATAGGGGAGATGATAGTGACACTAGAGGATGTATATCACATCCTCCAGCTTCCCATCATAGGAGAGTTAGTGCGGTATGATCGGCATGGCGGAGTCACAGAGTGCAGAGCCATCTTTGGGGATGAGGATATAAATGATGGAGAGATTAGTTGGGAGGATATGGTCGACTTGTATGACCCTCTTCCAGTGGTTCTAGCAGGCATGATTGGGGGATTTGTATGCCCTGATCGGAGGTCACACGGATTTGCAGTTGGATGGGGCCGCACATTATAGCGGGTAATGGAGGGGACCTGATTTGCTTGGGGGGTGTGTTTATTAGCACACCTATATCATGATTTACATCAAGTGGTGTACCACGGGGGTGCATCTCTATCAACAGGGGTGACACTACTCCATGTTTGGGCATGGGAGCATATTGCAGTGACTAGACCATTGGCGATTAGATTCTGAGGTGCAGGGCAGCCCTATATTCATTTGTACTCCTTTGTTTTGTCTCAGGCAAAATTGGGACATTTAGAGTTTTGGCAGTACACATTTGATACATTGGACACAGTGACATGGAGACCCTACCTAGGGTGTGAGCCATGGGATGATGAGCGGCAGCTGGGATTCTATTTTGAGTCATGATGGTTGATAGGGCGGACGCCCTTTATTATTGAGAGATAACTAGTCAGCTGGGTTTTGCGCCAGTTTGGCAGGATATAGGGTATGCCCCAGGGAGTGACTGAGTTTGCATGGACACATCAAGAGAGATGGGATTGGGGGCCCATGGCATCATTCGATGTTTCTTAGTAGGATTTTTTGGATGGACCATTCCAGGCATGGTCTATGAGGTAGATAGTTGTCGATCCTGGGATGATGGTGGATTTGGAGCATTTTTTGAGAGATCATCCTGTACCACGCATCACAGATCCAGTAGCGAGACCTCTAGAGAGAGATCTCATAGATAGACATCAACGGAGGTGGTGAGGATGAGATAGGAGGGGATGAGGGAGAGGAGGAGATGGAGGAGGAGATGGAGATGGTGGAGATGGAGGTGGCTGAGATGGAGGGAGAGGTGAGAGAGCTGGCCCGCGGATGAGGGGAGGTGGAGTGAGACAGAGGGGACAGAGATGGAGATATCCTCTGGTACAACCAACATAGCCAGTTGCAGGAGCTCCCTTACAGGTACCATTCACTTAGGTACAGATACCAGTTGTTGTAGTACAGGGAGCAGCTGCATAGGGATAGGCATAGGTGCCATAGCTACAGGTACAAGGATAGGCGGGGCAAGCACAGGATGATGTAGAAATTCTATTAGCCCAGGTTGGTGTGGTACAAGGTGGTGTACAGGATGCGGCTGATGCTGAGATGCCAGATGTACAGGCATAGGATGAGTAGGTGGACATGGACATCGAGGGATAGGATCCCTATTTATAGAGAGACACGATGGAGGAGGAGCCAGATATTGATGCACTTCTAGTCAGACTAGCAGTTACACAGGTACAGGCAGAGCGGGTGCCAGCTCTAGAGAGATAGATTGGGAGGCTAGAGCGTCAGATGGATGTCCTATGACATGAGCGGGATGTAGCAATTGAGAGACTCAGGGACTCTGAGATGCTACTAGATGAGTTACAAAGGACAGAGGACCTAGCTCCCCATGGAGATATCATGAGAGCCATGATACATGCTGGGAAGGAGATATCCTACTAGCGAGAGGCATACAGACAGGCAGTCCTGAGAGATCAGTGGATCAGGAATTATAGGGAGAGCTCAGTGGTGATGAGGATAGTAGTGCATGATAGAGGAGCACTAGCAGGTGGAGAGGGTGTGTCATCACACCCTCCAAGAGCACTGACAGGTTCAAGAGGTCAGGGTGGATCCTCAGCATCAAGGAGTGCAACAGCACAGGGCCACATTGCATCCCGTAGACAGTGACAGACAGAGTTTGGAGGTAGTGGTTCATAGATGTTGAGAGAGCATTGTATACACTGTTGTACCATTATGATTCATTATATCATTATATTTTGACTTGACGGACACTGACTATGGACACATTGTTATTGATTTATATCATTGGACATTTGGATATTTTTGTTGTTTTATGGATTTTATATGATGGATGCTATATGATTGACTCTATATATACAGTGATGTAGTTCTATCATGATTTTCTTTGATGATTTATATACATGTGCGTACTGACATATGCAAGATGTGATGATTTACTTTAATATGCATAAAATGTATGTCTTAGAATGCAAAATGATTTATATCCTGATTTGATATTTTTGATGCTTAATGGTTAATAATCATATGATGGTGATATAAATGCATGTCTTAAATGAGTTTACTAATGCTATGGGATTATCAATGCAATGTTGTGATGAACAATGTGGATAATGGATAATAAATAAATGATGTAAATGAATGATAATGTATAATAAATGATATAAAATGTGTATGATATCTAATGTAATAAATGATAATGTACCTAAGATGATTGAATGTAATAACTGATAACATGATAAAAGAAAATGAGATGAAATGATAGCTATAATAAATGATCAAATTATATATATAAATGAACACTCCTAATGAAGATAACATATATCTCTAAATGATTAAGTGTTAAATGCAAAAAGTCATAATATGTTTGGTTGTCCAAATGTCCTCAACTTAAATAACAATGTATCTGACACCAGAAGAATAGACTAAAGAGAACAGATAACCTAACAACTAGAAATGATAAATTAACTATAAAAGCCAATGAATCTATCTAATGCAAACACAATGAAGAATGCAAAGTAACTATGAAATGATTAAACTAATTTAATTGCCTTCACCTACCATGCAGCTTGTCTCCATTGTCCTCCTAGCTTTGATTTCTTGAAGATGTTGAGCTCTCAGATTTCCAATATGAAGCCTTCGCTCAAGATGCTACCAAAGTGTGGAGATTGAATGAAATTGAGTGCACAATAGCTTATGCACACTAATGGATGAAATGTAAATGAAAATGGTGATTGCTATGGAATGCTTGATTGCTTGAATGCTTGAATTCTTGGATGCTTGAATGCTTGTTATCAAAGATACCTATTAGCTCTCAAATGACCAGCTTTGTCTTTGGATTTTGCTAAAATGTCATCAACATCATCTTCCATGATGGTATGCATCATGTCATGAAAGATCGTGGTCATGACTCTTTGGTAAGTTGCTCCAGCATTTTTGAGGCCAAATGGCATTACATTCCAGCAATATGTACCCCATGGACAAGTAAAAGCATTTTTTTCCTGGTCTTCTGGCGCAATCTTGATTTGGTTATAGCTAGAAAATCCATCCATTAATGATAACATCTCATGCCCAGCTGTTAGGTCAACAATCATATCAATATTTGGCAAAGGGAAGTCATCTTTCAGACAAGCTTTATTAAGATCTCAAAAATCAATACAAATCCTGATAGACTTGTCTAGTTTTGAAACCGGAACAATATTTGAAATCCACTCAGCATAATCAATAGCCCGAATGAATCCAACATCTAGGAGCTTCTTCAATTCTGCTTTCACCATTAGAGCAATGTGAGGATGCATTTTGCGGAGCTTCTACTTAACTGGTTTTACACCTGGTTTGATAGATAGATGATGCATAATGAGATTGGGGTCCAAACTAGGCATATCAGCATAGGACCAAGCAAAGTTGATTTGTCTTTTTTTGAAGAATTTTGCAAAAGCTTCTTTCTCTGATTCTGTCAAGGATGCTGCTACTTTGAGGATGCGGGGAGACTCCTCTGTTCCAATGTTAAGTGGTACTGTTGGTTCTATAAGAATGGCAGATTGCTCTCGATCTAGATAGTTGGGAAGAGTGTCAATCCTTCCATCGTCAAGCACCTCAGAGAGGTTTTCACCATCAGATGCATCTTTTCTTTTTACTATTTTTGGATCTAATACTGCCACTGAGTGGTTTTCACCATTAGATCTGCTGATTATTTTTATATTTTTATGACTAAAAGGATTGGCACTCTCTCCAAAATAGGCCATGTCATTGAGTTCTATCAGAAATCTTGACTTGTGATCCCCTGGTGGTAAATGATCCCTGATACCAAGATAGACAATGATCGCATCATCATTATGGAAGACATCAAGTTCTGGGTGATCAGGAGAATCCCAATCAATAAGGTCAGGACGGACAAGGGGCATTGGATCATTTGGGTCGGTTTCAAAAGTAGAGATGGTACTGATGGAAAATTTGTCAAGGTTTATGATAATATCAGTGAGGTCTATTTCCATACTCTCATCTGAATCATCTATCACAAGATAACGCTCACTTCACTCATGATCAACACGAGTAGTATTACGTGGGACCAATCCTAGTGAGTCACTCATTGAACTCTCGCCCTCATGGTAATCATTACTATATTGATGGACAACATTGACTCCTATTTCTTTAGTACCATCAGATAAGGAATCCCATTCATAATCATTAGAATCAGAATCATCATTATCTTCAAGTCTATCAATGATTCCTTGAGCTATCCTTTGTTTCTCTAGATCTACATGCATACCATGCTTTCTAAATTTTAAGGTAGGAGCTTTAGATGTCTCATGAAAAGGTGGTATTTTTTCTTTTCCTTTTGGTTCTTGTGGTCCTTCTCCTTTATATCCTAATCCTGTAGTGTCTCTTTGATAATTGGGATTTTGCAAAATTGGTTTTATAACACCTTCTCTTTGTAACCCTAGAGGTCCAGCACCTTGATATCCCATCTTTTGTAGCAAAGTATACCCTTTTCCATAGACATCAGGTGATATATATTCATGTTTAGTATCCTCTTCAATCTTCTGTGTCTTAAGCCAATAATTTGCATTACGCTCAGCTGCCTCTTTGGATATTGTGGCCCCACTTATAAATGTGTTATAAACAAGTGTGGAAGGGGGTTCTGATTGTTGTTTGGTGATCAAAGACCTACCATATGATTTGGGAGATAACAGTAACTCAGTGATACAAAGAGCTTGACCTAAAGTATATTCTCCCATACTTCTTTCTTTGATATCTATCTTGATCCCATCTGATTTAGAAGTTGATGCTATATTACTAGGGTCACCAGGTGTAGTTGCAGAAGATCCAACATGATTATAGGGAACCAAAGAATCAAAAATCTTCACATTGCTACAATATTGAAAAGGATTAGAATCTCCTTTGATAGTGATCTCCTGACCATTGTGAGGGAATTTTATACATTGGTGATAAGTTGATGGCATAGCGTGCATGGAATGAATCCATGGTCTTCCCAAAAGAATATTATAAGCAAGATCCATATCCAGAACTTGACAAGATACATCTTTGACAATAGGACCAATTCTAATTGGAAGAACAACGGACCCCTTGGATGATCTCTCTTCCTCATCATAGGCTTTTATTGTGATTTTCTTTTTTGGATCAATGGAATTCTCAAAAAATCCCAATGGAAGGACTAACTTTAACGTGCAGATATTCAAGCCAGCTCCCCCATCTATTAATACTCTTTTAATCTTGTGATTCTAGACAAGGACTTCGATATGTAAAGGAGCATTATGAGGTTGGATAATGGCTAAATCATCATTTTCAGTAAAGGAAAAATAGTGTGGGGTTGTTAAATGGCCCACCATAGCTTGAAATTGATCAAGATCTAGAGTTGTTGGAACTTGGGTCTCTAAGAGAGCTTTTTCAAGGATATCTTTGTGAGATGGAGAAAGACACAAAAGCTCTAAGATGGATATTTGGGCCAGTGTCTTTTTGAGCTGTTCCAAAAGATTGTACTGATTGGAAGTATTGGGTATGGACTTTGGGACATAAACGAACTTGTTCTAAGTAGTGTTTGGTTTAGACTGGACTCCTTGGAGAGTAACCTTGGCTTGAGCATGAGTAGTAGCATGGATTGGTTGACTCTCTGATTTTCCCTTTATGGTAATGACATTGGTATAATATGCAGAAGGATGATGGTCAGAAATGTTACCAACATATCTATAGGGTGTGTTATTATAATTGGCTTGGTTGTCACCCTTATTGTTGGAAGAACCTCCCTTTTCATGCTCAGGAAGTGGATATTTGAAGGCCGTATGTGATTCATTCAAGACATATCCATCAACACTAATTTCACCGCTTTTGATTAAGTCTTGGATCACATTTTTAAGCCTTTGGCATTCATTGGTTATATGTCCTTTTCCTCTATGGAATTCACAATAATCATTTCCATTCCACCAAGAAGGCTTCACTCTAGGTTCATAATCTTTCGGTTCAGGAAGCGTGATGAGTTTCTTGGTGATTAACTTCCGTAATGATGATTCGAGAGATTCCCCTAAAGGAGTAAAGTTTCTTCAAGGTGAGATAAAAGGCAATCTTGATTTAGGTGAATCCTTGGTGGTATTTTGATTTTCTGACTGATTGTTGTATGTAGCTTGAGTAGCGTTGGTCGTACTTGTGAGATTTAGAAGAGGTTTTTTCGGTTGGACATTACGATTATCAACAATTCCGTCATTGACAATGTTTTTGTTTTTATTCCAATATTTTGATTTGTCATTGTTGGAATTGGAATTATAAGTGTTGGAATTCAAATTTGAGGATCCAGCATTGTCTTTGGAATAAAGTTTTATCTCACCTTTTCGGACCATGGCTTCCTCAATCTTGATACCATTTTCTATGAGCTTATTGAAATTTGGTGGACATTGCAATTGTAACCTATAACTCATTTTTGGAGTAAGGTTATGCACAAAAATATCCATCTTTTCTTGTTTAGGAATCGTTCATGGATATTTAGAAAACAATTGATGCCATCTTTGCAAAAAAGTAAGGAAAGGTTCTCCATTCTTTTGATGTGCATTGCAAAGATCAAGCATATTGACCTCATATTTGATGTTATATGAATAATGAGTCACAAATTTGTCAAGAAGCTCATTGAAAGATTTGATGCCGGGGGGAAGTTTGGAGAACCATTCCATGGCTTGTCTTCCTAAACTTCATGGAAATAGTCACATAAGATAAGTGTCATTGTGAGTGACTTCAATACAAGCAGCACAAAACTCATGAATATGGTCTTGTGGATCTGAATTCCCTTTGTATTTGTCAAATTTTGGTACCTCAAAATGAGGAGGGAATGGAATCATTGCTAAATTCTTATCAAAAGGATAAGGACATATATCATCCAAGGAATACTTCTTTGTTGATTATCCAATTTGGATGTCACAGATTTGTTGTTGAAGCATTTGTATTTTTTGTAGGATGGGATCCAAAGATAATGTGCTTCCTTGCGTGTTTTGGGAAACATTATGCTGTTGAGTATGTTGAGGATCATTGGATTGCTGATTATTTTGAAAAACATTTTGTTGTTGATCACTATGGGACGCATTGGATTGTTGATTGATCTGAGAAGCATTGGATTGTTGATTGATTTGAGAAGCATTGGATTGTTGATTGATTTCCTTTGCTCCATGAGGATCTTGAGAACCTTTAAGGATATCTTGATTTTTCATATGAGTTGGTTCTCTAAGATAGGCAACATCAAAATCACTTGGTAACTTAGCTCCTTGTTGAGGAAGCATGAGGAAATACATCTCTTTATCCAAGCCTATGAGTCGTTCCATGACTTGTAAAAATTTAGGATCTTGTGCAGCATCCCTAAGTTCCTCATCAGTAGGTTCATCATCAAATGTGAGAGGATGAGTTTTCTTAGGAGGCTCTTTGGGCCAAGGATTCTCTTCATTGCTGTTATTGCCTTCCATTTTGTCTAGGGATTCTGGATTAATAGGTTGTTTGAGTTTCTGAGATCGAGTTTGAACCATAAAATGGATGAAATTGATTGTGGGATGAAAGATTTTTGATAAAAAGATATGGAGAATGATTGGTAGAAAAGATATGATAAGTATTAAAAATTGGTGTCAAGAAACAATAATCTAAGTAAGCTTGATGGTTAAGGATGATATATCCTGATATGATAAGCTCACCAAGATCAAAGTTTGATAGATAAGGTAAATTTTCAACACCACACTAAGAATCTTAAGATTGGAAGAAAGTGATTTGTTGACTCTTGAGGAAGGAATGATGATGAAAAGTGATGAAAGTGGTCAAATTAGAAATCAGAGGTCTATGTAACTCGACTATTTTTCTAGAATCTTACTAAGGATGAAAATGGGTATCTGAAAAAGTGATTTTGAAATTCCAAAAGCATGTGGGAATGCTCTTTGTTGTAAATGCACAGCAACAAATGTGCAGGATAGTGTGATATATGCACAATAAACTGAAACAAATGCGCAGCAAGATTTGATGTATGCACAGGTTGTCAAATTTTTGATGATTTTGCTGGTTTGATGATTTGAAATTTTATTTTTATTTTTTCTGATGTTTTCTGGTTTTTGGCAAAGTAAAAATGCATAAACACACACACGCAAGACAAAGATGATTTTAATATAATTTAATCTAGTATGAATGCACAAACACTCTTACAATCCTAAGGTTGGCAAGGATGATATCTGCTGAATCCCCACTAGGATAATAAAATTCAGCCACGCAAATCCATAGCGGATAGCCTAGGAACTTGGAGGCATGGGCTCCTCCTTATAGTGCACTCACTTCTCAGGCACACCAAGTTCTGAATTCAATGGGTCATTACTTCCCAAAGAACTGCTATCTCTACTATGAACCATGAGTAATGTGGGGTGTCTTCACGAGCTTGGGTGACTCCTTGAGCCAGCAGATAGAAGGTTTTTGGCCACTAGACAAAAGTTTTTAGTAAGGACATCTGTTCAGGTGGTTGTGATCAAGTCATTTTCCCAATTAAGGGGGCTCTCCCAATCCTTTCAAAGAAAGGGTTTCACCTCTACTAAGTAGAACTTTAACGCACCACTGGGGTACTGGAGGAGATTTTGGTTTCCACAATGAATTCACACCTGTCTAATGTGAGACTAATCACACTAGCATTTTTTATATACCGGTTTGGAAGGGCTTGGCTTTAGCCTGTTACCGGTTGGGTCGTTCCTTGGGGTGAGTACCTCTTTTCCCACCAAAGATCGCCCTCTAAAAATTATAACAGTTTCTCTTACACCCAAGGTCCACGAATGGTGAGGGGAGAGGATACATTGTTATAATTTTGGGATTACAGATATGCTATTCAGCAAAACACAACAGACACCTGAATCTATGCTAAGGAAAACACACAAAGAAAAAACATGTCGTATTTTAAGCCCAAATGAGATTATAGTTTATTTTGCAAACCCCTTGGCAATCTGCAATCAAACTGTTAGAATTTTATTTTATTTTTAGCAATGGGGTCTTCACAATTACATCCTGCAAAATAGCCTAAAAATACTACCAGAATGAACAGACACTTGTCAAAATGTTAGCTAAAAACAAATCTAACAGAAAACTAAATTTTTTTATAGAAACCGATAAATGCGCAGCAAGTATGGATGTATGCACAGGAATGATGTATGTGTGAAATAGTTTAATGAATGCACAGTCTAGTGGTATGTATACACAGTTACTATGGATGTGCAACGAAAATGGATATATGTGTGAGACAGTTGAATGAATGCGTAGCAAATATGATAGAGAGGAAAAACCAAATGGGAGAAAATGGATGCGCAGCGAAAATGAATGGATGCGCAAGAATCGTGGACAAATGCGCAGAAATAACCTATAGAAAAACCTGCACACGGAAAACTAAAAATTGAAAGTAAAAAGCCTAGTTGGGCCCTCCTTCTAGCACCAAAAATGTATGCAAATTAGATGTCTAACAACTAGAAATGATAAATTAACTATAAAAGCCAATGAATCTATCTAATGCAAACATAATGAAGAATGCAAAGTAACTATGAAATGATTAAACTAATTTAATTACCTTCACCTACCATGCAGCTTGTCTTCATTGTCCTCCTAGCTTTGATTTCTTGAAGATGTTGAGCTCTCAGATTTCCAATATGAAGCCTTCTCCCAAGATGCTACCAAAGTGTGGAGATTGAATGAAATTGAGTGCACAATAGCTTATGCAAACTAATGGATGAAATGTAAATGAAAATGGTGATTGCTATGGAATGCTTGATTGCTTGAATGCTTGAATGCTTGGATGCTTGTTATCAAAAATACCTATTAGCTCTCAAATGGGAAATGAGGCTCCTTTTATAGAGTTTTGGAGGATCTAGGCCTAGGTGGCACAATCCTACAGTTGAGAATGAAAGGTGGAAGATCCTAGGGCTAGGATTGACTTGGTTGAAGGAGTTGAGAGAAAAGGGGATGTAGTTGGAATTTGAGAGGAAGAATAGGGATGATGTTCCTCTCACATTGACATGGAGGAGAAGAAGGTGAAAGGGAAAGACACATGTCAAGTGTCTCACAAAGACCAAAGAGAGAAAGAGGGAGAGACCTTTTCCTCATGAGGACTCTTTGCACAAGTGTCCTATGAGTCACCCTTGACCCTTAGAGGTGGCTTGAGAAGCTCCTTAGGAATAGGGAATGTCCCTTGACTTGGTTGTTGAGAGGACATGTGGTCATGAGACCAAGTCCTATGAGGCCACATAGCCCTTAAGAATAGGACATGTGTGGGTGAGGATAAATATGAATAAATAATTAATAATAATTATTTATTTTAGCCAAGGTGATGTGTCAGGTGACTAGGTGAATGAAGTGAATTAGAAGACTTAGTCATATTTAGGTGATTGTGTATTTAATTAAATTACTTAAATAGACTATTTAGAAGACTTAGGATATAGAATTAGACTATAGTGAATTTATTAAATAAATTGAATAATTTACTTAATAAATAGAAGAAATAAATATTAATTAAATAATAAATATTTAATTAATTTATCAAGTCAATAGTAATTAAATAATAAATATTTAATTAATAAATGAAGCCATTTTTAAGTGTATACAGGGACCTATGACTGTACTTGAGGATTCTGAATTTGGATCTAAAACTCTACAACCTATTCCTACACATAGAAAAGAAGGGGAAGAAGGTTAAGGGGAGGGGTTTGCCTCAATTAAACCCCTATTTAGGAATCAACCTTGAAATGAAATAAATGTAATGGAAATAATGTTTTCATGTAGTAGAGATTAGATCTAAATAATAGAATATATCATACCATATAAATACAATTGCCCTTAGAATGTGATCAATAATGTTGATGCAATAGCTTTGACTCAACACAAAAACCAAAAGGAAATCATGTAAGACAAAACCTCATGTATCAGAAGACTAGAGGAAGAAGAAGAAGAAGACTTGATGGATGAATCTATATCTCCTTCCTTGATTGAAAACTCCTTTGCTTGACCATCAATGGGGAAAAGAGATAGATATATGGAAGGATATTCCTTGCATTAATGGTGAAAATGAAGAATTGAATTCTTAAAGAATCTTGATGGCTTCTTTTTACTTGCATAATAGCTTGCTTGCACTTAAATCTCTTGATTACACAATGAATGATATCTCTCATGTGTAATAAATTGTGGATTATGGATGTTAATAGATGTAAAAATAAGACGCTTTGGTGTCCTTTTATATACATTTTGGGGATCATATTTTACAAGGCCAACCAAAATTAAGATGTAGAAGACTTGAATGCTTAATGACTCTTGATGGATTCCCTGCACTTGTGCAATATCTTTCTTGCACTTGAATCTCTTTAATGCATGATTAATGATAGCTCGCATGTGTATTCAAATTATGGATTATGGATGTTAATGGATTTTAAAATGAGAGGCTTTGATGTCCTTTTATACACATTTCAGGGCTCATATTTCACAAGGCCAGCCATAATTAAGATCTAGAAGAAAAACATCAGCATCAGACCTCGAGCCCGTTAAAGTACAAAGCTCTAGGACAAGGCCACAAATAATGACCTTGTCTAGATATCTTTTTTTGAATTTGGTCTACGACCTCAGGGAGTGTGCCAAAAAAGGATGTGAAAGCTTCAATCTAACAGGAAATTAGGGTAGATCCTGAGATCCAAAAAGGCATGTATAAGACCTAGGTGGAAAATGAATTATGTGGATGGATGGAAAAATGGGAAATCAATCATAGATGTTATAGCCAAACTTGAGTTTGAAGGAGAAGGACCTATATTTGAATTAAGTATACATTTAAGTGAAATATGAGATCCTACCATAAGAAACACACTAAAGTAGGCTCAAAATGTTCCCAAAATGAGCACAAATTAAGTTCTTAGTTTTTAGAATAGTACAATAATACAATGATAACTTAATAACCAAGTTAAAATAAAATAATAATATAATATAATATTGGTATTGTGGTTATATAAGTGACATTGATCTAGTATAGTCATGGATACCTACAAATTTTGAGTTAGCATAGCTATGTCCATTTGCAGATGTTGAGCTAGCATAGTCATGGCCATCTAAGTGATATTGAGCTGACACATTCATGGCCATCTACAAACATTGATCCAACATAGAAGAGCCTCCTTGATGAGAGAATGATCACTCAAATCCATGTGGGCCTCCTTGTGCCATTTGATGACACTCCATTATTGATTCTATTGGCATAATGGTCAGTGCTCCCCACAGGATTCACGACATGGCCTAACTGCCTCTTATGTCTTCTATAAGTCTAGTGGTTGTATCAAGCATTAACATGTCGATCTTTTGGTGCAACAAAAACCACTACTTGTAACAAGTGGTATCAGATCTTGGTCACATGTTCGAATCCCCTTGGGTAACTCTGAGGTGGAGATTGTTGGCATAATGGTTAGCACTCCCCTCAGGATTTACAACATGGCTTAACCACCTCTTGTATCTTCTATAAGTCTAGTGGTTGTATCGAGCATTAACAGTTCGATCTTTTGGTGCAATGACAACCACTACTTTTAATAAATTCTGACCTCCATACCTTGTGCATATCTAAGTAGTGGCCTTGGTGTACTCACATCCTATGCATATGCATGTTTAGTGTTCTCCATGTTGTATTTTTATTTTGGTATCTATATTTGAGTGACTGTATTGGGATTATCATATCATTACTAGATTCTTGCACTTGTATGACTTGAGTGATAGCATATTTCTTGTATGTGTATTATGTGTGTTTGGGTTATGTGACTATCTTTACGAGCATAGTGGGGTGAGCCTGATGGTGTAATACCCCCAAAATGGGATTCACCATTAACCTCTTACAACAACAAATCGATCAAGATCGACCCTAAAGTCCTAACCCAGGGCACATCTGCACATCAAGCTATCAAAACCCTAATCGATTTTATCACAAATCTGCATCAGAAAATATTCCTAAATATTCCTAATTTATCTTGATTATCTCTAATTTAATATTATTTGGTGATAAATGATATTATGTTATTTATCCTAAGTGCAATTAATTGAATATGTTGAATATTTAATTGATTAAACTTCATTTAGGCACTTAACCACTTTAATTATATTTAATTACATTATTCTTAATTAATATTGTTTATGTGACATTAATAAAAAAATTCTAAAATAATTGATTGAATATTTATTTAATTGATTAAATTTGAATTGTCAAATTAATAATATGATTTTGAATAAAATTTGATTTAATAATTGATTAACCCACAAATCAGTTATTTAAATTAAATCAAATGAGTTGAGAATAAAACACGTGGAAATTAAATAAATCAATATTTATCTATACAAAAATCAGAAGGTCGGTTAACTCAAAATCAACTTATTGACTCATTTTGTTAAGTTTCTAACTCAACTCCTGATTGTGAGTCATAAAGCTGATTTGCATGATCTCAACATCTTATTGAGAGTCATAAAGCTGATTTTACATGATTATCGAAAGTTAACTATTTCTAATTCCCCAATGACTTGCCAATCAATCTGAGTCAATCAAGGAGTGATTTTTAACTTTTCCATCAGTTAACAAATCCTGGAATTTCTATATATTCACAAATTAGTGTGCAATCTTGAGAACAACGACGCTATACTGTCGAGTTCTTGAGAAATTGTTTAATTTTTTAGATCAATTGCAATCATTCAATTTCTTAGTTTTGCATTCATAGATTAGTTTGATTTCATTATTATCAAGTTTAGATCAATGTTTCATCTAGATTAATTGCTTCTATTGCATTGAAAATAAATAAAAAACATACATTAAATCTTGCATTCATTTCAATTGTTTTAGCATTCAAATCCTTCATCTAAACATTGTATTGTCACTTATCTCAGTCAAATCTAAGAATACCATACTCACATCTCTTAGAAGGCAGTAGACCATCTGATTTATGATAGATTTTTTGATTATCTTCTTATTTATCATTAATCTATAATGTTTTATTGAAGTGTTGTGACTTCTTAACATGTACAATTTTCACACGCACATTTCGAGTGCCCACCGTGGGGCCCGATAGTGGGTTTCCATTCCATTTTTCATCATTTTTCTAATCATTTTTTGTCAATTTTTTAGATTTTGGGAATTTTCCATACAATTTCTAGGAAGTATCGTATGAAAGTTTGGATTGTCATTTCAAAACATACTGTGTGTCACATGACATACAACATTCTTACATTATTGTGCCAGATCAAACCCAATGTCGTATCAGAGAAAATTATCCATTTGGATAGGCATACATTTTTGTATGACATTCAACACTAGTATTTCAATCGTTGTATGGGTTTTTGTGATCAGTTTTAAGGTTTTTCCCTGAAATTTGATTAATACTAATCCTAACCTCTTTTTTTTTTGGGTACGTGATTGTTTTTAGACAACCTAATGCTTTTTGCAAGACGTGTGGAGAAGGCTTGAGCATTGAAACTTACCTATCTTGGCGTATTCTTGTCTTCACTTCTAAGCCCTTGTTTGCAGGAAACCTATCAGATATTGCTTGTCAAAGAACACTCGATCAACTTGAAATTTATGACTTGTGGTTTTTTAGGTTGCCAAATCTTCATCGGGAAAATATTATATTTGGTTAGAATCTAATTTTCATAGGCACATATTTAATTAATTAGACACGACATATTGACGTTGTGGTAGATATTGAGGAGACTATGCTCTTCTCTTTTTAGAGAATAAAAAACCTAGAAGGTATCTCCCCCCTGACAATGTACGTACTATCTTTGGATTAACTCTATTTTGTGTGTCTTAGATAGGGAAAAGGAAAAGGTTAGGGGATTATGCTCTTCTCTTTTAAGAGAATAAAAAACCCAATTCTTGTGGTCCCCAACCTCACATTTCAATTAAACCTTTAGAGGGCCTACCGATTGAGGTAAAAAGCTCCCACAAATGACCCAAGTGGGGACAAGTTTTAAGCCAACTCTTCCACCCTACTACAGAATTTGATGCTTCCTTAAGGTTAAAGCCTCAGAAGACATGATTGCACTTGTTCTTGGAACCTTGGGTTTATCTTTTCCATGAACATGCTTGGATCTTGTGTAGAGAAGAGCCACTTCAATCTTGCTTGTGAGACTACACAAGTTTGAGTACTCATAGGGTTAACAACCTCAATCCTGCTTGTGAAGAGACTATGGGAGATAATTGTGAACAGATGCCTTGATTAAAATCCTAAGCTAGTTTTCCACCAATCTACCTCTGAAGGATTTGTAATGCTTGTGTGAGGTGAATAGTAATCACCCCAAGAAACTCATCATATCAAGTCCCTTCCAATGTTAACACCCATACATTAATGGGTGTCAATATCCATTGTGTTTTATTGGCCTCCCATATGGTGGGGAGTTGGGGGATGTGTTCCTAAGTCAATGAGAAAGTAATGCATCTCTTCTCCTATTTAGGTTAAGCTAGATGTGATTGATTCATTGAGTCATTTCCCACATGTTTTCTGTGATTGTAAACCTATTGGTATGTTAAAAATCCCCAGACAATAAAAACACGCACAAATCCTAAAAACTAAAAAGAAAACTGAAGACCAAAATGTCAAAATTCCAAAATTTGAAGAAAAAATCCTTTTCTGGTGTGAGTTGTCATTTTACCCTGACAATTGTCATACGAAAATTGCTCAAAATCCTAGATTGTCATATCATAACCCCCATATTTTCGTATGAGAATCTAGTAATTGTTGTACGAGTGTTGTCAAATTTTTCAAGCATAACCTTTTTCTGGTTTCAATTTTCATACAAGATTCCAAATTGTCGTGCCAAGGTCCATTCTGCGTCGTACAAGCCTGCATATTGCCGTATGGAAATTTTTCAACAACTATCACAAAATTCATGTTGTTAGCAGAAAACTCAATCAATCCCCTATTTGATCAAAAATCTATCAAAAAATTCACTGTGTCAAATACAGAGTAGAAAAATAGCAAACCCATCTCATTTTCCTAAAGTGGTATATTTTGCTCGATTTGTCATCTCGGTGGTCAGTATAGAAAATGTTTCATCTTGTGTCAAAAATATTGTCAACCAACCTGAATTTTTTATTATTTCTTAGAGACTAAGTGTTTTGTATCAGTGTCCACCACTCTTTGGGTGTCTACCCATACATCTCAGATAATGTACCCCTCACTTACGTTTGGCTCATCTTTTCATCAACAATCCAATCTTGACAAGGTTATGTCACTTGGTCTCTCTAAATTAGATTTTCATTCTAGTTGTCTTATCTTGCTCCAAGATTCACCTAAAGGTTAATGGTGGAAACTAGATCTTCCTCACACAGAAAGAAAAGAGAAGATCCAAAGACATCACCCTCATCTTCTCTCATTGCCCAGTCATTTCATCAACCATATGATCATGATCTTTACAAAGAAGATGAGTTGGGAAATCTACACCTAAAGAGAGGTCACACACCTCCCCTTGAATCAACTCAAGATAATAATCAACACACTAATATGTCTCAAAGAGTAGCTAGTCATGGTTCAAAAGGCCATGACTCTGATGAGGGAAGACGTCAAGAGCCCACACCTTTAGAAATTTCACAATACCAAGATGATGATCTCTTTAAGAAACTCATGAAACACTTCCTACGAGAGGATAAAAAGACATACTTCCTCTAACTGGCCCAACAAGGGGCTAAAATTCCTCACAATTTTAATGTTGATGACATCGTAACACAAGAGGAAGAAACCCCTATCATAGCCATGATGAAACATATGCATGTTATGCAAGTCAAACTTAACAAGATGGAAAATGAGAAAGAACCCAAAGAATTCTCAATGGATGCCTTGTGTCCATTTCCATTCAATTGAGGATTGTATATGCCACCTCTCCCTCAAGGGGTAGAGCTACCAAAATATGACAAATATGACAGAAATTCAGATCCTCAATATCATGTCAGGGATTTTTTCACCCTATCAATGGAGTTCATGCATGAACCAACCTACCTGATGCATCTCTTCCCATGATCTTTGGGAGGGGCATTCATAAATTGGTTCTCCAAAATACCTCCAACAATCAAAACTTTTGAGGAGTTCATCAAACTGTACTATCAACAATACTCCTACAACATTCAACATCTAGTCATAATGATAGACATCTGTAACTTGAAATAGAAAATAGGAGAACCATTCCTAACTTTTCTCAAACATTGGAGGAAGAAGTTCTCGCTATATCCTTGACAAATTCTAGAAAATGAGAAACTAGAAATCTTTATCAATAACCTAATTCCAAAAATCAACTATCACATTCAGATGCAAAATCACATTTCATTTGAAAAAATGGTAAATAGTGCCATGAAAATAGAGGATGTACTTGTTTGCAAGGGAGATGTCATGCTTTATAAAGAAAACAAATATGATTCAAGTTCCCATTCTAACAACAAAGATAAAATCAAATTATGGAACAAGAACAAAAATGTTGTCACAGATGGTGTTGTTGATCACATGATTGCTCCACCCGAAAAGCCAGAAAAGCCTCAGAGAAATAGGCAACTGAGCCTCCTAAAAGGTCAAATGAATACAAACCATGGGTTACAAAACCAAAGTGTGAGTTCACTACTTTGGATGAGTCCTTGGGATTTTTCGTGAAAACCTTACTGGAAAATAACATCATCACACTACCTGAGATGAAACCCTATGACCAAAAAGTCAAACCTAAGTGGTGGAAGGAGACTAATTTCTATGATCTTCACTGAAACAAGGGTCATAAAACCAATAATTTTATGTTCCTAAAACATCTTATTCAAGATAAAATTAATCCTAGAGAAATCGTAATTGACAACCATAAATCCAATAATGATCATACGACATTCATGAAACCTTTTTTGAAATATACTCAAGGAGAATCATCATCTTCCAAACCAAATGTGGGTGCTAAGGTCAATTATACATACTCTGCTAACAATGATGTAATCAACATGGTAGATCCATGGAAATATCCGTATTGCAATGTCATCACCATTGTAAAGAAGGAAAAAGACAATAGATCAGCCAATGCGGTCACTCGATCTCAAGCTCAGGTAACTCTTCCAAGACTAAACTTGGGTTCATCAAATGCTTGAAAAGTACCATTCAATCTTGCATCAACAACTAAACAAGGGACGACCTCTAAATCTTCCAATCTAAAGAGTCTATCCAACAACTTCAACATACTAATGCAAAAATCTCCATATTTGAGTTACTTCAAATTTCTCCTGCTCACCGAGTAGTTTTAGACAAAGCTCTCATCAATTCTAATGTTCTAGAAAATCTTGATCTTAATTGGTTTTAGACCATGGTGGTTCATTTAACATCTCCTAAATACATATCCTTTTTAGAGGAAGATGAAAATTCACTCAGTCATCCACATAACCAACCATTACATATTGAGGCCATAATTAAAAACCATCATGTCAAACATGGATTGATAGATGGAGGTGCTTGTCTAAACATTTGTTCATATAAACTAGTTACTCAACTGGGGTTATCATAAGATGCTATTGATCCAAAAAATAAAATAACAATAAAAGCATATGATGAGAAAGACAAATCTTCAAAAGGATTCATCGTGCTACCTATCAGAACATGACCTATCATCAGAGACATCACTTGTCAAGTACTAGACCTCCCACTAGCCTATAACATCCTTTTGGGAAGACCCTGGATTCATGAAATGCAATCTATTTGATCAAAATACCATTAATGTGTCAAGTTCCCATATGATGGAGTAGAGTTCACAATACCCACAGACATGTCAATATTTTGCAATGCTTTGAAAGAAAGTGCCAAAAAACTTGTTCCACACAACAAAGAGTCTCCTACAAAATAGAGTGGTATAGCCTCCACATCCAAAATGGAAGACATAGATAAGGAGATCAAAATAAAAGATACAAGTATGGGAGAATACACAATAGAACCAGTTCTGTTTCTTATGTCTCTCCCACTCTCACCTAAATCTTACAGGCTACCTTCAGAGAAAATGAAACCTACAACTAAAGAAACATGGGTCATCTATGACAAGAGTTTCATCACAGAACAGGTATCCAAACAAGAATCAGATGAAGAAGAGGATATACTATCTTGGCTATATAAAGATGAATCTCAATCAGAGATAGTTCAAAAGTGTGAATCTAAATCACTTAAGGTTCCTTCAAAATCAAATGAGCTAGGACACAAGCTAATTTCTAAAATACGATACACTAGAAAAGGACCTCTAGGAACAAGAGGAAAAGGTATCATAAAACCCATTGAACACTGTGGGAGAAAAAACAAAGATACAACAAGCATAGGTTATCAAAAGAAACCTTTCCATCTTAGTGGGAACTCCACTCATGTCATAGAGAAAATACAACTAGGAATAGATACTCAAGAAAAGGAGGAAACATACCATGAAGACAGTGATGATTCAGACAAAACAAATGTTTTTCCTTATGAACGTATCCCTCAACACATCTTAGACCTTCTTAATGATGAAAAGAAACCTAAGGAGAGAATCAATGTGGTAGACACACAAGAACCTATTGCTACACAAGAACAAACTGGTACACAAGAAAAAGTTGCAACACAAGAATCGGCTGATCCAAAAAACAAACCAAAAGAAGAAGGTGCATCCCTCACCATAGTTGAGCATTTGGGACACTAGTGATTTTGAGATAGATTCTCATGAATATGAATTCTGTTTAGACTCTGAAGGCAACCTTTCTTGGGAAGTTCACCCTAATTTCACACATCTTCTTAATTTTCCCAGAGATCCTGATGAGGAATCTAATGACTATGAATGGGGAGTCATTCCAGAACCAGAAGAGGAGGATCTCATAACAGACAAATATATAGATGTTATTCACCAATACATACCTATAACTAACATGTGTCTAGAACTACATGAAAAACTTCATGAAAATGATTCACTTATTACTAACACAAGATCCAACGATGACATTGAGATGCTTAATGAACTAAACCTCTTGAGTAGTAATATCACCTTAGAATTTGAGAGTTGGATCAAAACCAATGATGACAAAACTATATGTGTGAATACTATCAGACAGTCCTTCTCTTATCTTACTATCAAACATCCTGAACTTATTGACCAAACATCCAGAGACCCAAGCCATGATGTCCATACATTCCAAACAAACTATGCCCTAGCATGCTACCTGAATGCAGTTGAACTTAGAAAAAATTTCATCAGTGAACTAAGCATTAGTATGACAAAGTCGAATATCAAATATCTCAGTCATAAAAAGAAAAAGAAAAAGAAAAAGATCTCTAAGGGTGAAACCACTATGTGGAAGTCTCATAGCCAAAAATAGTAAAAATAAAAGATGTATTCAATGGTAAAAACCTATTTGAAGCACCCAAAGATGAGATATTTGATGTCCTTCTGAGTCATTTATAGGACATATCACCAGTTTTGATAGAACCAAATCAATCTATTAATTTAGGCATAGTGGAAGAATCTCAGCTGATTCATGTTGTACAATCCCTATCAGAAGAGGAGAAACAAGAATTCACCAAATTTCTAACAAAGAAGAAGATAAACTTTGCATGGAAGTATTCAGACATGCCTAGATTAGATCCTAATCTAATTATGCATCATCTCTCTATAGCTCTAGGAGTTAAACCAATCAAGCAGAAGTTGTGAAAAATGCATTCTCATGTTGCACTTCTCATCAAAGCTGAATTAGAGAAATTACTCAAGGCCAGATTCATCTGAGTCATAGACTATGCTGAATGGATATTAAACATCTTTCTGGTGTCAAAATTGGATAAGTCTATTCGAGTATGCATAGATTTCAAATATGTAAACAGAGCATGCCCAAAGGATGACTTTTCACTACCAAATATCGATATGATAGTGGACATGACTACGGGATTTGAAATGTATTCCTTAATGGATGACTTTTCTAGATATAACCAAATAAAGATAGCTCTAGAAGATCAAGAGAAGACAACTTTCACCTGTGCATGGGGTACTTTATGATGGAATGTAATGCCATTTGGTCTTAAAAATGCCAGTGCTACTTATCAAAGAGCCATGACATCTATCTTTCATGATATGATGCATAAAAACATGGAGGAATATGTAGATGACACATTGGCTAAATCAGTGAAGAGATCTGAACACCTATCTGAGTTGGGTACAATACTAGACAGAATGGAAAAATTTAGTCTTCGATTAAATCCCAAGAAATGTGCATTTCATGTCACTTCAGGAAATCTCCTAGGATACATTATTTCAAAGAAGGGTATAGAAGTAGATTTGGAAAAGGTCAAAGAAATCATGGAGATGCAACCTCCTAAAAATATCAATCAAATATTGTGTACTTTTCAAGGAAGAGTACAATCTATCAGATGCTTCATCTCTCAGTTAGCTGACATATCACAACCTTTCACTAAAACATTACATAAAGGTGTGACTTACAAATGGAGTGAAGAATGTGAAAATAATTTCAACCACATAAACAATAATTAGAAAATCCACCAATTCTCATTCCTCCTATTCAGGGAAAGCCATTGATATTGTATGTTTTTGCAACAGATACATCAATGGGGGCATTATTAGCACAACATGATGAGAATAAATGAGAAAGGGCTATCTATTACATCAATCAAACTTTGGTGGCCTATGAAAAGAATTACTCTATGATTGAGAAGGCATGTCTAGTTGTGATCTTTGCATCACAAAAATTGAGGCACTACATGTTGGCTCACACCATACACTTGGTAGAAAAGATAGATCCACTGAAATATTTATTAAGAAAAGTTTCTCTCATAGGTAGATTAGCAATGGGTAATGCTATTAAGTGAATTAAACATTCAGTATGTTGAAATAAAAGCCATCAAAGGACAAGTCGTCGTAGATCAACTAGTTAAATCTCCACTGTTTGATGATCAACCAATGCAAGTAGATTTTCCTGATGCTTCTTCTTTTACAGGTCTTACACACAAAACAGATCTAGATTTGGTATCTTGTTCATCACCCCACAAGGATATTCCATTCCAAAGGCATTCAAAATCAAGTTTCCTTGTACTAATAACATAGCTCAATATGAAGATCTATTAAATGGAATGAAATTGACCATAGAATGGAAAGTAACCAAATTTCACATTCATGGAGACTCTCAATTGGTCATTCACCAAGTCAATGATGTGTATCAAAAAAATGATGAGAAGCTGATTCCATACAAAAGGATGGTAGATGATCTTAAGAAATACTTCATTTCTATCATGTTTGAACAGATACCAATACTGGAGAACAAAGAAGCTAATGCCATGGCTACATTGTCATGTTTACTACAACAACCAAAACATGAGCTACGCTATAAGTTTCTAGTGGAAGAACTATCATTCCCTACCTATGATTTCCCAAAAACCTGTATGATTTGCCTTGTTGTTGGTCATGATTCCTTACGTTACAAAACTATCTATTCCTACCTTTGTGACCAAGTCATTCCTGATAACCTTAAGTGTCATGAAAAATGTTACCTTATCTTAAATGCATCATGGTATTTCATCATTGGTAATTATCTATACAAACGAAGTCTGGATGGTAAACTCCTTAGATGTTTAGAGTGAGAAGAGTTGAAATGTGCATTAGAGGAAGTCCACGATTGTGTTTTTGGGTCACATTCTAACGATCTAACATTACCTCAAAAACTCATTAGGGTGGGGTACTATTGGCCAGATATGGAGAAAGAGGCCGTGAACTATGCTAAAAATTACAAGAAATGCTAGGTCCATGGTAACTTAATTCACATGCTAGGTAGAGATCTAATTCCATTTACAACACAATGGCCTTTTTAGTAATGGGAATTTGATCTCATAGGAGCCATATACCCACATTCATCAAATGGTCACACCCACATCATCAAAGAAACTGATTATTTCATAAAATAGGTTGAAGCAGTTCCTTTGACACAAGCAACTGAAAAATAGATTTCTATGTTCATCCTAAATTATATTATTTGCTGATATGGTACCCCACACTCCATCATCACTAAAAATGGAGGCCAATTCAAAAATAAGGACTTAGATTCCTTATGTTCCAAATTCAAGATCACTTAACATTGGTCATCTGTCTGCTATCCACATGGAAATAGACAAGTTGAAGTGTCCAATAAGAACTTATTGAAATTATTGCATCGCACAGTCAAAAAAAAAGGAGAGATTGGCATCTAATGATAAATCCACTCTCTAGGGTTATAGGAAAAGTATAAGAACACCCAATGGGGATACTCCCTTTGCTTTAGTATATGGGACTAAAGTGGTACTACCTATAGAGGTTGAAATCCCATCTCTCAGAATTAGAATACATAGTCTAGTAACTGATGATGATTACAAAGTATCCAGGTTGCAAGAACTTAAATTACTAGATGAGCATAGGCAAGTTGTGTATGATCATCTTAGAGTTTATCAGAAATAGATGTCTAGAGGCTACAACAAGAAAGGCCGACATGGAGAATTTCAGCTCAGTGATCTGGTCTTAAGAGAACGTTGAAAATCAATCCCATCAAGAATGCAAAGGGAAATTTGAACCCAACTGGCTGGGTCCCTTTTTTGTCACTGCTTCTTTTGGCTTTGGAGCCTATCAACTCTCAAAAATAGAAGGAGAATAGTTCCAAGAACTGATCAATGTTCTTCATCTGAATAAATTCTACACCTAGACATTTAGCATGTGGAAAATGTCCTAAAAAAAAGAAACTAAAAATTAGAAAAATTTAAAAAAAATGATCATCCTGGTGAAAACCTAGCAATAGGTGCCTTGATGGTACAACAAAATTTTAAAAAAATGGAAAAATACAAAAAAATTGAAAAATGTAAAAGTAAAAAAAAAAAAAGAAAAAGAAAAAAAATGCCTTGGTGAAAACCTGGTAAATAGGTTCCTTGGTAGCAAAAATAGAATCCATGCCAAGATGGTGAAAACCTGGCAAACAAGGGCCACTTGTATGAAATGCTCTATCTATCAAATAAATCTTGGTTCTTTCCCAATTTTCTATCATGTTTTAGTTTGTATATATCTTGCAATTCAATAAGTCGATCTCGCACAACGTAACAAGAGTCTGAACCTAATCAATGTTTAAAACGTAGGGGCATTCTGAATCATATCCTATGGTCCTCAATACCTTAGACAAGTCATATCCATTTAGTTTCCTTTAGAGCTTTATCTAAGTTTGTTCTTCTATCTACCAGTCAAGGATTTTTGCAACTGACAACAACACAAACAAACACATCACCGCTACAACAAAACAATCTTTGATATAGGCTAAAATATTTTGTATGCTAACTATTTCACATGAGATTTTTGCATATTATGTCCCTTGAGCTAATTAATGATGTCCATGGATTTAAAAAGGAAAGGATGGGGGCATAATCTTTTATTTGTTTTCTACTTATGAGTAATTTCTTACTCTTACTGTGAAATGAGACATTACCCAAGGATGTGAATGATAAAGGGTCATTGCAGGTACATCTATTATTTTATGATGTGACTCATCAGGAGTCATTGAAAATAGAATTTTCCTCATATTCACATTAGAGCAAGGATGAACTCCCACTATTTGTCGTGTTTGTATGCAAGGTGTATTCACATCATCACAATGTTTATGCTCTGATGATTATACAAATTGCTAAATCAAAATGGACATGATATTCAGGTCATCTTGGCTCTTGTGCCTTAGTGCTTATATCTAATCTAAAAAATCTAACTAAATGCCAATATTCATATGTTCATGGTTGCCTAACCAGTGAGCATTGTATCGACATCTGGTGTTACCAAAAATATTGAATGATGAAAAAGAATGACGAAAGATCAATGACTAGGTCCTAGGTTGCATTTCATTTGTGTCCTGCATGGTGTCTAGTTTCATGTCTTTCATTATTTGAATTCAACATAGTACTTAATGTTCTCAAGTTTGCACTTAAAACTAAAACATTGAGGGTAATGTGAAGGTCTCAAATGACAAGAAGAATTCATCGTCTTGAGTTAAACATCCTTTTTGACAATGACTATGCACTTGAATTCTTCATGTACCTTTAAAAACATCATGTAGATCGCTACATTTACATTTTCATAATCATTTCATTATCCATTGCATACATACATTTGCATCAATAACCATAATAAATAAATGCATTTTCATAAATCCATACAACATCATTTCATCCATAATGCATAAACATACATACATTGAAAAAGACAATTAAAACATTGCATACATTTGCATCACATGATGAACAAAATCATAACTTGAAACAACAAGTGCCATGAAGTCAAATCCAAAGATCTCATATATATATATATATATATATATATATATATATATATATATATATATATATATATATATATATATATATATATATATATATATATATATATATATATATATATATATATATATATATATCGAAGAGTCATGGGGTACATCTCAAAATCTATAATACAATTGGACCACAATGTGCATATGATACATCATCAATGATGAGCTATAATGAGCTATACATGTACAAAAAAATGGTCAAAACTATACAAAATGAGGAGGACACTATCACATCAACTATCGGCATGGTCCTCCACATCAGGTGTGTCTCCTCCTCTGATTAGGGCTTCTAGTGGTGGATCGGCCCTTGTTGGTCTCACTCCCTCTAAGCCTAGCATGTACTGAGAATACAAAGTCACCCTCTAACCAAGTGGGATAATTGTAAAATATGCTGAAACATAGTAGGTTTCCCTACTAGTCTGATGAAAAACCTCCACTCTCAGGGTCCGTGTCCCTACCCGAGACTCTCATAGTTGTGCATCCCACTACACTAATCTAATCTCCAGAGAGAGTCTTTGAGCTCTAAGCTCCCTAATCTTCTGGTGGAGTCAGCATATGGTATCCTAAGGTGTATGTTGAAACCCCTCCTCTACTACATCCTACTCTCTTCCCACCACCTCCTCTCCTCCCAGATCCTCTCCCATTGCCCTTTGGCATCTCACCTTAGATCCCAAGTCAAAATTTGGTGCATCCTCTACCTCACCCATGGGAACATCCTAATATGCTCCCAAGACCTTCTCCTCTTCTATAATGCTACCAATGGCACCTAGTGATCCACCCTTTCCCCTGGTGTACCTACACTGCATAACCAAATGTCTCAACAATGGAACTGCATGTGGCCTAGGGGCCAAACAGACATCTAGTCCCTGCTATGCTAGGGCACCGATTACTCTCTGCACAAGAGGAGTCTATTGTGCAGGTGGAGTCTACATTTCATGTCTCCTCTGACCCCTGCTACGGGGAGCCCCTGTAACATCATCTTCCACCTCCATAGTAGGAATGGGATCCATAGGATCTGAGAACCACATAAAGGAGTGCTCCACCAAGTGTGCCCTATATGCATCTATGACTCCTGCTTCCACCACTTGAACCCTGTAATCCCGAACTAACTCTATAGGCCGATATACTCATGCATACACACAACATAGGATAACCATGGACTTTATCCTAGTCCCATCTCTCGCACCTATCAGGAATATGATGCAAATTCTTGTGGGGCATCTTGTATGAGGCCATACTACCTCCATACTTGAGTGATCAAAAATCTCTCCAACACATTAGTTGATCAAACAATGAGGATGTGACTCTCACAAAGTAACCAAACTAAGTCCTAGCTGCGGGTCATGCCTCTACCTGTAAGTACAGTCTCCAAACTACAACTGTCATATCATCCAAAAATATTTGCTAGTACTCAATCTAACCCATCCTAGCATGGGTCACATAACCTACATATTTGTAAAACAAAGGCTACCTCT
This sequence comes from Chamaecyparis obtusa, assembly GCA_027943335.1. Lineage (NCBI taxonomy): Eukaryota > Viridiplantae > Streptophyta > Pinopsida > Cupressales > Cupressaceae > Chamaecyparis > Chamaecyparis obtusa. Next base: position 690,091 of record BSBK01007314.1, read on the forward strand.
CATCTCCGCATATGGGCTTGCAAATAGGCATATTCTCCCATGCCTAGACCTATAAGACTACAACTCCATGGGCAAAGCTCTTGACCTTATGGTATACAGCCTCATGCATCCTTGAAAATATATGAGCTAATAAATATTGATCCCACCCAAGCTTTGTAGGATGAGCCATAAAATGCTTCACCATCGGTGTCCAACCCATAAGGAAACCATTCTCTTGATGGTCAGACATAATCACCCCTCTGATCATCCCTGCTATAATGCACTCTTACCTATGAGTCTGACCATACCTTTGCACTAGGGTCTCCCATGGGATCTGTTGTGCTATCCGCTCATCCACACCAAAGACTCTATAGAACGCTTGAAGACCTATGTTCTATGAGCTCAAATAGTCAGGGTGAGGACTATGGAACAGAATCCTGAGAATGTATTACACATCCTCTAGAGTAATAGTAATCTCCCTTGTAGGAAGATGAAAGATCTGGGTCTCAGAGTGAAACTCCTCAATTAATGCTATATGAAGGTCATGATTTGCCCTAATCTCGGGAAAACTAATCAGATACTTGAAGCCACATGATGTGAGATGTACTCTCATCAGGTCTGGTAATGAAATACATAGCCTTTGTGTGGCCAGGTGTGAAACTCTAACATGAATGTTTGGATACCTAATCTACAAACACCAAACGATGAGAGTGACATTAGTAAACTGATCCAAATCAATGCAAAAAGCATGCAAATCAATAAACTCAACATTATGAAAGGTGCAATAAATGCCCTTAAATCCAGCTGAGCAATCAAAACTTTTGAAAAATTGTGTTAGGTACCCTAAAAATGCACACTATTTTTATATGACAATTCAGGGAATTAAAAAATTGGCATCAAGTGTCATACAACAATCTACAATAACCCATATGATAATTAATCTGAAATGACACTATACACTATCGTACGATAAACATGGGATGCCAAGACATCTCGTACAAGAAATGGGTCCTTCCCATATGACACCCTATGCAAATGCACACAACATTTGACATAAAATTGAATTGTCGTATGACAACCTGTGGTGCAAAAATTCAAAACGGCTAAAAACATGTCAAAATTCAAAAATTTAATAAAAATGTGCTAAATTGAATTCAAAGAGGAGTTTCAAGGATCACTTATCGAGTTCCCATACTGTCGGGGTCTCTGGAATCGTTGGGATCACTCGAATTGATATGAGGAGACTCGAACCACCATTTTATCACTCAAAGGGTTCTACAAACTCAAAAGTCAACTAGCACAAATGACTTCGTAAATGACCCGTCCGACCTTATATAGGTTTTGACCTAATTTTCAAGTTCTTTGATTGGTGTGAAAAAAGTACCCCTAGCTAACTTCGACGTCCTGAATCCATTTTCAAGATCAAAATAAAAATTTGAGATCATTTCACTTGTCAAAAATGTGATTTAAAATTTTGGACCCAAGACGGCCGACTGCTTGCATAATCAACCTTCATGACATCAATAATATCCAAATCTTAGCCTATTTGATCATCTTACATCAAATATTTAGAAATTCAACCATGGTCAAACCTAGTCAAATTTGGTCAATAGGACCTCTAAACAATGCAGAATGCATCCTTGGACATATACAACCAATTCCAAAATCAATCACATAGCTTCATATCAATCAAACTAGCTTTCTCACCAGATTTTGATTTTAATCCTGAAGGGGGCATGGTATTATACATCATTAACTATTATCAAATCTGTTAATCAATCTTCTTCAACAATCAAGAGAACAACCAGGTCTAATTGTTGACTTCATCAAAGTTCTCATCGCTTGGGGCATATCAGATTCATCAAAATCCATATCAATATGATATTCTCTTAATCTTGTAAACAGTATCAACTCTTCGTAACCATTGATTCATATGTGTTATTTCCTTGATTCATTGTAACAAAGGGTTTAGAGTTGGTATCCTTTTGATTCCTTTGGACAAGCAGGTCTAGAATTAGGATATTCAATTTTCTCGTAATCATAGGTTCAAAATCAGGTGCTTTATCACTTCTTCGTAATCATAGGTTCAGAGTTACTATTTTTGACATCATCTTGATTCTTTGGTCAATCAGAACTTGAATCAGCATCTTCAATCTTTCAATCAATTTTTGTCTCAGAATTGTTTAATCAAATCAAGATCAGTTTCTCCATCACATAATTGAGTCTAGGTCTCAACAAATAGATTTATCTTTGAACCATTGTGCTTTGCACATTAATTCAAAGAGGGGAAAAATGTAATACCCCAAAAATGGGCTTCAATACCATTAACCTCCTACAACAACAAATTGATCAAAATCGGCCCTAAAGTCCTAACCCAAGGCACCTCTACACATCAGGCTATCAAAACCCTAATCGATTTTATCACAAATCTACATCGGGGAATATTCCTAATTTATCTTCATTATCTCTAATTTAATATTAATTGTTGATAAATGATATTATGTTATTTATCCTAAGTGTAATTAATTGAATATGTTGAATATTTAATTGATTAAACTTCATTTAGGTACTTAATCACTTTAATTAGATTTAATTAAATTATTCTTAATTAATATTCTTTATTTAACATTAATACAAAATTCTAAAATAATTGATTAAATATTTATTTAATTGATTAAATTTGAATTGTCAAATTAATAATATGATTTTGAATAAAATTTGATTTAATAATTGATTAACCCACCAATCAGTTATTTAAATTGAATCAAATGGGTTGAGAATAAAACACATGGAAATTAAATAAATCAATATTTATCTATGCAAAAATTAGAAGGTCAGTTAACTCAAAATCAACTTTTTGACTCATTTTTTTAAATTTCTAACTCGACTCCTGATTGTGAGTCATAAAGCTAATTTTCATGCTCTCAACATCTGATTGAGAGTCATAAAGCTGATTTTGCATGATTATCAAAAGTTAACTGTTTCTAATTCCCTGATGACTTGCCAATCAATCTGAGTCAATCAAGGAGTGATTTTTGGCTTTTCCATGAGTTAGCAAATCCTGGAATCTCTATATAAACGACCCTCGGTTCTTCACAAATCAGTGTGCAATCTTGAGAATAATAGCATTATACTATCGAGTTCTTGAGAAATTGTGTCATTTTTTAGATCAATTACAATCATTCAATTTCTTAGTTTTGCATTCATAGCTTAGTTTGATTTCATTATTATCAAGTTTAGATCAATTTTTCATCTAGATTAATTGTTTTTATTGCATTAAAAATCACAAAAACATAGATTAAATCTAGCATTCATTTCAATTGTTGTAGCATTCAAATCCTTCATCTAGACATTGCATTGTCACTGATCTCAGTCAAATCTGAGAATACCATACTCACGTCTCTTAGAAGGAACTAGATCTCCTGATTTATGATAGATTCGTTGATTATCTGCTTATTTATCCTTAATCTATAATGTTTTACTGAAGTGTTGTGACTTTTTAACAGGTAAAATTTTCACATGCACAAATGGTACTACGTGACTGGGTGGCATTGCACGTCAATACCGAGGATTGATGTACAAGTGGTGGACTACTTCTAGCAATGTAATTTTAAGCATGATATGCTCATCTCTTATACTTTTGCACTTAATTTCATTTATTTTTCATTATGATGCTATGCTCAAAACATCAATATTCCTTCATGTTGATTATGTTCATATCAAGTAATTATATCCTTGTTCTTGTATATCCAGTACTCTCTAGTGTGGAGCTAGATGTTCACCAGACATACATTGGTTTTAGCTTCAGTGTTTTGCTTTAATTTTTCTAAGTTTGGGGAAAAATTGTAGATCATCATCTATGTCTTTATCTAAATTTGTGTTGATCAACGTTTCCACCCACAATTGACTCTCTAATCTAATACTTTTTGTCTCAAAATTTTACCAACCTATATATTGGCATTTGTGTTGTTAACTAATATTTGTGCAAATCAACGCCTCTGTCTACTTTGGCATTTGTGCTTCTTTTCGCTTTCTATTTAGGCTTAATTTTTTAGCACCTCGTTTATGTTTTTTTGATGGCTCTATGTAGTTCCTTTATGGTTATAAGTAAATTAACTTGTATGCTTAATCATCTTAGAAATAATTTCCTTTGGTATTAAAATGAATCTCTATGAAGATGGATTTAGAGGATTGATTTAGTCTCCTCTATGTGTAGATGTGAGTTAGTGCTAGCTTAGCCTCTTGTGGCTTGTTGGACGTTGTTTGAGCTCCTATCAGGTGACCTTTTGAATGTGTGTATTCTATTATGAGTGTGTATTGGGTTGTCATGGGACCTTTTTATGTGTTAAGACTTCTTCTTGTGCATGATTTTTTGGTGATCTTTTCCTATTTATTTATTTCTTATGTAATGTGTGTTATTCTTATACACTTTTGTAGTTAATGCTTATGTAATTGCAAAGAAAAAATTTATTAGTGCATGCATTAGCCTATTATTTTTATGGCTCCTTGGCAGGGAATTACAAAAACTCCAAACTCTTTTTCTCTATTTGTTGTTTAAATGTACACTATGAATCCTTGGAACCAACTGACAACTATTTGTAGGTATGTTGGTTGCATTAAAATTGAATACTAAGATGTTCTTGAATGTTTTTTCTCATAATTAATCCTTTAAAAACTATTATTTTTATCTTAACATAATATTTACATTAGTGAATTGTACTATAAGCATTATATTACAGTTAAATTTTGTTAGATTATTGTTTATAGTGATTAAGCATCTTGAAAGAATGAGATGGGCTTGATTTGGAAATTTAGTTTCTTTTTCAAAAGACACGAAGATAGGTTTGTGAGGTGGAAAATAGGAGTGAGATTTGAGAGTTCAAAAAAATAAGAAATGAATCTTCTCCACCCTTTTTCACCATTTGGCCAAATTAGAAATTGTTTGGAATACTATGTGATGTTAAGTTCTTAAGATGCAATGCTTGTCATGGTTGCATTATTTTTTATTTTGTTTTGATCTGAGATATACTCTTTCTATGTTTTTTTTATTATCCACATGATGATATACATTCAATGATAGTACTTTATTTTGGTTACCACTGTCATAGCTATGGTAGATGATTAGATTATGTTGATGTTTACCATTTTGATCATATCTACATGATGATGTTGTTTTATGTGACATAATTCTTTATGATGATATCTAACATATTTTGTATTCAATACTATGGATTATGTTACCAAGATGATTTAATTAGACTCCTTGTTATAGTGTAACTTTATGTCGATGGATTTCTAATTTAAGGTTTTCACTAATGCATGCTCATATTGTCATAAATGATTATTTTAGTGATTTATATTAAATGAAATGATTAATTAAAATGCAATATTTATTTAATTGATATGTGCATTGAGGAGTACAATATGGAACAACCAATGTCCTTAGATTCTTTATGTTTGATCATGTCACTAGAGCGTCAGTGTTCCATTAGGCATTGTATTATTATTATATGTTCTTTGACTATTTATACTATGAGAAAATACACTTGATGTTTGAATGTCTCAATTAACAAGTATCAAACATCATTCTACCTAATTTATAGGTTTTGAGTGTATCTTTATCCCTAGCAATGGTACATGAGATAATTTCACTGGCTTTTCATATTGAGTCAATATTGTCTATATATGGACGATGTATTTGTAATTGTTATATTATCTCGCTGGTACATGTCGGTAAATATGGATTTCATAATGCACTTTTTGATAGACCAGTTATGTGTTAGTGCATTAGAGTTCCCATGGTTGTCATGGAAGAGGTTTAATTAAATTTTGATTTTATTTTTCTAGCATTTTTTAATTGTCGGACAACTTTCTATAATTGAATTTCATTTATTTGGAATTGATGTGTTTTGTTTTCAAAAGTCAATAATTAGTTTAAATAATTTAAGTGATTTATTTTAAAAATCTCTTTTTGGAAAGTGCCTTTTATTTGGAAAAAGGAGTTATTTTTCCTCACTTTTCACTTTGTTTTTCGTGAAAATGGTGATTTTTCTCCAAATTGCTTTGAAGAAAAAAATTTCTTTCACATGTTAGGTTTGATCTAGTTGTCAGATCCTTATGGGTAGTGGATCATGGGATTCATTTTGTTTTGGTAGATTTATTTTATTCTCATCATTTTGGGGGTTTACCTCTTTTTATGAGGTAGGACATTTTATATCTTTTATTTCATATTATATTTTTGAACAAAATAAGATGCAATAGGATCATGGGATGATAATTATCATTCTTCCCATACTTTCATTGACTTCCATCAGTTCCCAATTGAGTTTATTTGTTTAAACTCATGTTGTAGATTTAGAATTTGGGGTTTTAGTAGTATTATTGTTGGCATTGTGATGAATTTTGGGTGTATTCATAGGGAGTTACTTGTTTGGTTGTCATTGATGGAAACTAAGTTAGAAAAGTAAAGTAATATAATTGGTGAAGTGAGAACACAATCAGTAAGAAAGATTCTTGATCAGTAATGCAATAAATTGGCTAAGTCCAGAAGGTCGTTAGATAGTGAGGACAACACTTTGGTGGTGATCTTGGTAGAAGTGGAATCATAAGAAGCGGTCATAGGTACAACATCAACTTGTTCAGATTTCAATGTGGTTCTAACCAAAGCTCATTTGGTTGATCAGTAAGAGAGTGTTTTATGCCATACACATTGAGATAGGTAAGAACACTTATGTTCTTGAGAAATAGTTGGTAGATCCCATATTGATGAGCGGTATAGTAAGTACGATGATATTTGGTGATATGATGACATGGAATAGAGGTTATGGAAATGATGAGTTGGAATTTTTGGGATCGATGCAAATGTATGAGGTGGATTTAGGGTGATGCATTATAGAATTCAAAACATGTTTGACTACCTTGGAGATATAACTTGCAGATCTTATTTTGGGCTGACACGGTCATGGTAAAATGTGTTTTACATCAAGATTTTTATTTTTGCATGTAGTGATTACACAAGAAATTATTTGAATTTTTTCATGTGTATGATGTTGGTGCAAGTTGTGTATATAATAGGCATTTCTCATTTTGAAAAGTACAGATGTTGTTAGTGTTGTGGTAATGGTTGTGTGATTACAATCAGTGTTATTTAAGGTTGAAATTGGAGATTTGATAGAGAGAAAGAAGTGAGAATTTATAGAGTGTAGAGAACAAATTGGATCTGATAGGAAAGAATTGCTACATCTAGATCATTCATCTTATTGTTCCCTAGCAGTTACAACAAGAAAAATCCCTTAACCCAATGGATTTTAATAGGTCTTCTATTGTAAATCCCTTAACCATCTGGACTCATAGAAAGAGTTGTAAATATTTTAGAGAGGTAAATCTTAATAGATCTCATTATACTCTTAATAGTGTACTAGTCACTCTTAGCAGGGTGAACCCTTAGAAAGGGTATTTGTAGCTCCTACTAGGGAAAACTCATTTACTGCAATAGTGAGCTTGTGGGTGTCATCCCCACCATGGTTTTGTCCCTGTAACCAAGGGTTTCCATGACAAAAAATATTTGTATCATGTTTGATGAGTTTGTGGATGCTTGATATTGTTTTCTTTCATTTTCTTACATCATTTATATTCTTTTTGGTTTGGAAATTAATATTATAGTTATTCAGATCAGTGGTTGAATTTATTTATTACCTATTTGTATTGATTCACCCCCCCTCTCAATACCTAATAATTCTAACAATTGGTATCAAAGAACTGGTCCTCTTGGTGATAAGCCTAACAACTTGAGGAAAATATCCACAATCATGGATAATTATAGGTATGAGAAGCAACTTGATAATGCATACAAGATGATCAATGAGATGGAAGAAAAGATGAAGAAGTCACTTGCCATAAGGAGGGAACTTATTGAGAAGTTTTGTGAAAGCCAAGATTACATTGATCAACTATCTGAATGTAGTGTGTCTGAAGAATTTGAGGAAGCAATTGCATACCTGATGGATAAGAACAAGATTATTAAATAAGAAGTGGTGAATCTAAAAAGAGAGATTGAAATTCAGTCTGTCATGATGTGTGAAGACCTTGAAGGAAAAAATAGCTGAAAATGCAAGGAATATTGAAGAAGATTCCAAGAAAGTTGTTGAGGATGCATTAAAGGAAATGGAGGAACATTTATTCAAGATATCTCAAGAGAATTTTATCATACATGAGTGTCTTCATGACACAAAGGAGGAGAACTAGAAAATTCTAAGTGAAAATCAAAGGCTTAGATAGGAGAATGAGAAATTGAAGAAGGAATTGCAAACTGAGAAAGATGCAAATGAAAAGTTGAAGCAATACAATGAAATCTTGCAAAGTCTTGATGAACAATTGAAAATCTAAAGAAGACACAAAGACACAACTAGTCTTGGCTACATAGGTCAAAGAACATTTGAAATCAGTGATTCATCTAAATCTGAACCTAAGAAGCCACAAGAAGATCACAAGGTAGATCCAATAAATTTAGGTAAGAAACTTAACATACTTGTTATAATTGTGGAAAGCCTGGTCATACTACAAATGTGTGTAGGAGAAAATCGGTGAATAAATCTTATCCTTTTTATGGTTATTGCTAAAATTTTCATAATTATGGTCATGCTACTTATAAGTGTATGTCTAGATCTAGCAGTAGATGCAGTGGTGGTAACTTTGATGGATATATTTTACATTAAATAAATATGGATACAAAGCTAGAGATTGCAAGTCAAGATTAGTGAATGCACTTAGATCTCCTGTCAAACTGGTGAACCATGTTAGAAGGGAAAGACAATTCAATGTTACATGCTTGGTATGTGGTAACTATGGTCACCTAGTAGTAAATTAAAGAATGAGAACTCATAGAGGAAATGCTAGACCTTGGAGGTCAACTAGTATGGTTTATTTCCAATTCCATAGTGTATGATGATATGTGCACTAATGTCATGTTGAAATATGAACATAAGCATCTACAAGAGAAGGGTTTAACATATCTGGTAGATATTCCCACTCAATTCCATCTCAGTTGGATTGGCTGTGTTAAGAAGAGTTCATGATCAGTTTATATGGATGGAAATACCACACAAAATTTCCAAGACAATGATTCACAGAGTTGCATGGTTTCAAATGCAAGGTACAGAATGTACATTGAGAATGGTGGAAACACATTTGGTTATTTATCTAACCATATCCATACAATATGGTAGATAAATCACAATTGATGATATTGAAGACAAGGAAGTTCACTTCCTATTCATGGTGATAGGTTATAGAGTATATGATGCAAGGCAGGGAACAAGAGGGGCCAAGGATGGTGCACCCTAATGATCCAAGCCTGCAACACACATGCCGAAGTAACAAACAACAAGAGTGAGAGAGAGAATGCCAGATTTGTCATTTATTATCATCAATTTGAACCATACATGCCAATTTGTAAGGCCTTCCGAGTTATGGCCTGATATTATAATGAATTAAAAAAGTCCTCAAACATACAAGGATCTGCTACCAATCTCTAATCTAATGCCTTCTATCTTCTATCAAAATTGACTCCTTAAACTACCACCAAACATCTACATTTATACAAGAAGCTACCAAGCTGAGTTGGCCTTTAGATCCATAATTAACAGAAGTAATGATCAAATCTAGGACCACCCACTTCCCAATGATGGATACAAACATTAATTCTATGATCCAATATAAATGCACAAGTCAGCCACAATAGGAAATAAAACTTGACCCATCGGTAAGCATGATAACTGAGCAGCAGACAAACAACGTTGAGCGCCAGTGAAATAAATGACCGCCCAGGAGATAACTGACCACACTCGGTAACCAAAGGAAACTAACCAATTACTGACCAACTCAGTCAAAGTAGAAACTAAGCAACACAAACAAAACTCCAAATTCTTTTTGGTGACACAGGATTGCCAAGGACCCAAGATGCTCCTGCATCAATATACTAGTCAAGTCGTGTTAACAGTATGCTCATTTTTTTTATCCATGCTGCTTATTGGATTGTCAAAGATGATTCAATGTATGATCTATGTGAAATGATTAGGAGTAAGTTTATGGAATACATGGAGAGGATAAAGAAAGATAAGAATCAGACACTTAACTATGGTGCCCTACTAGTATGTATATTTTTTTGTATCCAAAATTTCTTCCCCAATAGAGGTAAAGTTACATGGTCAAAGGAAAAATCAGTGGTTGTTCAAATAGGTGAATTCATAAAGGAATTGGGTGAAAACTTTAACAATGTTATGTAGGGATATTTCAAATATTTCCAAGCTAAGATGCATAAATGTGAAAGAATTCTGACTAGTATAGTATAAAAGTACAAAAATGACATTTATTTGCTAGTAGGCATAGATACATGCATTATGAAGGTAGTTGAACCTAGAACATATTGGCTTCCACCTATAGGGTATGAAGTAGAGGGTGATTTAGTATGTCTACATGCAGATGAATTATTGTCAAAACCTTTAGATAAACAGGCACAAATATTTGGTACATATGAAGAATCCTTTTCTAAAACCCAAATGGAACTAAAGAAACTAGACATTAAGAGGAAATCGAGGAGAATGATATATAATCTAGAAAAAAAATTTGGTAGTGATGAAGCAGGTACATCTAGTACTGCTACAATTGAAACTGAAGACCCGTTAGTAAACATTTCTTCTACATATGCAAAGGTGAAGATAAAACAAAGGAAACTAATAGAAAAGGAAGTTAAATCAAAGAAGGAACCAGTAAACAAGAAAGGACAAAGTAATCCTACTATGAAGGAGACATACAAGAGGAAGATAAAATCCACAAAGGAGAAGAGTGATTAGGAGGAAACTACAGAGGATGAGGAAGAAAGGAAAGAGTCAAACAAGGAGGCCTCATAACTAAAAAAGAGTGGAAAGACATAGAAGGATCTTACTATTGATGTGTTGGGATTATGGAAAGGTTAGTTACTGAGAGGGGAGGGGTGAATCAATAACCCTAAAATTTTTTTATCTTAATCCTTGTAACAAAGTGATTCATTAACTGACTATAGCATTTACCATCTCCATACATCCAATAATATAACTAAAATGTAAGTACATCTAATCTAATCAAATAAATAATCATGAAACTTCATACACATAACACTTGTATTTTGGTATCGCAGATACCCTTGTTAGAAGGTAAAAACTGCGGTGGGGATGACACACACAAAGCTTCATTACTGCAGTAATAAATTTTTCTAGTTAAGGATACAATATTTGATCACTTCTGATGATCTTAACCTATTAGGAATAAAAATTAAGATTTGTGACGATCTACCTGGTTAAATGATTTAGCAACATAATTAAGTGTGCACTCGGTTAAGAGATTTACAAAAAGACTATTAGGTCTACTCTAATAAGATATTTAAGTCTATAGAAATGGTTAGAATGCAATAGTGAAATTGATCTATAGATAGCAACTAACTTTGCCTAATTTCAGATCTGATAAGTACTTAACTATTATCACCTTGTTACACTAGATCTCTTCTCTGAATGTTTCTTGGTAGTCTTCTGATCTAATATCTGATTTAGTCCTTGAATTCTTTGTCAATGCTTCAACTTCACAACCCTGTCTGATCTTCAGATGTCTATGTGTGTGGATACTTCATGTGTGATACTTGTAAAAAAGACATCTTTACAGTTTGTATAACAAAGGATTTTTACCTAATTATGGTTATGATAACATCTTAGAAAACCTAAGATCAACGATCCAAATGAATAACCTAAACATCATTACATAGGGATCATGAATCATTAAGTGATTACATCCATATTCAATCTTTACCTCGATCTTGGTAAACCATTTTCTAGATCAGTGTAAACCATTTACCTTGTAGTTTATGCCATTACAAACTTCTATGTCATTTTTTGGTTTACTTGGTATACATTGCATTCATCACTTGGTAATCTACTAACACTCAGTGCTTGGTAACTTTATGGCTCAGTATGAGTGCTCGGTCAACACTGTGTTTGGTTATTATGATACTATTCCTTGTGATTTTCTCAGTATCAATTATTGATGTGTTGACTGACTATCCCATTTTCTTCCTTTACCGACTATATGTGTGACACTAACAACAACATATAACTAAAATTCTCCCCCTTTGGCATTAGTGACAAAAAAAAATATGTATGCCTCAAGAAAAAGTTCAAAACTGTATACCCAAAACTGTAAAATCCCCCTTTCTATGTGCCTCAGTAAGTATACAAACCATTTATACATATCTTCTCCCTTGTAAGTATATATCTATTTCCCCCCTTTTTGGAATAATGCCAAAAACTTGTATATACTTAAAACTTATCTAAAATGGTTTGATGGGTTTTCTTCAAGTTTGTGAAGAGGTTGTCCCATTCCTCTTTCAAACTATGTAAGGTAATCTAATCCAGACCAAATTGTGCATGCATATCAAATATATGATCTACAAAAGATAGATCATGAGTAGCTACTAGATCTTTAGCTTTCTTGACATTTCTTATCATCACCTCAACGTGTGGTAACAAATGAGCTTGAAGCTCGGTTGTTTCATCTTGTATTTGGTCTACTTATCTTCTCAGCTCATTCCTTAGCCCATGTATATGCTCAACCTTAGCATAATGTGGTTTGAATGCATTTGGGTCTGTAAGCAAGCTTTTTTCACTCTTCTACAAATCTTCATCTAATTGCTTTATCTTTTCAGTTGTCTCTGCAGTGAAGGACTCGGTAGTGCAAAGCTTCTGGAAAGTGGTGATTATCTATTGAATAATATTTTAAATCTCATTAATGGTTTTAGATAACTTCACCTTATTTATTGCCACTACTTGGCTGATTTTCTCTACAATTTTGAACCATATCTTTGATTCGGCTCTCTCTTCTATTCTATTTTCTACATCAAGATTTGGAGAGTTGATGTGCCTGGTTAAAGTTGCAAGCTGGTCAATGATGGGAGTTGCCTCATCAACATTCACATCAAGTACAACCTACATTAATATTTCTTACACATCTTCTAATACATGTTTTTTCTTACTCTCTTGTCTCATCTTTTCTCATGTTTCTTTCCTTGTGCACAATACTCCATATCTCCTTAGTGCTTCAGGGTCTAAGGTTCTTGGGTCACATGTAGGTATTTCAATGACTTCATCTAAGGTGACCGAACCTTTACCATATTTCTTCTTCTTTTTCTTCTCCTATGTGCTAGATGTGGGGGATTTCCAACATGGAACTAGAACTTTAGTCTCTAGATTTGAATTTTCTTTCTCAATGGAGACACTTTCCTCCTTGTCTTTCCCTTTTTTTGTTCCCTTGGTCTAAGGTCTTTGGGCTTCTAGCCTTGTGCCTATTGTAGAAACATCTACATTTTTCTTGGTTTCTTCTCCTTTATCTTATGCCTCTTTTATCTCAGGATCATTTGTCTCCTTGTTTTATTCTTTACCCCATCCTTTAGTAGTGTCCATTTATTTCTTGGGTGTGTTCCCTTGGGTTTCTCTTGATTGTCTATTTCTATGGCTTGCACCAAAATAGGTAAGTTACCCAATATATTTTTTGTAGCTACCTCAATAGCTTTGTCTTCTTCCATGTTCTCGGTGGTAGTAACAGTAAAATTTTCATCATCTTTAGCCTCATCATCAGGATCTCCATCAGTGATTTTTTCAATTATCACTTCATTATTCCCAATTATGACTAGGTTCTTGGGAGTATCCTATTTCTCTTCCTCAATATAGCCAGCTAGATAGAAGTCTTCTGCATAAGTTTCATCATCTGGCTACTCAATGTCATATATATGTATTGGCTCTTTGATTGGCCTCTGTGCTGTAAGATCCACATCATTTGAGTGTACCCCTTTTCCTTTTCCTTTTACATCTTGCTCGGGTATAACAACAAGTGCAATTTCATTTTCTTCAGCCTTTGACTCCAATTTTTTGTCCACAAATTTTTACTATCTTCATCAACTTCTTCAATTTTTCCCTATAGTATATTTAGTGCTCTTCCTTTCATCAAAAATCTATTGTCATATTGTTTCATCAAATCCTAAATTTATGTTACTGAATAGTTGTAATTTGGAATCACCACTATTTGTGTATGTGTGTGGGGAAAATGTAAGATTCACTCCCAAATCCAAATTCCCAAAGGAGAGATCCAATTTGATCAACCAAGAGGTTAATACACAATTGAATCAATCTATGAAGAATATGAAAGAGAGAGAGAAACCCTATACTTCCCTATAGTTGGATTGAGCTTGAAATTTAAAATAATTGAAGTGCAAATACTAACCTTGAATTAGGGCAGATGTAGAAAATGTTGAATTCTGGCTTCTGTATGAACTTTCTGAAAATTTTGTCAATTACTCTAGATTGGAAATGTCGAGGCGGACAAAACCCAGAAATCTTTTCTCCAAATTCACATAGGTCAACTTTGACCTTTTAAAAGGTCAAAGACCACATTATTTATTTGAAGTCTGATTCTGATTATGTTCACAGATCCTGAAAGATTGTCAAAAAGGGTATGCAAATTTTCTCTCAAATCCAAGATTCCACACCTATACCTATAAGAAAAATGGTTTTGTTGTTTGTTTGGGGGGTTTACCTTGGTCAAACCCCACTTTGGAATCAACCTTAATATTGAAATTGAAATAGGAGAATGCTAGCAAGTAGTAGAAATGAATCTAACAATGAAGCTATGCAATTCAATAGATATGCTAATGTATTTGGAATGTAATCAAATATATTGATATGAAAGCTTTAACATAACATTATCAAACCTCCATGATTGTATGCTTGAAATCCACCTTGAGGAAACAATGATATGGATCTTGAAGATGAACAAAGGATCTTGAAGGAAGATCACACCACCATGGTGGCTAGATCTAGGGTTTGAATGATAGATCTTGAATTCTTGAGCCAAATCCCTTCAATAGCTTGAATGTTTAAATCCTTGATCTTCAATGGAGAACTTGGATGAAGAAGAAGACTTGAATACTTGAATGAATGCTTGCTTGATCACCTTGAGAACTTGAGAGCTTGATTGCTTGGATGAGATGAGATGGAGAAAATGAGAGAGGAAGGCCTCCTTTTATAGTGATCTAGGGTACACTCCTCTAGATGGGCCACCTTGGAGAATTAAATCCCAATTAGGTCCTCACCTTTAGAAAATATGCCTTGATTAAATACCATTAAAGGATTTACCATTTCGAAACCCGAAACAGCAGACCTAGAGGTGGGAAATAATTATCCTGAAAGCTAAATTACTAGCAAATGACAATTTGAAATCCTGGTGGGGGGAGGTTAAGGTTGAGGTTGACTTTGACCTAGTTAGGGTTGAGGTCAACTTTGACCTCAGACCCTAACTTTGTCAGGTTCTGCAACAGAGTTCCAGAGATGCTAGAAACTTAGAAATTGATGTCTGAACAGGACCCAGTGTCAGGAACAAACAAAAAATCTTTTGAATGATGTGATGAAGGACTAGGAGGTCTCATTTCTAAACCCTACCTATAAAATGGAGCCATGGAAAGAGGAAAATTAGGAAAGTCCTTAAGACCCTAACCCTAAGTTCACCTAGAATGAAGAAATAAAGTGCAGAGAAGAAGTGGAAGACAAGGGAGGATGAAAAGATGCCAATCATGACCCTAAACCACTTACTCGGAGGGCTAAACACTCTTGACATGGAAGTGCTTCCATTTTAAGACAATACATTAAGCCCCCACTTTAGCAAGAGTATGGATTCAATGCAAACTCTTGGTAAAGGAGAAGAGAGAAGAGATCCTAGTGGATTCAAAATGAGATAAAATAACACTTAGCTAAAGACACAAGCCCCCAGACCAAGGATTCTAACTCAGCATACATACATGAGAGTATACAAAAGAACAAGGGTTAGTACAAAACAACCCAAATCAATTAGCATAAGAAACCTTGCTAAGAAATATTTCTCATACCAATATCATATTTGGAAAGCTATCATAACAGCATAAATGATTACATAAGAAAGACAAGAGCAACACTATAGACAACATAGCTTCATGATCCAGTCCTACTAGCATGAAAGTGAAAAGAGAGAAAAGAGAAAGTGATTACCTTGCCCGGTAAGATGCCCACCTTACCGTGAATCACCCTGGAGGGAGAGCCCAACAAGTTCACCCATAAACTATGCTTGCAATTGTAATGCGTCTTCTGATGGCTTCTAGAATATCCATAGATCCACCTTCTTGTATCACTATGAATATGAAATGCGTGTCTTCTCAAGATTTAGCAACTTATGTGCATTACCTTTGGAAGATTTAGCATATCGGTGCATGTCTTTTCAGGATTTAGCAACTTATGTGTGTTACCTTCCAAGATTTAGCATATTTGAAATTTGGAAATGCGTGTCTCTTTAGGATTTAGCAACTTATGTGTGTTACCTTTAGAGGATTTAGCATATTGAAACATTTGAAAAATGTGTCTCCTCAGGATTTAGCAACTTATGTGCGTTACCTTCCAAGATTTAGCATAAAAATAAAAAACTATAGTACAAGGGAGACCCTGCATATGCCCCCCTCCTTAATATGGAAAAAAAACATACTATTTTGGCATGTTAAGGAAAGAAAGAACAAGGATAAAGCCTTCTTCAGCATCAAGAAAATATCCATAGACAACACCCAGTCCAAGCCAAGAAGGTCACAGCTCCTATGAGGCCATGGAAGGGACGAATGTAAAAGATATCATGCAAGAAGTGAAAATAAAGTAACCCTTAATGAGGGATAGCACACTATTCAGTTTCCAAGGTGAGAGATGTATCAACCATGGAAACCCAATGTCAAACAACAAACAAAGTTTGCATAAAGGACATAGGTCCACAAATGCAAACCATAATTTTCATGTATGATTGGATACCACATAATAGATAGATACTGCTTAACCAAGGAAAGAGGTGAATCCCTAGAAAATAAGAGAATACCAGATGAAATAACAATGCATAGATGTGAATAAGATAGAAAAGCATACCAAGCCTCCAAGGCTAAAGTACTTCTACAAAACTCACAACCCATATTTGTGACTCCATGTGTGAATGTTTGAAGATAGAAAAGAAGGATAAGGCATCTTTGCCCCCCAAGTGTAGGAACAAAGATGGAAGAGGATACCTACTTCACAAAGCAAGGAGATAACCTGCTTACAACAATGTATAGTATATCCTTAGCGAGAGATATTGACCCCTACATCCAAGAGTATAGATAATTGTGAAAAGGATATGTCACTTATGGAAAAGGACTCTCAATGAAAAAGATCTTATCACCAAGATCTCCACCAAAGAAGAGTGCGCTTAGATAAGATATCATTTTTCAAAAGGCGGGAACAAAGATTCAATCATCAAGCTCCCCTGTGAAGAAGAGCAAGAGGAATCTTTGGAATGAGGGAAACAACTCTAACACTAAAGCAAGGGTGAGAGTTTATAAAGAACGTAATTTGCAACATAGAGAAGAAGTGATGACCTAGGACAACAAATTCTCATGTAAGAAGGTTATCCATAGTCAAAATATCTATCAATATGATGAAATAATATTGCAATATAAATAAATACCACTAAGCTAAGGAAAGAAGTTCCCCTAGAGAAAGAAGGAAGAACCTTTCCCCCCAAGGGATGAAAGATAAGGGATATTTTTACAAAACACATGTCCTAGAAAAGATTTCCTAAGAAGAAAATATAATGCCTAGGAATGGATAAAAACATCATGCAAGACTATGGAAGAAGGAAACATAAAGAATATCAAATAAATCTTAATAAAAAGACCTAATGGATACTAAAAGACTGGATAAAATGATGCCTCTTGCCCCCCAGTCATGAGACAAGAGGATAGGAACATTTACTCCAGATCTAATGGAGGGCAATCCCCTATATCAAAATTATGAAGAAGTTGTAAGATGGTGCGAGAAAAAGGTATAATACTGCATGCAGCCCTATCCCTAACATATAATTTGAAGTTGTTACAATCGGCAAGAAAATGAGTATTACGATAGTGGAAAGGACATTTAAATTTATACAAAGCATCAATAGGTATAGGTCTAAATCTTTCCTTCTTAGAATTCATTAGCTCCACATATACTGTTTTAGCATTTTCTTCATGAGTGTTAGGATTATCCATTAGAGATGTAGAGAGATGAGCGTTAAGGGGAGGATGAAGATCCACACCTCTTAACTTGACTTGAGATTTAGAAGTTCCAACACCAAACATATCTGGTTTAGGAGGTATATTAATGGGAAATTTAATACCATGTTCATTAACTCCTAACCCTAAACCTTTATAGCCTTGTTTAGTCACCATATTATATCCAGTAGTGTACATATCATGCAAAGCTTCTACAAGAGGTGATTGTTTATCATGTTCATGAGTAAAGGTTGTATAAGGTGGGATAATAGGTTTTGAAGAAGTTTCTTTACCCTTTCCTTTAAGATCATCATGATTAGGAGGAGAAGGTACATCAAAGAAATCTTGCACATCCACATCCTACACTATAACTTGAATCCCATCATAAGTACGAGAAGATTGAGGATTAATAGATGGAGAATTAGGTATTGAAATAGGAAGATTAGGATGAAGAGTAGGATGAAGATTAGGAAGATTAGAAGATGGTGTATCATCTACCAAATTATTCACATAATCCAAAAGATGAATAAGGCTACCACATAAATCCCTAAGAAAAGTTTTAAATGTAGGTAGACTAGTATCAGTCAACTTCACAAAAGCATAAGTAAGAGCAAAGTGAAGGGTCATCAATGTTATGAAATGAATAATACCCTCATAAACATCATATGCATTATAAATAGATGCTAGAAGAAGAGTAATAAAAAACATGATTATGCACCAAAACATCTTAACAATCTTCATGATAAATAAGAATGCAAGAAATATGTTTTTTTATTTTATTCAATATATAGATTTTAGAAGTATAGATGCAAGAGAAAAATGTAAATCTAACACCAAAAAGAAAGAGAGTAAGCTAGTCGGGTTCACCAAAATGAATAGTTGTAATTTGGAATCACCACTATTTGTGTATGTGTGTGGAGAAAATGTAAGATTCACTCCCAAATCCAAATTCCCAAAGGAGAGATCCAATTTGATCAACCAAGAGGTTAATACACAATTGAATCAATCTATGAAGAATATGAAAGAGAGAGAGAAACCCTATACTTCCCTATAGTTGGATTGAGCTTGAAATCTAAAATAATTGAAGTGCAAATACTAACCTTGAATTAGGGCAGATCTGGAAAATGCTGAATTATGGCTTCTGTATGAACTTTCTAAAGATTTCATAACCTATTTTGGATTGGAAATGTCAAGGCGGACAAAACCCAGAAATATTTTCTCCAAATTCACACAGGTCGACTTTGACCTTTTAAAAGGTCAAAGACCACATTATTTATTTGAAGTCTGATTCTAATTCTGTTCACAGATCCTGAAAGATTGTCGAAAAGGGTATCCAAATTTGCTCTCAGATCTGAGATTCCACACCTATACCTACAAGAAAAATGGTTTTGTTGTTTTTTTGGGGGGTTTTCCTTGGTCAAACCCCACTTTGGAATCAACCTTAATATTGAAATTGAAATAGGAGAATGCTAGCAAGTAGTAGAAATGAATCTAACAATGAAGCTATGCAATTCAATAGATATGCTAATGTATTTGGAATGTAATCAAATATATTGATATGAAAGCTTGAACATAACATTATCAAACCTCCATGATTGCATGCTTGAAATCCACCTTGAGGAAACAATGATATGGATCTTGAAGATGAACAAAGGATCTTGAAGGAAGATCACACCACCATGGTGGCTAGATCTAGGGTTTGAATGATAGATCTTGAATTCTTGAGCCAAATCCCTTCAATAGCTTGAATTCTTAAATCCTTGATCTTCAATGGAGAACTTGGATGAAGAAGAAGACTTGAATACTTGAATGAATTCTTACTTGATCACCTTGAGAACTTGAGAGCTTGATTGCTTGGATGAGATGAGATGGAGAAAATGAGAGAGGAAGGCCTCCTTTTATAGTGATCTAGGGCACACTCCTCTAGATGGACCACCTTGGAGAATTAAATCCCAATTAGGTCCTCACCTTTAGAAAATATGCCTTGATTAAATACCATTAAAGGATTTACCATTTCAGAACCTGAAATAGCCGACTCGGAGGCGGGATATAATTATCCTGAAAGCTAAATTATTGGAAAATGACAATTTGAAATCTTGGTGGGGGGAGGTCAAGGTCAAGTCAACCCTGACCTAGTCAGGGTCGAGGTTGACTTTGACCTCAGACCCTAACTTTGTCAGGTTCTGCAACAGAGATCCTAGAGATGCTAGAAACTTAGAAATTGATGTCTAAACAGGACCCAATGTCAGGAATAGACAAAAAATCTTCTGAATGATGTGATGAAGGACTAGGAGGTCTCATTTCTAAACCCTACCTAGAAAATGGAGCCATGGAAAGAGGAAAATAAAGAAAGTCCTTAAGACTTTAACCCTAATTTCACCTAGAATGAAGAAATCAAGTGCAAAGAGGAAGTGGAAGACAAGGGAGAATGCAAAGATGCCAATCATGACCCTAAACAACTTACTCGGAGGGCTAAATTCTCTTAACATGGAAGTGCTTCCATTTTAAGATGATACAGTTATAGATAGATTAGGCATTACCAAAATTAATGAGTGTTCTCTCATCTTCTTATTGATATGAAAGGAATAAGTCCATCTTGTTGATACCTTCTCATATATCTCTTTAGGCATATAACTTGAAAATTCAACTGATAACCTTCTAAATTTAATCATCATGCTAATGATTGCTTCCTCTAGTTTTTCCTGATCCTCGGTTGACATATGTACATACCGATTCATTTTAGGGTGACCTAGTCTACCCATTTCCTTTATGTTCTTTACCATGTCATTAATAGATTGGCCCTTATTCACAACTACTTTAAATTGAATATTATCATCTTCTTCATCAGAATCAATATCATCTTTACCTCTTATTATCTTTCTCATCTTCTTAGATGGCTTGATAGAGGCTTGAGTACCTCTCTTACTCTTTTGGTAGGTCTTCGTAGGTTTTGGCCTTGTGATTTTTACAAGTCCACATTTTAAAGGTGGGGAAATGCTTATAGAGGATCTTTTCCTTGCTCGTTTAGGGGTCTCAACATGTTTCCTCTTTCCCTTTTCCTTCACTAGTGTAGCTTGAATCTATTTATTTGACTTGGTCTCTTCTTCATGTTTACTATTACCGATCAGTAGTTGTTCCTCGGTTTGTTCTTCAATCGGCTTTTCTACTTCTTCTTCATCATCACAGAATTTATTAGCTAGAGTATCCATCATTTTATTTGATTTTCTTTTTACTTTAACTCCAACTAAATCCATTTTGATTCTTAACGTATCTTCTTCATAGGTTCCAAACCTAGTTGCATTTTTGTCTTTAGGCTCTTCCAGTAATGCCTTTATTGACCTAGAAGCTCAGTCAATGTCAAGTTCATAGTCCATGGGTGGAAACCATGTAGTCCTTGGTTCAACTACCTTTATCAAGAAGGTTTTGGTGTCCACTAGAAAAAAAAAATCATGTTTGTGTTGTTCCACTAGCTGTACAGGTGTCCTGCTTCTCTTGTGCATTCTTTCTTTGAATTTTCCAAAGTAATCATCCATTACTGCTTCAAAATTATGACCTAAATTCTTGATGAATTCACCAATTTTTAATATGATCAATTTTTTAACATCCCATTGTACATTACCGACTAAGGGAAATGATTTTTTCAAAAAGAAAAAAGATACACAATACAAGTGATCCAAACTTACGTGTTTTGGTATTAGCAACACGAATAATCCTCATGTTTTCTTCCAATTGTTTCAACATAAACTCGACAAGGTCTAGCTATAAGTCCTTCTTTACAACCTTGTATGCTATGTCAATATCTCCACAAGGAAAATTGTTGGGTTTTCTAGATTGGAATATCTTGTAGGCAATAACATAAGCTCCAAATCTAGTTTCAAGATCGGTGATTGTATTTATCCTTTTGCCTTTTCCATCCCACTCAACTCTTGTTAATTTCTCAATCTTTGTTCTTGGTGGGTACCTTATGTATTTTTATTTGTCACTTGTTGGATAATAAGTGACCATGTGAATAACATCTTTTGTAATTTTGACTAGTTTATCCAACCAATTTTTTCACTCATGTACTCGGTTGAGTACAACCCTTATCCACTTTGTCTTGAACTCCTTCGGGAAGTGAAGGGAATTAGTCAAACCTTTGATCTCCAGGTTTGTATTTTCATCCTTCATCTTTCTATCCTAGCATAGCTACTATTATGTGGATTTTTACTCGAAATATCCTATTTCATTTATCTTGTAGTGAATGTAAGACAGGATGTCTTGAGCCAACAAAACCCTAGGTGGTATGCTAAGAAACGTGCCTTTCTCATCAACTTGTGATGCAACCTCGGGGTGTAGTTTGTATTTTGGTTCTTTGTAGGTTGCAAACTTTATCAGTGTGACCTTATTCTCCCTATCAATCTTGGATTGTGTGGTCTTAGATGTGGATGCCATCATTTCAACAAATTTAGGGCTTTGCAAAAATTGTAAGTAAATAACTCAGTTTTCTTAGGACTTACTTGAATTGGTTTCAAGTTGTTCCCGATCTACTCAAATATCTATGAAATGCTTGGAAATTCTTTTCTCAAATCTTGCTTGATTCTCTCTAGTTCTCTCTAGTTCGCTGTGTGAAGAAATGAGTTGTCTTCGATGCTTATTTATAGCCAAAAATATTTTCCCTCTCAAATTTTTGCATTAAATGCTTCACCAACCACAACTCAGTTAACCTTAAAAATTTCACTGACTAACAATTTTTTTCACTCAATCATGCTTTCACCAACTATACACATTTCATGTTCAAAACATATAACTACCTAGTGCATCTTATTTCATGTTGATTTGGTATTTAAGAATTATATATAAGGAACTGTTGTAAGATATAACTAATTAAAATTCAGTTCCCATACTTACTTGATTTTCTTAGGTGAAGGTGGTGAAATCACCTAACCCAAAGGATCAGGTGTCACCGACTGTTGTGCTTGTTCTTGCATTATCATTTGTTTCTCTTCTCCACATTTGGTTCCTTATCCTCATGATTAATTTAATGGTGTTCTCATTTGCATCAATACTCAGTTTTGGTGCTCGGTTTTTGCAATCTTTACTTAAATGATGGACCTTGTGATAGTGCAAACATGTCATTTTAGAATTTGTCTAGTTTCTAGATTTTCCTCTCTAGTGAAATCTCATACAATTTTTTGCAATATGACCATATCTACCACACATTGTACAACTAACCCAAGTGTTGTAATCCCAAGTGTAAGTATTACCTTGTTTTCTCAGTTGCTATGTCTTGTTTTTTCTTTTCGATTTCCAAACTTGTTTCATCTTTGTCCTACATTCCTGTGATATATGTCCATGTATGTTGCAAGTACAACAATTATTTTCCATGTAGTGTCTTGTAGGGGACTTATTCATCTTTGATCTACATGCATGTGCTTGATGTCCATACGTCTTACACTTATAACAATAACCATCAAATTTAGGAGTAGATTTAGGAATACCTTTTGCTTTGCTTTTGCAAATGTTTGATATGTGACTTGGTTTTCCACAGTGATATCATGAGAGCTTCTTTGGCCTTGGATTTGCATAGGCATTCTTTTGTTCATCTTGTTTTGATGACTATCCCTGCTTAGTATAACCTAAACCAGTAGTATTGTCCAATCTTCTTTGACTATTTAGAAATTCGTCCATCCTTTTAGTAATTTTTTCAGTTTTCTTTATCATCTCATGATGTTGTTGTTGCATCTTCACTTCATTCTTTAGTCTTTCATTTTCTTCCCTCAATTCTCCAATGTCTTCCAATTTTCTAGCAAGCTCACTATTTACTCAATTGATTTCTTGGCTCATGACAACCATCTGATTGGATCTTTCAAAGTGATGCTCAGTAAGTCTTAGTAGTTTAGATTCCTTATCTTCCAATTTTTTAGTCATTTGTCTCCTATCTTCAATAGCCAAATTTCTTTCTTGTTCATCATGTCTTGCATTGTTCATGACATCAATAATTCTTACCATTTGAGTCTCTTGTCCAATTTTCAGTGCTTTCACTTTATTAGTAAGATGTTGATTCTTTTCAAATAGATTTGATATGTTTCCTTCATATGCATTAGATATGCTTCCAGATCCTTTAGATAATTCTTCTATCTTTTTTTCCTGATAATCAGTTTCATTGTGCCAAAATGTTTGTTCCTTACTTGTGATCAGTAACTCTCTCAGTTTTTCTCTTGCATCCTTAATTTTTTCCATGAGAATCTACATCTCAAATCTCTGATTTTCAATAGTCTTATCAAGCTTATACCTTTCCATCTCTAAGATCTTTTCTCTTCAATGATAAAACTTACTCAATAATAGAACTAGCTCTGATACCAATTGTTGGGATTATGGAAAGGTGATTTGTTGAGAGGGGAGAGGTGAATCAGTAACCCTAAAAACTTCTTATCTTAATCATTGTAACAAAGTGATTCGTTAACCAAATATAGAATTTATTGTCTCCATACATTCAATAACATAACTAAAATGTAAATACACCTAATCTAATCAAATAAACAATTATGAAACTTCATACACATAACACTTGTATTTTGGTATCGTAGAAACCCTTGTTAGAAGATAAAAATTGTGGTGGGGATGACACCCACAAAGTTTCACTATTGTAGTAATAAATTTTACCGGTTAAGGATACAATGTTTGATCACTTTCGATGATCTTACCCTATTAGGAGTAACAATTAAGATCTGTAAGGATCTACTTGGTTAAAGGGTTTTAGCAACACAATTAAGTGTGCACTCAATTAAGAGATTTACAAAAATACTATTAGGTCTACTCTGTTAAGATATTTAAGTCTATAGCAATGGTTAGAATGCAATCATGAAATTGATCTATAGATAGAAACTAAGTTTTCCTAATTTTAGATCTAATAAGTACTTAACTATTATCACCTTGTTGTGATAGATCTCTTCTCTAAATTTTCCTTAGTAGCCTTCTGATCTAATATCTGATTCACTCCTTGAATTCTTTGTCAATGCTTCAACTTCACAACCCTGTCTGAGCTTCAAATATCTATATGTGCGGCTACTTCATGTGTGATACTTGTCAAAAAGACATGTTTACAATTCTTATAACAAAGGATTTTGACCTAATTAGGGTTATGACAACATCTTAGAAAACCTAAGATCAACAATCCAAATGAATAACCTAAACGTCATTACATAGGGATCATGAATGATTAAGTGATTACATCCACATTTAATCTTCACCTCAATCTTGGTAAACCATTTTCTAGATCGGTGTAATTCATTTACCTTGTAGTTTGTGCCATTACAAACTTCTACGTTATTTCCTAGTTTACTCAGTATACACTGCATTCCTCACTTGGTAATTTACTAATGCTCGATGCTCGATAATCGTCTAGCTAAGTATGAGTGCTCGGTCAAGATTGTGTTTGGTTATTATGATACTCTACCTTGTGCTCTGCTCAGTATCTATTCTTGATGTGTTGATCGACTAGCCTATTTTCTTCCTTTATCGACTGTATGTGTGACACTAGAGACAACATATAACTAACATGATGATGTTGCAAAAGTTATTGTGGAAACTAGTAGATTATCTACAGTTGGAAGAAAATATAGCTTGGGTAGTAAGGAATACAAGAAGAAGTTAGAGGATGTCATTGTGTATCATTTACACATATTTTGTAGAACCTTTTGAGATACATTCATTCATTCTCAATGAATTATATTAGTTGATAGATGCTAGATGGAGTACAACCTTGCAGTTTGAAAGAGAAATCATGGAGAGAGAACTTATGCAAGTGCAACTAGAGATATGTTCTAAAGATGCCAAAATAATGGTAGAAGCTCACAAGAAGAAATTTAGAATAAAGTAAAGGGTAGCTAGGATTATGGTTGATGACTCACAGAACATACACAATGAAACTTTTGAAGCATGGAAGAATATTTTTCAGATAAAGGAGAAAGAAAAACAAGAAGATAAAGAAAAATTAGCATATGATGAACCTATTTAAGGATACTTTTTTAGTAGAATAGATAATTGAGGATGTTGTTCTTTATATCCCTAAACAAGTGTAGAATATTGAGGAACAAAACGTTGAGTTATCACAAACTGATGGAGTAGACGTAGAGATAGAACAAACCGGTGGAGATGAGGTTGAGATATAAGGCATCATAGGTAAAGAGAAATCTCCCTCACCATCTCCTATGGAGCATATAAAAGAATTTAATGTAAAAATAAATTTGAGTCTTGATCAGTTAAGTGAGAAGAAGAGGCAAAAGCCAGTGCCATTTGTTGCAGAAGGATAAGAAGAAGAGGAAGTAGAAGAGGAATAGATATTTACCACACCAGTAGACATAACCAAATTGAAGCCTAAGGAACTGATAAAATAGTTATAAAAGTGATGAAGAAGGATAAGATAAACAAGATGAGATCTAAGAAGAATAAGGCAAGAGTTTTGAGGCAATCTAGAGACATTCTATCTCAGCTAGTGCTTGAGGTAGAGTATGATGAAGAAGATTCTATGATTGATTAGATGGATACTCTTATCAAGGAAATTTCAAATCAAGGACCATATTTTCAAACATCAAATATGAAAATTGTAGAAGAGAACTTGGATAAGAAGATGATAAGTAAGTTGATGGAAAATATTACTATATATTGGAACAAATTTATTGGTTTGGTGAAGGAAGTCAAGTCTACATTGAATGAGGTGGGTTAATTGTTTACCAAAGTATCAAAATATTCTAATTTTGTCAAAGATTTGGATCATAATAGAGTTGAAGCTCAAAATGATCTGGAGAGCTTAATCGGCCATCTTTGTCCTATTTCAAACTTAACCACTATTTACAGTGGTCAAGTGAAACAAATTTCACATAAGGTGAAGTAGAAAAGATAAATTTCAAGATGATATAAGTCACGGGAGATAACCTTGGAGTTAGAAAAGATAAATTTCAAGATGATCTTTGATATAATGTAAGTAACATTTGTCATTATACATATTTTAGTTTTGTACCTTTGACATTGTTGTCAAAAGGAGAGAATGTGTATATGTTGAGTATATGGAGAAGTAGATTGAAAGTAGATGAGTGATTCATAAGTTGATGGGATTCATAAGTTGATGTATATATTCTTTTACTCTGATCTAGTATGGAGAGTGAGATAGCATGATTTTGAGGAGACAATGTGTGTTTTCCATCAATGCCAAAGGGGGAGATTGTTGATAAAATGATAAATTTTGGGTGCTATCATAGGGAGTTCCTTTTTTGGTTTTCATTGATAGAAACTAAGTTAGCATAGTCAAGTAATATAATCATTGAAGTGAGAACACAATCGGTAAGAAATATTGATGATCATTAATGCAGGAAATTGGTTAAGTCCAAAAGATTGGTGGATAGTGAGGAAAACAATTTGGTGGTGATCTTGGTAGAGGTGGAATCATGAGAAGAAGACACGTGTACAACATCAACTTGTTCATATTTCAGTGTGGTTTTGACTAAAACTCATTTGGTTGATTGGTAAGATATTTTTTGATGCCCCAAACATTGAGACAGATAAGAACACTTGTGTTCTTGAGAAATAGTTGGTAGATCCCAGATTGGTGAGTGGTATAGTAAGTGTAATGATATTTGGTGATATGATGATGTGGAATAAAGGCTATGAAAATTATGAGTTGGAATTTTTGGGATTGATGTAAATGTATGAGGTGGATTTAGGGTGATGCATTGGAGAAGTCAAAACATGTTTGACTACGTTGGAGATATAACTTCAAGATCTTATTTTGGGCTGACACGGTCATGGTAAAATGTGTTTTTCATTGAGATTTTCATTTTGGCACGTGGTGATTACATGGGAAAGCATTTGAATTTCATTTTTGGTGTGTATGATATCAATGCAAGTTGTGTATATAATTGGAGCTTCTCATATTGAAAATTAGGAATGTTGTTAGTGTTGTGATAAGGATGTTGTGATTTCAATCAGAGATCTAATAGTGATAGAGTGATGAGAAGTTACAGAGTGTAGAGAATAGATTGGATCTAACAAGAAAGCAGTGCTAGATCTAAATCATTCATCTTGTTGTTCCCTAGAAGTTGCAACGAGAAAAATCCTTTAACCAAGTGGACTCACAGAAAGAGTTTTAAATCCTCTAGCGAAGTAGATCTTAATAGATCTCATTGTACTCCTAATAGTGTACTAGTCACTCCTAATAGGGTGAACCCTCATAAAGGGTATTTGTATCTCCTAACAAGGCAAACTCATTTACTACAGTAGTGAGCTTGTGGGTTTGATCCACATCATGGTTTTCTCCCTCTAACCAAGGGTTTCCATGACAAAAATATGTGTGTCATGTGTGATGAGTTTTTGGATGCTTGATATTATATTCTTTTATTTGCTTACATCAGTTATATGCTTTGTGGTTTGGAAGTTAATATTGCAGTTATTCAAATCAGTGGTTGAATTTGTTCGTTACCTATTTGTACTGATTCACCCCCCCTCTCAATACGTAAGAATTCTAACAATGTTGTCTTTTTTTTTTGTATGCCCAGAATGGGAATTTTATTCAAAAAGTGTATTTTTTAGTGGCTGAGGGCATATGGGTTTTCTTCTTTTTGCTTCATTTGATGTTTTATTTTTGGGTTCTTTTGAGCCCATCTTGTTTTGTGTGCCATCTAGATATTGTATGCTGCCATGTTTGGTGTGATTGATCTATTGTACATTTTAGTACTCCCACTTTGTAATAGGATTATGGAATTAAATTTTATTGAGGGCATTTTTTATATTTGTTATCACAATCTAAAGTTACCCTTTCAATGTTAAAATGTCAATTTTTACACCTTGCCAGATTTTGTCAAAATTTGGGTATTTCCTTGCCTCTAGGTATTTTGAGCCTTCCTCATGTTCTAATGAGATGTTTGATGGATTCCATGGAAATATTTTTTCTTGGAAAAGTGGCCAATTGAGCGATTTTTTATTTGGCTCAATTTTTGTGTTTACTCGACTTGCATGCTTGGAGTATTTTGGAGTCGATTTATCCTCCAGTGATTTCATTTGTGATTTTTGATGCTCGTGTATTTAATATCCTTGTTGTAGACCAAGTAGATGATAAATATTATGTCTGGTCTTCAATGTAGACCAATTGGACAATCATTGGGTCATAAAATCCTTGGTGTAGACTGAGTGGATGAAGTCCCTATTTCCCGTCCTTAGTGTAGACCAAGTGGATAAAGTGTTTTTTTATGTCCTCGGTGTAGAAAGAGTGGACAAGCTTCTTGTTTGGTCTCCTTCTTGTGATGTTGTGCCTTAGGATTAGGTATATTGAGTAGGCATGGGGAGTAGCTCCTTACATAGTCCTTGGTCCTCGAGCTCCATGAGTGACCTATGTGGGTGGTAGATGGTTATTGAGCCCCAAATGTTAGTATTGACTTGTGCAAGTGGAGATACTCCCTATGATCGGTAATGTTGTATCTAGATCCTATAGTTTTGAGTAGTACCATGATGATGTACGATGAATATTTAGTTATAGGTTGTATTTGGATATTGTTTCTCAAGTTGAGTGTTCTCCATAGATTCTTGTATCTTGTACCTATGTGTTGCATTAGACCTTTATATCATCCTCTCAATGTTTGCATGTGATTGGCATGTGTGTTATCCATTCTTGGTGTGTGTCCTTACCATATGTTTTTGGCTAGGTTACTATCTCCATGAGTATCATCGGTGGGTCTGAGGGTTCCACTCGGTAGGGTTGCATTTCACTTTACCACTATTGGGGACTTGTGTATAGATGGTGGAATTCTTCTAGTGATGGATCTTTTAAGCATAATTTGCTCCTTTCTATCCATCCTTGTCATTTACATGTTTTACATTTATGCTTGTTTTAGATCTCTAAATTAGTCGAATATTGATTATATCCATGATATCAAGTGCGTATGACCTCAAATCTTGCATTTTGATACTCCCCTCTGTGGATTTTTACTATATTTATATGTGTGTTAGATCCAATAGATTTGTATTTTTTCAATTTTAGGCCTCTAGAGTAATCCTACATATCCATCCCTTATTTCTATGCATTCATTCCTTCTTCCTATGCATATGATTTTTGTTCCTATCCATTCATTCAATCTTCTTGCACATGTGTTCATGCAACCTATGCATATGTTCCTGTAACCAAGTGTATATGTTCCTATTGTTGGAGATTTGCCAGCAGGCCAGTACTGACTGTATGTTTGTCATTGATGAAAACATATGGAAAGTAGCATGCGTGGAAGTCTTATGCAATAAGCTTTCAGTATATGTAGCATAGACATGATATCAGCAAGATATCATGGGCGCAAAGGTTAACTATTAGTAGAGATAGTTATATAGCAGTTGGTGTCAGCAGTATTCTTGACAAAGTAACAAACAGTGTTCTGTGTATGGTTGTTCATACAGTTATCATGGAGCCTTATGCACTTGGATATATGTTGAAGACATGTTAGTGATGTTTTAGTTATGGATGCATAGACTGATGATGAACGCAAGTGAAGTTATGCAGTCGCTATTCACCAGTAGCAGTTTCTTGTGTTTGTTCAGAAGAGCCAATAGAGATTTTATTGGTTCTTGAGTTGTGCCTATCTTGAGGGCATGCACCCTTGGATTTAAGCTTGGAGAAGTGTTATTGATGTTTAGTTAAGAGTGCATAATTTAATTTAGCTTACAGAGAAAGTTCTAGTTGTTTTGGTAGAGCTGAAAGTGTGTAGTGTGAGTCTACAATTATTTTATTAGACAGGTCCCAGATTGAGTTGCGTGCATAGTAGAGCTGACAGAATGTTTTTTGGAGTTTATTATGGTTTCTCTAATATGATTTCAAGGTGGTTCTAATAGGCTGACTTTATTATATCATTTGGAGGAAAGATATTTATAGGCAGTCATGTGTGATTGCCGAAGTGTGGTTCATGGTTGATTAAGCAGAGCAGAGCAGAGTGTGTGAAGTGTTGAACCATCAGAAGAAGGTCTATGTGACCAAGTAAATTACTTGTGCTATTCATTAGAACTGATCTAGATAGCAGGTCTAAGTGTAGTTCACCAAGATCTAGATATAGTGTGTATCTGTTATTCAGAAGGTTGTAGCCTTCACCCATTTGAGTAGTGAGCTCTCTGAAAGTGTGTCCTCTCCCCTAATAGGGACAATTGTAAAAGACTCCTAATAGGGTTTGACCCTTAACCAGGTCTATTGTACTTAATATATTGTAAAGCTACTCCTAACAGGGTAAAGGATCTTCTAGCGAGGATCATTATACACTAGTACAGAATATTAGTGGGTATCAAGTCCCACTGGAGTTTTTACCTATTTGGGTTTCCCCGTAACCAAAATATTGGTGTTGTGTTCAAGTGTTCTTTCATTGTGTTTATTCTTAATGTTTAAGTATACTTAATTGGATAAAGAATTGAATCTTGTAGATAACTGATTCACCCCCCCCCCCTCTCAGTTATCTCTTGGGACTATTCCTAACAATTGGTATCAGAGCCAAGTGCTTCAGAGAGAAAGTTTAACAACTTGAGGTTGATCAAATGGCATACTTCAGGAAAGAAATTCCTAAGTTCAATGGAGAGAATTATCTTGATTGGAAGAACAAGATGGTAACCCATTTGCAGTGCATTTCTTTTGAAGTTTTTAATGTAACCATCAAAGCAGCCAAGATTCCTACCTTAGAAGACCTTGGAAAAGATGATGCTACTAACACACAAAAGGAATTGTTTCATCATAATTCTATTTCTAAAGAAGCCCTTATTAGCGCCCTATCTGATGGTGAATTTTTAGAAGTAAAAAAGATAGATACAACCCATAGAATATGGAAGCACCTAGAAGACACATTTGAAGGAGACAAAAAAGCTAAGGATGCATGCAGAAAGAAATGGAAGAAAAGATACAATGCATTAGAGATGATGCCTGAAGAAAACATCAGAGCTTACAATTAGAGGATAAATGAAGCAGTTGTTGGAATCAAGAACAATGGTGGAGAGATATCAGAAGAGGACATTATGGATAAAGTAATGACTACTCTTACTCCAGAATATGAAAGCAAGATCAACATCCTTGATGAGACCATGCAGCTTACATCAAATTTTAAGAGAGAGACCTTGATCAATAAGATCTCATCTTTTGAGATTTCAAGATTGAAGACAGAACCAAAGAGAGAAATAGCTTTCAAAGCAACAGTTCATGGTAAGAAATCTGCAAACACTTCTAGTAATTTTGATGATGATTATACTAGGATGATGTGGGTTGCATTCTTAAAAGATAAGTCAGAAGCATTTGAGAAGTTCAAAATATTCAAAGCTAAAATTGAGAATGAATCTGGATTAAAGATAAAATGTTTGAGATTGGATAGAGGAGGAGAATTCACCTCTGACAAATTTTATGACTACTGTGAAGAACATGGCATAAAGAGATAGTTAAGTGCACCTAGAACACCTCAGTAGAATGGAATTGTAGAGAGAAGGAATAGGATCATTCTTGATACGGCACGTGCCATTATGATAGAAGGAAAAGTTGCACACATGGAGAGATGCGATCAATACAGCAGTCTATACCATCAATAGAATTCAATTAAGGCTCGGCACTAACAAAAAACCTTATGAGCTATGGTTTGGTAATGTTCCCATAGTAAAATACTTCAGAATCTTTGGAAGCAAGTGCTACATCAAGAGGGATGAAGAAGTAGGCAAGTTTGATGTAAGAAGTGATGAAGGTATTTTCCTTGGTTACTCTACTAAAAGTAAAGCTTATAGATGTTTCAATTTAAGATTGAAAAAGATCATTGAAAGTGATCATGTAAAGATTGATGAAAAGTTTATGATTCAAGAAATATATCATGATTACTCACCCATGATTGAAGAAGAACCTAAGCCCTCTACTAGTGAGACAGTTATTGAAGAAATGTTTGATAGTATAGATGTGTTATTCAATGAGCCTCAGATAAGTGAAGAAAATACTCCTAAGGATGACGAGTCAGCATCACCTAAAGTTCCAAAGTTTACATCAAGAAATCATTCCAAGGAAGACATCATTGGAGATCAGAGTGGAAAATTCTTGACAAGATCACAAGCAAAGAACTCAGCTAGCAATGAAGCGGTATGTTTACTATCTCAGATTGAACCTTTAAGTGTTGAAGATGCATGTAATAATTTAGATTGACATGATGCTATGAAAGAAGAACTTCATCAGATTGTTAAAAATGACACTTGGGAATTGGTCCCTAGACCTAGTGATAAAAATGTGATTGGAACAAAGTGGATATTCAGAAACAAGATGAATGAATATGGTACAGTAGTAAGAAACAAAGCAAGATTAGTATGTAAAGGATATGCGCAAAGAGAAGGCATTGATTATTCAAACACATTTTCACCTATGAGTAGATTAGAAGCTATTAAGTTATTTTTAGCTTATGTTATAGTTAAAAACTTCAAAGTTTATCAAATGGATGTCAAGTCAGCATTCTTGAATGGAGACTTAAAAGAAGAAGTATACATTGAGCAGCCAGAAGGATTCACTTTATCAGATAGACCTGATATGGTATGTAGATTGAAGAAGGCCCTCTATGGACTTAAGCAAGCCCCTAGAGCATGGTATGAGAGACTAGATGGATACTTAACAAAGATTGGATTCAAGAAAGGAGCAGCAGATTGCAATCTATTCATTAGAGAGACATCTGAAGGTTTGCTTCTTGTAGCTATATTTGTTCATGACATTATCTTTGGAGGTAATGACAAACTCAGTGCTGAATTTTCCAAAGAAATGAAGAATGAGTTTGAGATGAGTATGATTGGTCCTATCAAGTACTTTTTGGGACTAAATGTGTAGCAGATAGAAAAAGGGATTTTCATCAATCAAAAGTATGTGAAAGAGATACTGAAGAAATTCAAGATGGATGATTTCAAGCCAGTAGGAACTCCTATGATCACTAGATGAAAGCTTACAAAAGAAGATGACTCACCAATAGTAGATATAACATTGTATAAGTCTATGATTGGTAAACTCATATATCTTACTCAGACTAGACCTGATATTTCAAATGCATTTGGCATAGTAGGAATATTTGCAGCAGAACCTAAACAAAGTCACTTCATGGCAATAAAGAGAATATTCAGATACTTACAAGGCACTATAGATTATGGACTATGGTATCCTAATTCAAAAAATGTTGAGCTTCATGTGTACATTGATGTAGATTGGGCAGGATGTGTTGATGACAGAAAAACTACTTTAGGTGGAGCAGTGTTTCTTGGTGATAGACTTGTCACTTGGACAAGTAAGAAACAAAATTGTATTTCTCAGTCAACAACAAAAGCAAAGTATGTTGTAGCAACCTTGAATTGTTCTACAATTGTTTGGATCAAATAGATGATAAAGGATTTTGGAATTCAGATTGATTATCCTATTTTTATTCACCGTGATAACACTAGCACTATCAATATGTCAAAGAACCCTATGATGCATGCAAAGACAAAGCACATTGAGATCAAGTATCACTTCCTAAGAGAGAAAGTGGCAGAGAAAGAAGTCAAGTTGGACTATGTGAGTACTAAAGAATAGTTGGCAGATATATTCACAAAGCCCTTGCCTAAGGATACTTTTGAGTATCTTAGGGAGAAGTTGGGAGTCATTCCCTTCCCTGTTTCTACTTAGAAGAAAGAAGGAAAGGCACCAGTCCTCTGGGACTAGTGGAAGGTTGACTACTCTACCTCAGGAGTAGTACCGATGATTAAAATGAATGGCACCCTTTGCCATTGATGTCAAAGGGGGAGTATATATAGAGTCATGAAAAATAGAAGTAAAAGAGGAGTAATATACTAAGGGGGAGCAGCATTCAGTTATGACAGCAGAACAGTTGAGGAAATGGAGAATATTAGAAAATATTGCAGTAGATGGAGGATTCATCTTTGGGGGAGTTTTGAAGAGGAAATGGAGAATGTTATAAAATAAATGTTCATTTGGGTTGATCGTGGTTTTTCATTCCACATGTTGCCATCAATGCCAAAGGGGAAGATTGTTGGAGATTTGCCAGCAGGCCAGTACTGACTGTATGTTTATCATTGATGAAAACATATGGAAAGTAGCATGCATGCATGTCTTATGTAGTAAGATTTTAGCATATGTAGTATAGACATGATATCAGCATGATATCATGGGCGCAGAGGTTAACTATTAGTGCAGACAGTTATATAGCAGATGGTGTCAGCAGTGTTCCTAACAGAGTAACAGACAGTGTTCTATGTATGGTTGTCTGTATAGTTATCATGGAGCCTTGTGCGCTTAGATATATGTTGAAGACATGTTAGTGATGTTTGAGTTATGGATGCATAGACTGATGATGAACACAAGTGAAGTTATGCAGTCGTTATTCACCAATAACAGTATCCTGTGTTTGTTCAGAAGAGCCGATAGAGATTTTATTGGTTCTTGAGTTGCGCCTATCTTGAAGGTATGTGCCCTTGGATTTGAGCTTGGAGAAGTGTTATTGATGTTTAGTTAAGAGCGCATAAGTTAATTCAGCTTACAGAGAAAGTTCCAATTGTTTTGGTAGAGCCGACAGTATGTAGAGTGCATCTACAATTATTTTATTAGATAGGTCCCAGATTGAGTAACGTACATAGTAGAGCCGATAGAATGTTTGTTAGAGTTTATTATGGTTTCTCTAATATGATTTCAAGGTGGTTCTAACAGGCTGACTTGATTATATCATTTGGAGGAAAGATATTTATAGGCAATCATTTGTGATTGTTGAAGTGTGGTTCATGGTTGATTAAGCAGAGCAGAGCAAAGTGTGTGAAGTGTTGAACCATCAAAAGAAGGTCTATGTGACCAAGTAAAGTACTTGTGCTATTCATTGGAACTGATCTAGATAGTAGGTTTAAGCACAGTTCACCAAGATCTAGATATAGTGTGTATCTTTTATTTAGAAGGTTTTAGCCTTCACCCATTTGAGCAGTGAGCTCTCGGACAGTGTGTCCTCTCCCCTAACAAGGACAATTGTAAAAGACTCCTAACAGGGTCTGACCCTTAACCAGGTCTACTATACTTAATATATTGTAAAGCTACTCCTAACAGGGTAAAGGATCTTCTAGCAAGGATCATTATACACTAGTACAAAATATTAGTGGGCATCAAGTCTCACCAGAGTTTTTACCTATTTGGGTTTCCCCGTAACCAAAATATTGGTGTTGTGTTCAAGTGTTCTTTCATTGTGTTTATGCTTTATGTTTAAGTATACTTAATTGGATAAAGAATTGAATCTTGTAGATAACTGATTCACCCCCCCCCCCCCCCCTCTCAGTTATCTCTTGGGACTATTCCTAACACCTACATCAAAGCTTGTTCCTGTGCATTTATTCTAAGATAACTTCTAGGCATCTATGATAGAGTTTTTCCCTTGGGTCTATGAAAAAATTAATTCCATGGTTGGTTTCCCCATGTTTATGGGACCTTTTTCATTTATTCACTTCTTATCTTTCATTTCAGTATATGCCATTGTATTCACTTTTTTATTTGGGCTTAAAATGAACCTTGCATTATTTTTTATTCAGGATGAGTTGGTATCCTTGATTTGTAACTATGGATATTGGTTTGGTTTCATTCTGTTTCATTCATGGACTTGGTTTAGACTATTAGAAGATGGCTTGAATGTTTTTGTTCATTCTTGCTAAGTGTTTGGGTGTCTTGCAACCCTTGGAAGTATATTTGACTCTTTTGCTTATGCACAACCATGTGAAGATCATGTTTTACCTTTACTTATGTATTATGGTTAATTAATGTACTTGTATGTACGATGCATATCTTTACTTTAAAAATAAATTGCTAAGTTCTTATTTGACCCTTTGTTCTTAGGGTTCCTCAGTGAATCATTACATCTAGTATCAGAGTCCATGTTCATACATTGGAATCTCTATGTATATGCTCTCATTATCTTTGGTGTGTGTGATGTGTGGTTGTGATCATTATCTCTAATGGACACCATTTTCCTCCTTCCCTTAGTGTGGCTTATTAGATGTTACCTATGTGATGTTTTATCCATGTCTCATTTTTTCCCAAAGGATATCTCCTAGGGGTAGAATTGGTCACTGGAATGCCCATCGAGATGACCATGAGGAAGAACACCATGAGTAAGAGCAACATGAGGATCACCATGAGGACCAAAGAGGGGTTCATGGTGGTAATGTGGTAATCCCTAGCTATTTTAGTTGTTACATGAACTTATTACTCGGTTAGGACCTCAATAGGAGGGGTCCCACCATGGTAAGTATCAGTTATCTAACTATGGAGAGCATGACCATTTTTTGTTCTCAACTCAGTTCAAGAGTAGAGAATAGAAGAGATAGGGAAGTTTTATATGAGGATGTTATTCAAGAGGTGACATGAGATATTTTATGAGGTCTCCTCCACCTACTTTTGATGATTCATTCAGTGGTAAAGAGGCTAAGACTTGTCTATTGGATCTTGGATGTTTCTTTTCTATACACATGTATGCGTGAAATACTACAGATTTTTATATCATCATGCACCTTAGAATCTTTGTGTCTAGTTGGTGGTGTATAAAGGTGTATAAGCTCTATTTGGATACTGTGACCATATCAGGGGATATTTTTGAATGATTTTATGAGAATTTCCTATCTAACTAGTACCAAGAGGCACATGTTGATGAGTTCTATGACCTTCGGCAAGGAACTATGACAGTAGATCAATGTGAGCATAGATTCTTTGAGCTAAGAGAGTATTATAGCTATGCCCTTGATGAGGCTATGTTAGTGCAAAATTTCAATCAAGGCCTTAACAACAATATTATTGGGAACGTTTGTATGCATCAGTCTAAGATGATTTTCCTTGTTGTTGAGAAGGAAAGATTGGTAGAGAGTAGTATTTCTAGTGATTTTGGTAGTAGGATGGGAGCACAAGTTCATAGTGCACCACCTAGGATAGGTCATTGATAATGATGTAGATAGAGGCATTCCTAGGGTTCATCCTAGAGATAGAGCTCTAGTAGTCACCATCTAGGACACCATGGTGGTTTGCATCATAGGGATGGGTCTCATAGTTAGGATTTGAGGAGTGTACATCATAGTGGTTAGAAGATCTCCAATAGGGGAATTTTATTTTAGTTGAGTGTATTTAGGTCGTGGTAGTGGTAGAGAGGCTTATTTTTCTTATGGCTAGCAAGTTCATATTTTTTTGCATTGTCCTCAGAGGTCAACTTCAATACTACGTCAAAGGTTCATTATTTTGAGCTTATGATTGGGGGTGTAGATAGATCTTATAGAGTTTTTGTGATAATTGATAACCATAAAGATAAACATTAGGGAACCACTATTAAGAATACAGGTGTGTTGCATGGTATCTCTACCTCTATATTATTTGACTCTAATAATTTATATTCCTTTATTTCTCCTTCCTTATGGAATGATGTGGGCTTGTGGAAGCACTACAAGTTGATAGTTGGTAGGTTACGTTAGCCACAAGTTCTAGAGTAGTCATGGACTCCCTTATTTATGTTTGTGTGTTGGATTGTGGAACATTCACCACCACCGTAGATCTTCTTATCCTACCCTTGGGTTCATATGGTATTTTTTTAGGTACGGATTGGTTAGCTTCCTACTAAGTGATTATAGATTATAGGTGCAAGTTGGTACAATATGTGGATGACACAAGTGGGCGTCTTGAGCTTGTGGGGGTCTAGAGACCTACTTCACTTCACATGATATCCTATGTGTAGTTGAAGTAGAGTATGTTGGCATTAATATGGATTTTAGAGTTGAATGTAGTGGTTGATGATTATGAGTTTTTTATTGATGGAAAATCTATCAGATTTAATGAATAGATTACAAATACTGATTGACTGGATGGATAGGTAAAGAAAAATAAGCTAAATTTTTTGATTGGTTAACAAGAAGATAGTAGCATAAATTATTTTGAGTGGTGATCAAGATAGAGAGTACCTTGGGTGGTTCTCTCTATATACTAACAATTGGTATCAGAGAAAATTTCAATGCCTCTATATACTAACAATTGGTATCAGATACAATTTCCCTTGAGGAAGCTTAATATCTTGGGTGAGATCCCTAATGAATGCATGGAAAGTTATAAGTACAAAGGGTAGCTTTAGGAAGCAGAGAAGGTAAACAATGAACTGAAAGATCAACTAAATATGTTTATTGCTAAGAGCCAAGAACTTTATGAGCAACTGAATGAAATCCAAGACTACATTGAACACTTGTCAGAACATGGTCATGAAGAATTTGAGGAAGCTATTTTAAATCTAATGAAGGCAAATGAGAAGCTTACCAAAGAAAAAGAAAACCTAAGGAAAGAGTTTGAAGATCAAACAATCAAAAAATGTGAAGAGATGGAAGAAAGAAGAACTATAGAGAATACAATGAA
Source organism: Chamaecyparis obtusa (assembly GCA_027943335.1). Classification (NCBI taxonomy): domain Eukaryota; kingdom Viridiplantae; phylum Streptophyta; class Pinopsida; order Cupressales; family Cupressaceae; genus Chamaecyparis; species Chamaecyparis obtusa. The sequence goes on from BSBK01007314.1 coordinate 729,603, forward strand.
AGTTGTAGAAGAAACCAAAAAGGTTGATGAGGATTCCCTAAAGGAAAATGAGGAAGAGTTGTTTAGGATTGTACAAGATCCATAATGTATGAAAGGCTTCACGATACAAGTGAAGAAAACCAACAGATCCTAAGTAAAATGAAAGACTGAGGGAAGAGAATCAGAAGTTGAGGAATGAATTGAAAGTTGAGAAAGAAGACAATGAGAAATTGAACAAGTATAATAAAATCTATGAGAAGCTTATGAATAGTTCAGGAGTCAAAGAAGAACCAAGGAACCAATCAGTCTTGGATATAACAATTAGGGTAATTTTGAAGTCATTGAATCATCTAGACCAAATAATCCCTATCAAGATTCAAAGGTGAGTCCAAGAAATTCTAGTAAGAATCCCTACAAAATTGTTTGTTACAATTATCGTAAGGCTAGTCATACAACAAATATTTTTAGAATTCAATCTATTACTAGATATTACACTTTTGATGGATATTGTTATAGTTATCACAAGTATGGTCATATTGAAAGTGAGTGTAGATTTAGGCCTAGCAGTAGATCTAGTAATAGTAAATTTAATGGATATTTTTATATATACAACTAATACAACCACAAAGCTAATGAACACAAGTCTAGAGTGAATATCCCAAGGCCACTAGCGAAATGGGAAAAGAAATTCAATATCACATGCTCAGTATATGGTAATCATGGTCACCTAGCTTTGAAGTATAGAATGAGGACACAAAGAGGAAATGCAAGACCATGGAGGTCAACTAGTATGGAATTCTTTTAATGTCATCAAATTGGTCATCTTTCTAGGAACTGTTGGTTCAAGAATCAATCAGCTAACTAGACAAAGAATCAAAGAGGAAAACAACCTATTAATGTCAAGGAATTTAGAAATGAGATGAAGAAGACATGAAAAAATAAAGAGGACAATAATGAAGGAAGATAGGCATATGATGGTACCACATCATCATCTAGTGTGGAGAATTAATCATCAGACTAAGTCAAACCTATTGGCTTAAGGGGAGAAAATCAAGTAAGATCTATAACCTATCTCCTAAGTTGTGTGTGTGGTAAGATTTTTTAGCATATTTAGATGCCTATTGATGTTATGAAATAATATTTTAGTACATATGTGTGTGTGCAAATTTAACACCTTCATGGTATTAAGATCTAACAGCATCAATTTAAACTAAATACAATGCAAATCTACTTTAAAATGAAGGTCTTAATGTCAGAGGGTAACTTAGAAAACCACTCCATAGCCATGCCTCCTAAGCTTCGTGGGAATAGTCTCATTAAATATTTTGTATCATGCATGAACTCTAAGCTCAATGCACAAAACTCATGTAAGTGGTTTTGGGGATCTGACGTTCCCTCATACTTGTCATATTTGGGGAACACCACATTTATTGGGAATGGCACCATGACCAAGCTTTTATCAAATGGGACTGGACACAATGCTTCGATGGAGAAAGGCTTGGGAGTCCCACTTTGCTTAATGGTATCCAATTCCATTTGAAACATCTTGAACTGCTTATTCATGATGTCTAAGGTACTCTCCTCAACTTTCGGTAGTTTGAGTTGATTAACATCATAGTCACGGGGAAGCTTGAGACCTTTTTGTGCTAAGTCTAGAAAGTACTTTTCTCTATCTCTATACATTTCTTTTTCCATGAGCTTTCAGAAATAGGGACATTGGATAGCCTCACTAACCTTTTCCTCAGTGGCATCTTCTGTCATTGCTTCGGTGTTAGTTCTAGTGTGAGTGTTATCTATACCTTGAGCATTTTGATCTGCTCCTCCATTATTGGTATTGTCTTGGTTATTTATGCCAATGCCTCCATTAATGGCATCACCTTGGTTAGTGAGATCAATACCACTATTATCTTTACCACCCAAACCACCATAATACATCATGTTGTCTTCTACTTCTTGTTCGGGCGATTTTTGGGGTACTCTAGGAGTAGTAGACTCATCTCCTGAGTACGGGAGTTCTTGTCTTAAGTAAGTTCCATCAGCTTCCAAGTTTTTCTTAATGTAGTAAGATCTAGTAAAAGTCAGCATGAACCTTGGAGAATAAGATTAAATACTACCCGGGGTCTAATCCTTTGTAAAATTTTGAAAAATATGTAGAACGGGATTTTTGACCAAACTGAAAGCCTAAGCAATAAGAACATGGTAAAGGGTACTCGAATATGTTCTTAAAAAATTTTGACCCACCTTGGAAGTACTCTGTGTTTTCCCTTTTAGATTTTTGGGTGTCACTGAACCAAGTGTAGGCGTGACTGAAAGTTTTATACGAGTGTACTAGTTTTTTGTAAGGCAGCACTCTGTAGATGTACAGGTGACACTTTCCTGTTGATAGGCGAGTTTCCAATTTTTATAGGTGGGTTTAAAAAATTTCAAGGCATGATTTTTCTCTGCCTACGCATTTTTACACTAGTCACAGACATGACTAAATTTCTGATCAGCGTAATTGTTTTGTTCCCAGGTGACACTTCTCTGACCAGGTTGTAAAATTTTGAATTTTTTAAACGTTTGAGATCAGATTTTTTTGAAAATTTCTTGTTTGAAAACTAAAAACAAATGCAACACACACATCAATGTCTCTAAAAACAATCTAATGTGTATATTCTTGAATTTTTTTCACAAGTATAGCACAAGAATAGATTCCAAACAGCCTACCTAAAGTCAAATTGGCTTGTAAACATGGCTCTAAAAAGGTGGCCTTTCTATTTTAACCAGGTTTTAATAAATATTCCGTTCAAATAGACTTCAATCTCTCAGACCTCCAAGGAGGCTTCCCACATGCACCAAAGTATGATTTTGCGCAATCCATTAAGACTACTATAGGAAGGTTGAAAAATCAAAATCCATTTGTCATGCACCCCATTAAGGATACATGCATTTTGTTTTAGAGTGGGTCAGATTCTCGCAACAAAAGTGAGTGTATCCCACTTTGGGCTGTCCCTCTCACCGGCCTCGTTAAGGCAAACTCGAGAGGTGAGCCCACTAAATCTCTATTTTAAATAACATGTTCATGGAAAGAAAGAAAATGGAATTAAGGTTAAGTGTTTGGGAATTTGGTTCACCTAAAAGGTGAAGAGCATATCCCTAACTTTCCCTTTAGTTCTTCAAACACTACAAGCAATAAGGTTCTTTTTCAATCTCATTACATAGAGATTCTTAGAAATAGAAGTGTTTAGTTCATTTCCCATTTTTAATTAAGCTATGTTTAAAAGGAATGCCACAATCTAATCAAGTGCAAGCTTGAATAGAGAAATACCTCTCCTTGTAGCTAGCATAAAGCTATGGGCATTTTTTAGAGTATTTTGTCATTTTATTTTTTTACTCACCTTGGAAATAGCTCCTTTCCATGTGCTTATACTCCAGCAAGTTAGTCAACACTAACAATCAAAGTGAGGGGAAACCAAAATCAAATTGACAAAGCCAAGCTTTATGTAATGAATTTGAGCACTCTAATTACAAATTTCCATGCAAAAACTTGAAATTAAGGACTGAAAATCTAATTTAAAGAGACATATTTATGTTTATAAGCTTCAATCACAACAAGGTATCTTTGGTATACCTGATTGTCTTCTTCTTGTGTTGATTCAAGGATAGCTTTAATATGTGCTTGATTCTCCCTTTTGATCCTCTTAGCAAGCACCTTCTCTTCTTGATTAAATCAAGTTTTTGGCTTCTAGACTTTCGGATGCCTGTTCATTTACTATTAAAACACAAAAACAAAGAGTTAGATGAGTGATTTAATCAAATTAACAACAAATACAAACAGCAGACATCAGGCGACATTGTCCAGCTAATAGGCGTGAACAAACTGCTGACAAGCATAACTTTGACAATAGCGAGCGTCACTTTGCAACGGCTCAAGCGTTATTCAAAGTTTCTCAGGCGTGAATAGTTTATCCAGACGCGTTAACAAAACTTAAAATTGCACAAAATAATTCATGCTAAGCGACATGTTAATAGCAGCAAGCAATAATATTTCTTTCCAAAGCGTGACTGAAACTATAACATGCGAAGCAAAGTGTAAACTTAAGTGATAGAAAATAAAGGTTAGGCGATACTCCCTGAGTCAGAGGCGTGACTTTATGAAGCAAAGGTTGAATGCTTTACAAGCTTAGGTGTGAGTCTCCAATTAATCGATGGTAGTTCAGAGCTGTTAGGTGACAGAAAGCTATCTGCATGCGTGTTTGAATCCTCCGTAGGCGTGACTTTACCTATTTTCTGTAAAATAAACATGGAAAATATACAAAACAAGCATGCAAATGAAGATGAAAATGATGATAAAAGATAAAATGAGGCCTAGGGCCCCACGGTGGGTGCCATTTGTGTGTGCAAATTTAACACCTTCATGGAATTAAGATCTAATAGCATCAATGTAAACTAAGTACAATGCAAATCTACTTTAAAATGAAACTACAATCTATATTATCCCATGGTTCTCTAGAAAGAAGTGGGAAATGAAGCTCTCAGCTTAAATCCTCACTAGTGACACTTCTAAAATGAGAAATTATGCTACTATTATGCTTTTACAATGCTTCTATGATGATTCCATGCTTAATCTAGCTCAAATTGACAAACTACAATGATAATTGCTCTTAGAATGCTATTCAAATGCCTATAATAACAATGCTTTGCAAATGAAATTCCAAGATGGAAATGCTCTCCAAAATGCCTCATATTTATAGTAAATGTCCAAGGGTAGGGGGTGGAGTGAAGTAATCATGGTTATCCCTTGGTTGAGTCAAAAACTTTGCATTGTCCATCAATGGGGGGACAAATGAGGGGACCAACCTTTAAATGGTTTCAAATCTTTGGACAATTTAAATGTTTGAGTGATTTATGTCTTTTTGTCCTCAATTTTCATTGGTTCATCACTTTGTTGAAAGAAATTAGGAATATTTAATTCAATTAATTAATTAAATTTAGCCATGTAAGGGTAATAGGTTCATTTTTATTTTTATTTTATTAAAACAACTATACAATTAATTGATTAAAATCAATTATATAGTGTTTTTGGCCCTTTTAAGCTTCAATTTAATCATTTAACATCATTATTTGATAATTCCTTTGTTTTAATTGATTTGCTCAACTTTATTTAATTATGTCCATTTTATTGATTTGTTATCCCTTTAATGCATTTTATTGATTTTTGAGTCATTTATGATTTATTGCATTTTGAAAATCACTTGTCCAATTTTACGTGTCTACAAATGCCCCTCTTTGAATTGATGTACAAAGAACATTGATTCAAAGATTCCTTGAAGTCCTGCTCACTAATTCACTGCTATGCTACTGATATTGATTGATTGCTGCCTCTGATATGATGTGATATGATTGTTGTCTCTGATAATGAAAAAATTTGGATGCCCCACTAATTCCATTATGTTTGATTGCTACTTCAATTTAATACCCTGATGCCCCCTCAGAAATTAAAACATATTAATTTCTTGATTTGAAAAAGATTTATGATGATTGATTTAGAATATGTTTTCATTTCTGAATATTTGATTACATGCCATGATTTGAAGAATATGCCCCAATTTGTTTTAATTACTCCATATAGGTTTACCTCTATTTTCACCTCCAAAATTAGGTCAAAACACCTTAAATAGGTTAGTAAACCTTATTTTACTATTTATTTTTACTTTTCATCTTTGGTAATTTTACTCTGGCCCTCTGGTGAATTTCGAGATGGTTGTGCCGATTCGAGAGCATAGATTCAAGAGGTGCCAGAGATATGCGAGGCCACCTGAGTATGGACCTCTGGTAAGTCATTCCCAACTCTGGCTTTACATTTATGGTGCATTTATTAGCATTTATGGAAATTTTTGTGTTTCATTGTTGCGTTGAATAGACAAAATGTCACCTAGAAGTATTTTAATGCCACGTAGACTATTTTACTATCGCCTCCGCACTTTCCGTTGTCACGTCCATGTGTTTTACTACCACCTAGGAAAATTTCACTCTCACCTATCAGCAAAATACTCACGCCTAAGGCAATGTTAAAATGCCCCTTTTCATTTAGGTTATCGCGTATACGAACCCTAACAAATTTTTTGTCGCCTAGGGTAGGTTATGCTATCGCGTTACACGATTCACTATCGCTTAGCAAGTTAACTATCACCTGACACCATAATAATGTCGCTTAACCTATTTTGGTTATCACCTAAGATATACTGTTGCTTGGCATGATGCAAATCATGCCTAGTGAATTTTTAAAAAAATTGCACGTATACCTAATTGCTTTTGATGTCAAATTTGATAACTTTGAAGGCTGATTGGAATGATTAGATTAGGTCTGTTGTTGTTTTAACAAAACAATTAGTTTAAGATATCAGAATAGTAATATCACGAACTATGATTGGTCAATCCAGATAGGATAATTACTGATAGGATAAATCAATCAGTGTGAAAACTAATATGATTTTGATACTGCTTAGTTCATTCTCAGGATACAAAGACATGAACAAATGGTTCTGGGTGTGATTAATTTGATACTTTTGACAAGATTGACTTGAGATGATTCCTCGATATGACATACTGATATGATTCCCTTTTGTTTTTCCCATAGGCTCACTTTCCTACTTTATACATCCGTTCAGTTGCATCTTGGGTTATTGACTTAGGTCAGTCACTCACAGCTGTTGAGTATCGAGTTATTAAGCGGTGCGGTTTGAGTTTTCTACTTGATCTCCCATGGTTTCAGCTGAACCATGGGTTACTGACTGCAATGGCAGAGCGATGGCACTCTGACCACAACACCTTTCATTTACCATACAGAGAGATGACGATCACGCCCAAGGATGTGTATCGATTATTACGGATTCCTTGCAGAGGAGAGTTAGTCTACTATGACTCTGTTTATGATTCTACTATCCGTCGATGAATGTTTAGGGACAACACTATAGGTGATAGGGATACTATCACATGGCCTCATTTTGCTTCTTTTTTGAGGTTACCAGTCGTACTTGGTGCTCTTATCGGTGGTTTGCTTCTTCCTGACTGACGTGGTCACAATTTTTCTATTGGTTGGGGCAGGATTTTGGAGGACTTTCTTGCACATCCTTGGTGGTTTGATTGGGGTTCTTGCGTCTTAGCCTAGCTATATCATGATCCACATGAGGTGGTTTATCGGGCGAGTGCATCATTGTCAACTGGTGCTATTGTTCTACAGTTATGGATATGGGAGCATCTTCCCATTACTAGGCCCATTTCTAATAGGAGATAGCCACGTGGCTATCCTTTTTCTTTCCTATATACAGGCATGGTTACTCAACATCATTTGGGTCATCTGGACTACTGGCACTGACAACTAGATGATATTGATCAAGTTCAGTGGCATCCCTACATTAGTTGTGATCAATGGAGAGAGGATGAGGATGAGTTATCTTATATGTTTGCCCCTCATTGGATGATTGGGCGCACTACCACTACTATTGAGTGCTTCTATTTTGGCAGAGTTTTGAGACAGTATGGTAGGATACAGGTTATGCCTCAGGGAAATGCACTATATGCTCAAGTACAGGTAGAGATATCCATGTGGGGTCCTTGCATTGATTACCAATTTTCCTTAGATCAGATTGCAGGCATGACTGTGTGCAAATGGGAGATGCTGACAGGTATTGCAGATGCCAGGATGTCACATGAGTATGTAGATTGGTGGGCTTGGAACATGTTTTCACAGTTTACCAATCCAACAGAGCCTATTCCTGGATGACATGATGTTGGTCGTGCCATTGGTGGTGGTGATAGACATAGGAGAGGACGTGGATGTAGAGATCCTCATGGTGATAGACATGATCAGGGTGATGTCAGAGATATACAGGTTGATGCAGGCCTAACGGTTCATCCTAGAGCAGCAGTTAGGCAGGATAGAGCTCATAGACATCAGAGAGCTCGGAGATAGGCTCATGTTGATGTTGCTAGATAGATTCCTGGTGGTTTAGATCTATTAGTGCAGTTGCTATGAGTCACTTTGGCACAGCAAGATGATGATCAGCAAGATGACGGTGCCCCTTAGGATCAGGTACAGTAGGATCGGGCTCCACTAATGCCTCCACCAATCCCTCAACCACAGGATCATGGACAAGGTGGATAGGATGGTCACATTGATTCATTATCCTGAGATATGTAGATATTGAGGATAGATATGTCCACTATTGTAGGGTGATTGGATCAGGTTGCTTCCTTATTACAGCAGTTTGTATTAGCCATGGTAGTGCCGAGACAGGATGGAGCGAGTACCTCTCAAGCTCCTCCTCCTCCACTAGATGGTAGAGATCCAAGTACCATAGGATCATGATTTTCTGCTGACGGATTCATCCATCATTGATGTCCTATGTTCCATACTTCATGTTATTTGACTGATCGACACATTTGATGTACCCCTTTTGATGATATTGTACCTTGATACTTGATGTACTGATGTGATGGATCATTGATGAACACTTTTTTGATGATATACTCCTTGGATCATCTTGATGAGTTGATTTATGAGATTATCTTTTATGCACCTATATGATGTGTTATGCATTTTCAATTTATGCTATGGATGCAGTTATCTTATTTTATGACATAGATAAATGAGTACAATGATGTATGGATTTTGATGAGATGCTTTTCTATTTTTCAATGTATGGATGCAAAATGTTTTACGGAAATGCATATGTATGTTTTTGATTTTCATGTATTTAGATGAATGCAATGCAAACTCTTATTTTTATGAATGCATGATGTATGAAACATGATTTCTTTTTGTTTCTTTTGATATATGAGTAATGAATAATGAGTAATGCTATGCATGAATGTAAAGATAATCTCACTTGTGTTGTTTTTAAAATCAAGGTTTATAATGAATGTTTGAATTTAATCTACCCCATTTCTTTGATGTTTGAACAACTCAAGTGTTTTATTGATGTGCCCCCACTTTGTCCTTGGAAATTAACCATAAATAAATGCAATTAACTTTCTATGATAATGCAATGTAATTAATCTAAACATGATAGTGCCATGCAATTAATCTAACATGATAATGCAACCTAAGTGTCACCAGCTTTTAGCAAAGAAATGCCTTGAGGATAAATTTTCATCATTGAGCATTTTTGGGACTGAAAAGATAGTACAATCATCACTGACCACATCATGATGATATGACTACCACTTTTTATTGCTGTTTGGTAACCTCATTTTGAAACTTGTACAACCCTCACTAGTTGGATGACCAAACTATGGGAGTCTGAATACTAGTGTCAATGGATTCAATGTTGCAAGTGGATTTTTGGTATTAAGATATGGAAGATCTAAATAGCCAAGGGATCCGTTTGCGTAAACAAGAAAAGGTTAATCCTTCCTCTTATGAGATAGTCCTCAATGGTTCTTTGATGACCATGTTGTTAGATGAATTCTCATAAGTTGATGAATTTTCCTCCAAACAGTCACTCAAAGACAAAAAAAATATCACGCCTCTATCATGGCCAATCTAGTCAAAACATCATCAATTAGCTAAAAGAGGTGATAAAGTCAATTTCCTAAAAATTTATCAAAAGAAAGCTTTAAGTGTTTTGCCATGTTTCATGATTTTCAAAAAGTATTTCCAAGCATTCTGATCTTTAAGATGTTTTGTCAATTTTTAATCCCGAATAATAAAGGCAATGAAGGCTTACGGATCACATTGTAGGATCAAATACTTGGATGGTGAACAATGATATCCATCAAAGGTTCACAAAAATTGCTCTCTAAAGTCCTAATAAATTTCTCTCTGACATGACTGATTGTAGCACTTATTGAATCCATATGGTACCAAAATTCCAATCATTGCCTGCCCCCAAGGGATAAATGCGATCATGTGACAACTTAGGGTTGTAGGCAATGCAACAATGTGACTGAAAAACTTTATTATGACTATGTACAAATGACGGATGCAATGAAAGTTTACAAATGGGATGTTGAAAATGCAATATGTACATATGTGACTAGGAAAGACAAACGTAAGGGAACAAAAGGTGCTTATTTACCAAGTTTTCACCCTTTGGATAGACCAAGCTCTTTTTTTTCTATTTTTAAAGCTTTTTTCCTTTTTTTGCTACCAAGGTGCCTATTTGCTAGGTTTTCACCAAGGCACTTTTTTTTCTTTTTCCAATTTTTTTGTATGTTTCTTTTTTTTTCTTTTTTTCTTTTTTATCATCAAGGCGCCTCTTTGCTAGGTTTTCACCAAGACAACATCTTTTTTGAATGTTTTTGATCTTTTGTGCTTTTTCAATATTTTTGGTATTTTCAAAATCTCTTTTGAACTATGTACAATAAATATGATGCTCTCTCATCTGATACTCTTTATACTCTTTCGTCTAACTCATGTGTAGAACCTTTTGAGATGAATACTGTTAATGGGTTCTTGGAGTTCCTCTCCTTCACAATCTGATAACTTATAGGTGCTTGTGCCAAATGAAGATACGATGATGAATGGGCCAATCCAATTAGCTTCCCATTTGCCTTTCTTCTCTATTTCAACCTGATTCTTTGGGTTCTCTCGCAACACTAAGTCTCCTACCTGAAAGACTCTCGGTTTCATATGTTTATTATAGTTCCTCAAGATTCTATTTTGATACACTTTCAGGTGTTCATAAGCTTGGGTTTGATGTTCTTCAAGTAACTCCAATTGTTGAAGTCTAGCGACTCTATAGTCTTCATCTGTGATCAATCCTTGTAATGACACTCGTAGAGATGGTATTTCAACCTCTAATGGTAGAACTGCTTTGGCCCCATAGACTTTTGAGAATGGCATGGCTCCCATAGGTGTTCTTATGCTAGTTCTATAGGCCCACAATGCTAGATTAATTTGCACATGCCAATCCCTTCTCAATTTATTGACCGACCTCTTCAAGATTTTCAAGATATTCTTATTTGTGGCTTCAGCCTGCCCATTTCCCTTAGGGTAATAAATTGATGAGGAATGGTGTGTGATATGAAATGTTGCACAAAGTTCATCCACATCCTTGTTTTTAAATTGTTTTCCATTATCTGTTATTATGGCATGTGGAATGTCATATCAGCAAATGATGTGATTTAAGATAAACATGGAAATTTTTTTACCTATAGCCGTTATCAAAGGAACCGCTTCAACCCACTTCATGAAATATTATGTTGCGGTTATGATGTATTTGTGCCCATTTGAAGAAGGTGGGTAGATGACGCCAATTAGATCAAACCCCCATTGGTAGAAAGGCCATGGTGTGACAAATGGGTGTAACTTCTGTGCTGATGCATGTATCATGTCACCATGATATTGACATTTACTACATATCTTTACAAAATAGCAAGCATCCTTTTCTAATGTCTTCTATAAATACCCTAAGCCAAGGATTTTCTTAGCTAGGTTTAACCCGCTAGAGTGTGACCCGCAAATGCCATCATGAACCTCGTGTAAAGCTAACTTAGACTCTTCTTCCTCTAGACATCTAAGTAACCTCCCATCAAGACCCTTACGATACAATGTTTCGGAAAGGATTAGGTAACGGGTGACTTGGCGTATGAAATTGCATTTTTGAGCTCGGGTTTGGTCTAAGGGTAGTACTTGGTCTTTGAGATATGTGTATATAGGTCCATACTAAGGGGAGTCATGTCCATGTAATAGGGAAACAATTTGGGTTTCGAGAAGGTTGAATGTCAGTTTCACCAACTCTTCCACCAAGAACTCATACTTCTCATTTTGATCTAGTTTTTGTAACAAGGAAGCCAAGGTGACCATGGCATCAACTGCTCTATTTTTCTCTCTAGGAATCTGCTCAAAAGTGATCAAAGCAAAGTATTTCTTCCATCCATCAATCATAGTCTTATATGGCATCAACTTTTCATCTTTGGTGTTATATTCATTGTTGACTTGATTGATGATGAGTTGAGAATCTCCATAAACTTGTAGCTCCATTATGTTCCATTCTAAGGCCATTTTGATGCCTATGACTAGTGCCTCATATTCCGCTATATTATTTGTGCATGGAAACATAAGCTTGTAGGACTTTGGAATGGTGTAACCTTGCAGAGTGACCAATAGTATACCGGCACCAGAACCTCCTTGAGTATAAGAGCCATCAAAGAATTAATTCCATGTTTTTGCTTCTATGTTGACAATGGCAGAATCTGGAAATTCCACTCGAATAGTTTGTGTAGAAGTCATGGGATTCTCAGCTAAATGATCCGCTATCACTTGCCTTTTTATTGCCTTTCTATCAACATACTCAATGTCAAATTCACTCAATATCATAACCCACTTGGCTATCATACCCATTAGGGTAGTTTTGCTTAACAAATACTTGAGAGGGTCAATTTTGGCAATTAACTTGACCTTATGCATCGACATATAATGTCTCAACTTTTGAGATGTGAACACCATTGCTAGGCAATCCCTTTCCATAAATGTGTAATTAAGCTCATATTTGATCAAGGTCCTACTCAAATAGTAGATAGCTCTTTCCTTTCCTTGTTCATCTTCTTGTGCTAAAAGCACTCCTAGTGATCTTTCGGTAGCAGATATGTATAGAAGCAATGCTTTGCCCTTGATTGGTGGCATGAGAATAGGTGGATTTATCAAATAGGTCTTCAATAATGTGAAAGCTTGATCACATTCCTCATCCCACATGAATATAGTATCCTTATGTAGCAATCTGGTGAAAGAATGACATTTTTCGGCCAATTGAGAAATAAACCTTCGTATGGATTGGATTTTGTCTTGTAAAGATCTCATTTGGTTGATGTTCCTAGGTATCTCCATTTCTATGATTGCTTGTACTTTCTCTAGGTCCACTTCAATTCCTTTAGCGGAAACTATATATCGTAATAGCTTGCCAGATTGGACACCAAAGGCACATTTCTTTGGGTTTAATCTAACTTTGAATTGTTCCAACCGGATGAATATCTTCTTTAGAATTTGCAAGTGTTCTTCTATTTTGTGGGACTTTTCTAGTATATCATCGACATAATCCTCTAAAAAGGTGTGCATCATGTCGTGGAAGATAGTTTTCATGGCCCTTTGATAGGTGGCTCCGGCATTTTTAAGACCAAAGGGCATGACATTCCAACAAAAAGTGCCCCAAGGGCAAGTAAAAGCTATCTTTTCTTGGTCTTTAGGTGTAATTTTGATCTGGTTGTAACCACTAAAACCATCCATTAATGAGTACATGGAGTGACCTGCTGTCAAATCCACTATGGAATCTATGCTAGGGAGTGGAAAATCATCCTTAGGGCATGCGAGATTCAAGTCTCTAAAATCTGTACACACCTGAATAGATTTATCATACTTAGTGACTGGTACAATGTTAAAGATCCATTCAGCATATGCTATTGCCCTTATAAATCTGACCTTTAACAATTTTTCCAATTCTACCTTCACTAGGAGAGCCACATGTGGGTGCATTTTTCATAGCTTTTGCTTCACGGGTTTAACCCCGGGTCTAACATTCAAATGATGCATTATGAAATCAGGATCCAATCCAGGCATGTCAACATATGACCATGCAAAGTTTACTTGTTTCTCTTGGAAAAATTTGATGAAATCCTCTCTTTCTAGAGGTGTAAGTGATGCTGCCAAGTGTATAAACTTTGGATCCAATTCCATCCCAATGTTGACCTTTTCTGTCGGTTCTATAAGAATAGGTGAGCTTTCTTCCTCGTGTTTGGGCAAGGTATCCAATCTCTCTTTCTTTGGTGCCACAGTTGGGTTTTCACCAAAGGAAATGTCTTTTATTTTCTTTTTTTTTGGTTCTAGTGGTGCCACATAGTGGTTTTCATCACTAGAACTTTTCATTTTCTTATTTTTTTTCTTTTGACTAAGAGAATGGACCCTGGTTGTTCTCATCATGTCCATATCGAATTCATTGGTGAAAGAGGGTTCAACCACATTAAGGTATTGGTTCATTGCTTGGTCATTTGGAAAATAAAGTAAGTCATTTGGCTCAGTTTGGTCCCAATCAATGAGGTCTGGATGCATCAAAAATAAGGATTCATTAGGTAAAATGTCATCAATAGGGTTTATGGACATGACTTCATTTGAGGGTTCATACATTGTATCTTTTAGATCTATGATGTGAGCTTCCTCAAGATGGTCCATGGAAGAAGGGTCAAAATCCCCTTCACTTGAGTCCTCTTCAACTTCTACGGGAAACAACATGGGAAAAGCCACGAGTGGATTAAACCCAACATTTGAATCTCCCTCCTTCGAAGGCATCCAAAATGTCTCTATCCATGCTTGATTGGTAGGTGCATGCCCTATGTTAACATCTTGGATATTAGGTTCTTCATTGATTTGAATTTCTTGCCTTGGGATTTTTGCATAAGTATGTATTGCAATCACCTCCTTATCTTGACATGATTCATCAGATAGGGTATCCCATTCATAATCTTGGGAGTCATCACTATCTCCATTGGATTCTAAGGCATTTATTTGAGGATAAAAATCTTGTATTGGGCTGGAGCTTTCACCTTTGTATTGGTAGCCTACTCTAGATTTTTCTTGTTTTCCCCTCCAAGTAGGCTCAATGGGTTCTAGTAACCCCCTATTCCTTTGGCCTAAGGGTCCTCTTCCCTTGTATCCCATCTTCTACATAATCTCAAAACCTTTCCCATATTGCTCAGTTTGTATATTAACATGTTGAACTTGTTCCATGGAAGTGTTTGAGGTATCTTCTTCATCGTGATAGAGCCATTGAAGTACTTCATTTTCCTCCTTGTCAAATGTTGCTTTATCACTTTCTCTTACAAAGTAGGAGTTGTACTTATGAGGCAAGTGTTCTTTTGATGGTTTTCCATGTGTCCTTGGAGATGTGGGCATGTCAAATAGGGAAACAGAGTATTCCCCTACTCGTTTTGAACTAATTTTGCATTGTTTGTCAAATGCCTCCATCATATTATCCATTTTCTTGTAGTTTTCCTTTTTAGCTTCATCTTTTTCTTCTCTAGTAGGTTTATAGGGTACTATCTCTGATTTGGGAGTTTGATATGAACCCTCATTAATAATTGGACCCTCGTAGCTCATCTTTTCCTTTCCCTTAGTTGATGTCATTGAGCTAGCTTGAGGAGGATTTTGAGTAGGATTTAATGTTATGACCGGATCATCCATTTTGGTATCTTCAATGGTGACTCTTTGAATGATTCCTTCTTGGTTATGTGGAATATATAACTCATGAAGGGGTTTGAGTGCATTGCAACATTGGAACGGGTTTGAGTCACCTCCAACCATGATTTCTTCACCCATGTATGGAAATTTGATGCATTGGTGGTACATGGATGGGACTGCTTGCATCTCGTGAATCCATGGTCTTCCCAACAAAATATTATAAGTTAACTTCATGTCCAATACTTGGCACTTGGTGTCCTTCTTGACTGGTCATACTTGGATGGGCAATACGATCATGCCTTTAGAGGCCCTTTCAGCTTCATCATAAGCTTTGATAGTGATTTTTTTCATAGGGTCAATGCAAGACTCGAACAACCCTAAGGATTTGACAAGACTTAATGTACAAATATTAAGGCCAGCTCCTCCATCAATGAGGGCTCTTTTGACTCTATGCCTTTTTATTAGGACCTCTATATGCAATGGTAGATTTTGAGGATGGGTTATAGACATGTTATCTTGATCAGAAAATGAGAGACAATGAGGTGCCACAAGATGACCTACCATATTTTGGAACTTTTCTTCTTCTAAGTTAGTAGGAACGTTTGTCTCTATTAGAGCTTTTTCCAAAATATCCTTATGGTTTGGGGATAAGTTCAACAATTCTAAGATAGAGATTTTCACTGGAGTTCTTTGCAACTAATCAACCAAGCTATAAGGTTTTGTTGTTGTAGAAGGTTGCTTGACCACGATGTTGGATTGTGGAGTGTTAATAACTTTAGGAGCAGCTCCTTGTAGAGTCATTCTAGAATTTTTCCCTCTTGTAATGACATTTGATGCCTCTTTTTGTGGCTATTCATTAATTATTCTAGCATTCTCAATGTTATCATAAGGTGGTGCAAAGTTAATATTATTGGCGCTTTGTTTATTACAATTAGATGACTCTCCTTTATCATGTTTGTAGAAAGGTTGTTTGAATGTTGTATGATCTTCATTGTTTTGAGGTCCATCAATGGTGATCATGCCATTATAAATTAAGTCTTGCACTACATTCTTTAGTTGTAGGCATTCGTTTGTTGTGTGCCCTCGAATTCTGTGGTACTCACAATGGCTATTGGCACTCCACCAACTAGGCTTGTTATTTGGCTCATAAGGCTGAATGCTAGGTAAAGTAATGACATTATTAGCCATGAGAGTCTTTAATGCCCTTTTGAGGGATTCACCCAAGGGTGTGAAGTTCCTTTGAGGAGTGGGCACCAAATATTTATCAAATTTGTTATTTCTTGCATTATTTCCTTGGTTGCCCTTATTGGCATTGCTGTTATTGGAAGGTGCATTGGATGTCTAATTGGCATTATTCACCTAATTAGGTGTCCGTGTAAGAGCAAATGGAACCACCTTCAAGTTGTTGGACTCCACCACACCATCATTAACAATTCCCTTATTGTTGTTCTTATACCAACTATTATTATTGAACCAATTATTCTTCTGATTGTTGCCATTGTTGGAGTTAATGTTGTTGGAGTTGTTCTTATTATCTTTGTACAATTTTAGTTCTCCACTTTTGACCAACACCTCCTTAGTTGTGACTCCATTTTCAATTAAATCTTGCAAGGTCTTGGGACATTGCATCCATAATCAGTAGTTCAACTCATTGCTTAAACTGTTTATGAAGATATCCATCTTCTCTTTTTTAGGTACGCTCCTAGGATATCTTGCAAAAACTATTCTCCATCTTTGTAGAAAAGTGAGGAATGCCTCCCCATCCTTTTGTTTAGTGTTGCATAATGTTATCATCATGACCTCATTCTTGATATTATATGAGTAATGGGCCATGAATTTCAAAGCTAACTCTTCGAAGGTCTTAATGTCGGAGGGTAACTTAGAAAACCACTCCATAGCCATGCCTCCTAAGCTTCACAGGAATACTCTCATTAAATATGTTGTATCATGCATGAACTCTAAGCTCAATGCACAAAACTCACATAAGTGGTTTTGGGGATCTGACGTTCCCTCATACTTGTCATATTTGGGGAACACCACATTTATTGGGAATGGCACCATGACCAAGCTTTTATCAAATGGGACTGGACATAATTCTTTGATGGAGAAAGGCTTGGGAGTCCCACTTTGCTTAATGGTATCCAATTCCATTTGAAACATCTTGAACTGCTTATTCATGATGTCTAAGGTACTCTCCTCAACTTTCGGTAGTTTGAGTTGATTAACATCATAGTCACAGGGAAGCTTGAGACCTTTTTGTGCTAAGTCTAGAAAGTACTTTTCTCTATCTCTATACATTGCCTTTTCCATGATCTTTCAGAAATAGGGACATTGGATAGCCTCACTAACCTTTTCCTCAGTGGCATCTTCTGTCCTTGCTTCGGTGTTAGTTCTAGTGTGAGTGTTGTCTATAACTTGAGCATTTTGATCTGCTCCTCCATTATTGGTATTGTCTTGGTTATTTATGCCAATGCCTCCATTATTGGCATCACCTTGGTTAGTGAGATCAATACCACTATTATCTTTCCTACCCAAACCACCATAATACATCATGTTGTCTTCTACTTCTTGTTCGGGCAATTTTTGGGGTACTCTAGGAGTAGTAGACTCGTCTCCTGGGTAAGGGAGTTCTTGTCTTAAGTAAGTTCTGTCAGCTTCCAAAGTTTTCTTAATGTAGTAAGATCTAGTAAAAGTTGGCATGAACCTTGGAGAATAAGAGTAAATACTACCCGGGGTCTAATCCTTTGTAAAATTTTGAAAAATATGTAGAACAGGATTTTTGACCAAACTGAAAGCCTAAGCAGTAAGAACACAATAAAGGGTACTCGAATATGTTCTTAAAAAAATTTGACCCACCCTGCAAGTACTCTGTGTTTGCCCTTTTAGATTTATGGGCATCACTGAACCAAGTGTAGGCATGACTGAAAGTTTTATACGCGTGTACTGGTTTGTTGTAAGGAAACACTCTATAGATGTACAGGCGACACTTTCCTATTAATAGGCGAGTTTCCAATTTTTACAGGCGGGTTTAAAAAATTTCCAAGTGTGATTTTTCTCTGCCTATGCATTTTTACACTAGTCACAGACATGACTAAATTTTTGATAGGCGTAATTGTTTTGTTCTTAGGCAACACTTCTTTGACCAGGTTGTAAAATTTTGAATTTTTTAAACGTTTGAGATCAGATTTTTTTAAAAATTTCTTGTTTGAAAATTAAAAAAAAATGCAGCACACACATCAATGTCTCTAAAAACAATCTAATGTGTATATTCTCAAATTGTTTTCACAAGTATAGCACAAGAATAGATTCCAAACAGCCTACCTAAAGTCAAATTGGCTTGTAAACATGGCTCTAAAAAGGTGGCTTTTCTATTTTAACCAGGTTTTAATAAATATTTTGTTCAAATAGACTTCAATCTCTTAATCCTCCAAGGAGGCTTCCCACATGCACCGAAGTACGATTTTGTGCAATCTGTTAAGACTACTAGAGGAAGGTTGAAAAATCAAAATCCATTTTTCATGCACCCCATTAAGGATACATGCGTTTTGTTTTAGAGTGGGTCAGATTCTCACAAAAAAAGTGAGTGTATCCCACTTTGGGTTGTCCCTCTCACCGGCCTCGTTAAGGCAAACTCGGGAGGCAAGCCCACTAAATCTCTATTTTAAATAACATTTTCATGGAAAGAAAGAAAATGGAATTAAGGTTAAGTGTTTGGGAATTTGGTTCACCTAAAAGGTGAAGAGCATATCCCTAGCTTTCCCTTTAGTTCCTCAAACACTTCAAGCAATAAGGTTCTTTTCCAATCTCATTACATAGAGATTCTTAGAAATAGAAGTGTTTGGTTCATTTCCCATTTTTAATTAAGCTATGTTTAAAAGGAATGCCACAATCTAATCAAGTGCAAGCTTGAATAGAGAAATACCTCTCCTTGTAGCTAGCATAAAGCTATGGGCATTTTTTAGAGTATTTTGTCATTTTATTTTTTTACTCACCTTGGCAATAGCTCCTTTCCATGTGCTTATACTCCAGCAAGTTAGTCAACACTAACAATCAAAGTGAGGGGAAACCAAAATCAAATTGACAAAGCCAAGCTTTATGTAATGAATTTGAGCACTCTATTTACAAATTTCCATGCAAAAACTTGAAATTAAGGACTGAAAATCCAATTTAAAGAGACATATTTCTATTTATAAGCTTCAATCACAACAAGGTATCTTTGGTATACCTGATTGTCTTCTTCTTGTGTTGATTCAAGGATAGCTTTAATATGTGCTTGATTCTCCCTTTTGATCCTCTTAGCAAGCACCTTCTCTTCTTGATTAAATCGAGTTTCTGGCTTCTGGACTTTCAGATGCCTGTTCATTTACTATTAGAACACCAAAACAAAGAGTTAGATGAGTGATTTAATCAAATTAACAGCAAATACAGATAGCAGACATCAGGCGACATTGTCCAGCTAATAGGCGTGAACAAACTGCTGACAAGCATAACTTTGACAATAGCGAGCATCACTTTGCAGTGGCTCAAGTGTTATTCAAAGTTTCTCAGGCGTGAATAGTTTATCCAGAGGCATAAACAAAACTTAAAATTCCACAAAATAATTCATGCTAAGTGACATGTTAACAGCAGCAAGCGATAATATTTCTTTCCAAAGCATGACTGAAACTATAACATGCGAAGCAAAGTGTAAACTTAAGCGATAGAAAATAAAGGTTAGGCGATACTCCCTGAGTCACAAGCATGACTTTACGAAGCAAAGGCTGAACACTTTACAAGCTTAGGAATGAGTCTCCAGTTAATCGGTGGTAGTTCAGAGCTGTTAGGTGACAAAAAACTCTCTACAGGCGTGTTTGAATCCTCCGTAGGCGTGACTTTACCTATTTTCTGTAAAATAAACATGGAAAATATACAAAACAAGCATGCAAATGAAGATGAAAATAATGACAAATGATAAAATGAGGCCTAGGGCCCCATGGTGGGTGCCATTTGTGTGTGCAAATTTAACACCTTCATGGAATTAAGATCTAATAGCATCAATTTAAACTAAGTACAATGCAAATCTACTTTAAAATGAAACTACAATCTATATTATCCCATGGTTCTCTAGAAAGAAGTGGTAAATGAAGCTCTCAGCTTAAATCCTCACTAGTGACACTTCTAAAATGAGAAATTATGCTACTATTATGCTTTTACAATGCTTCTATGATTATTCCATGCTTAATCTAGCTCAAACTGACAAACTACAATGATAATTGCTCTAAAATGCTCAAATTGCTCTTAGAATGCTATTCAAATGCCTATAATAACAATGCTTTGTAAATGAAATTCCAAGATGGAAATGCTCTCCAAAATGCCTCGTATTTATAGTAAATGTCCAAGGGTAAGGGGTGGAGTGAAGTAATCATGGTTATCCCTTGGTTGAGTCAAAAACTTTGCATTGTCCATCAATGGGGGGACAAATGAGGGGACCAACCTTTAAATGGTTTCAAATCTTTGGACAATTTAAATGTTTGAGTGATTTATGTCTTTTTGTCCTCAATTTTCATTGGTTCATCACTTTGTTGAAAGAAATTAGGAATATTCAATTCAATTAATTAATTAAATTTAGTCATGTAAGGGTAATAGGTTCATTTTGTTTTGTTTTTTTATTAAAACAACTATACAATTAATTGATTAAAATCAATTATATAGTGTTTTTGGCCCTTTTAAGCTTCAATTTAATCATTTAACATCATTATTTAATAATTCCTTTGTTTTAATTGATTTTTCTCAACTTTATTTAATTATGTCCATTTTATTATTTTTTTATCCCTTTAATGCATTTTATTGATTTTTGAGTCATTTATGATTTATTGCATTTTGAAAATCACTTGTCCAATTTTACGTGTCTACAATATGATTCTATGCAACCGTATAATGGTTTTTATGGCATAGTGACCTTTTTATGTTCTAACTGTTGCAACCAATTAAAGGTACTATTTGACCATTGCATTTATTAATTGAAAATAAAATGTTAAAAGGGAAAAAAAAAAAATTATTTGACAAAATGTATTCTATGAGATAATAAGAGCACTTGTGAGTGATCCTAAGGTGATTTGAAGTGATTTTGGATTGATAGTTGTGATCTTGTGTTAGAATTGAAGTAGTGTTTAAAGAACCATTATTGATGAACACAAGCAGTATCTCTCTGTGTTGTGAAGGTTCTATACTATGTTTTGTGAAGAAAATTATTGTTGGAATTATGGACACTCATGTATTGGTTGAGGTTATAGAGGAACCAAGACCAGTATTTAAGTTACATCCTTTGAAGGCGATAGAGAATGATCTCGTGAGTGCTTTTTCTTTGATACTCCATGGTGTGTTGTTGATTGAAGATATAAGATCATTTTTCCATTTTAAGATTGAAGATATTGGTTCAGATGTTATCTTCAATGCATATACCAAATTGTTTAATGACTCTGGATTGAAGGATGAACACGAACATTTGGAAAACAAGGTTTTTACTTATGTAGTCGACCTACCCAATGATTTCAAACCTGACTGGATCAAATATGTGCTAACTCATGTTCATGATCAATTATTATGGTTGGATAGGCTGCACAAGATTACCAATGAGATTGTTTATGTGGTGACAGGGTTGTGTGTGACCGGTGATTTATCTATCTAAGAATGATTTCTTTTTATGAGGTCACTCGTCTAAAAAAGTTGAAACAAGATCAAAATGCTATTATAATTAATGACATTATAGATGTCAAGGTCAATTTTACATCCATGATGATGAGTTACAAAGTATATCAATCGATTTGATTGAACAGTGTGACCAATGGTGGTATTCATGATGCATATCAAATGGTGAAGGAGAATGCATGGTACAACCTATGTGAGATCATGAGAAGTTAGTTCTTTTTGAACATGAAGAGAATCAAGAAGGAAAAGAAACAAACTTTCAAGTATGATTCATTATTGGTATGTATATTCTTTTACTTGAAAAATCATTTCCCTAGTATTAGTAATTTTTAGTGGTCGACCGATAGACCTGCATTAGTGCAGATTAAGGAATGCATAAGAATGATAGGAAATAAATTTAATAGTACAATGTTGTCTTATTTCAAAGATTTCTAAAAAATATTGCATGAGAGAGAGAGAGAGAGAGAAGATCCCAACTGGTATAGTCAAGAAGTACAAAGAAGATATATGTTTTTTTATAGATACCAATACATGTATGATGCAGGAAATACAACCAAGAACTTCTTGGGCTCTACTGAGGAGTTATGAGGTAGATGGTGATATTATATCACTCCATGATGATGAGTTACTATCTAAGCTGATCGATGATAGCACTCCCAGGTTTGGTGCCTATGAAGAAACTTATCTAAAAATTCATTCACAGATAATGGCACCTGTGATAGAGAGAAGAGTGATAAAACAAGTTGATTATTTAGCCAAGAAGAGTTGTATTAGAAAGGAAATGATGGATAATATCTGGAAGAATTTTTTGGCTCAAGAGGTAGGGACCTCTGTTGCTACTGCAAAAGTAGAAGAGGTAGAGGTTGTATCTAAGTGGGAGTTTAAGTTACAAGAAGAAAAGAAAGGCTATGGATATTCTTGAGGAAGAATTTGAAGATGAGTTTTTAAATGAGTATGTTGAGGTCATACAAGGACCTATTAATGTTACCAAAATGAGTCCTACTGAATTAAAGAAAATATCAAAGATACTAAATTTGAAAACTAAAAGGGCTTGTTTAGGTGGAAAATGGTGTTGATGAATTTAGTAATCTAAACTATGTGAGATGTATTCATTAATTAACCATTTCCATCCTATAATTCAATATACAAGAGAAAGAGGGGATTCCAAGCGTAACTCTCAATATAACCTAGGTTAGATTAGAAAAACCAAAGGAGATAAAGGGATACCAATGCTAAACCAAATTATACTAAGTAAGTACACAATAAATTCATCTTTCATGAAATTTAATATTTGATTAAGATTGTGTAAATGTACTTGTAAAATTGAACTAATTGATTTAACAAGATAAGCAATACATATCTAGGTGCTAAATGTAAGCAATTAGCCCAATTAAGATGTGAAATAGATCTAAACTAAGATGTAAAATAGATATGAGGTACTCACCTTGAAATGTATAGAGGAATGTATTTTTATACTTCAAAACTATTTTTCTGGACCTGCAATTGAATTTCTGACTATAGATCTACGATCATAACTAAAAACCTAGAAAATGCTAAAAATCTCAAGTTGTCGAGAACAAGTCGACCATGTCACCATATTCCAGAATAGGTTGAATTAAGTTGCCATGTTCCCAAGGCACTTTTTTGAAGTTGACCTAGATTCTTCTAATAGATCTCTATCTAAAAATTCTAGATATGTACTTGCAATTCTGAGATCATGCTCCTGCATATAGAAAAACTAGGTTTTTTGGATTGGGTGGATAAGGGCTTGCCTTGGTCAATCCCTAGATTGAGGAATCAACTTTGAATTGAAATGTAAATGTGTAAATGAAACAAGACAAATGTAAATATTTACCTTACTTGAAGAAACCCTTGTCAATAATTATTTTGTTGTGTTTTTATGTTGATCTCGAACTTGCAATGTAGGAAATCTCCACAAATGTTATGGATCTACCAAAATTACTTCATGGAGCCATGAATGTAAGTGTGAATAAAATGAATAATATGATTAATTCCTAAATGTATATATCATCCCTTTATTGCCAACAATATGTTAGATCTTGAAGAGGAAAGATACTCAAAAAGGATCCTTAAATCTTTGAAGACTTGAATATTTGAATGCTTGAATGCTCAAATTGTCTCCTTGCTTTTGTTATTTCTTGTTATTTCCTTGCTTCTTCTTATGTCTTGTGTTATATAAAATGAGGTTCCTAGGCTTCCTTTTATACAAGTTTTCAGGAGAGAAAATAAAGCAAGCCGATGGGGTCGCCATATTTTAAGAATTAAATCCCCGAGACAACACTGGGCCCAAGGTTCACAAACCTCAAGGAACAGGTCAACTTGGATGACCTGTTATAGAACAAGTTGACTTAGGTTGACATGTTCCCAAGAATAGGTTGAATTAGGTCCACTTGTTCTAGGTTTTTTCCATAGGGAGCTAACCCTGAGGTCTCAGATACTACATTGTTGAAAAGGGAGAATATGGGACTGAACAGGGGAAAGAGATGATTGAGCATGAATCCATCCATGGTACAAAAATTTGATAAAGGTTGGGAGCTAAAAGGTCTTAAATGAGGAGTGTATCCATTTTAAGATAGTACATGTATCCTCCACTTTAGTGAAAGTATGAGTTACCTCAAACTCATGGTAAAGTAGATCGAAAAGAAAGAGTTGATCTCATCATGATTAAGGAGACAAGGAAACCATCAAGCCCCCAATAGACTTGAGTCTTCATCATATCCAAAATCAAAATAAGAGAGATTTCACTGTCGAGAGAGAGAGAGAGAGAGAGAGAGATCACCTCACCCAATAAGGTTTGTGTTCCTTATTGTGAACCACACCAAAGGGTTAGGATTTAATACTCTAATGGGTTTGTGTGCCTGGTAGTCAATCCCATGAAAACAAAAAGGGGTAGGATCAAATGGTCTAATGGGTTTGTGTGCCTGATAGTCAACCCTACAAACTTTACATCTTATGGAATCTTTACATCCCCATGATATAGTACTCATGTACTATGAGTATGTGCTAAGATAGGTCAAATGGTCTATCAAATGTACATGCGTGGCAAGTTGTAAGAGTAACTAGGAAGAGTAACTAGCCCTAGAAAGTTGTGTTACACTAGTGTACTCTATATGTTATAATTGAAATGAAGAAAAATATATGAAAATAAGGGGACCATTTATGCCCCCCCCCCCTTAAGATGGAAAAATAAGTGCTTATTTTTGTATCTCAATAAAATGGTGAAGAAGGATAAATAAATTGCAACCTCAAGATAGTATCCACAAGAAAAACCCAGTCCAAGCCAAAGAGGTCACAACTAATATGAGGCCATAAAAGGGAAGAATGAAACAAGATACCATGCAAGAAGTGAAAAATAAAATCCTTGTAATGGATACACATTTTGTGAGGCTCCAAGGTAAGTGACTTATCTACCATGGAAACCCAATTGTGAGATTGGATGTCACATGATAAACAAATAACACATAACCAAAGGAAAATTAGATCCTTGGGAGAATGGGAGAGATGAATATGATTCCCTTTCCCCCCAAGTGTAGGAACAAGAGAAAAAAGGACCTATTATGCTACTCACAAAGTGTATGATGCATGAAAATAATCCCCCAAGAGATAAGCTAACAATGTTACATGGCATGGAGCAACATAATAGGGACTTAGATGTTATTTAAAGAAATCAAGATTGAAATTGATCTCATCATAATGAGATATTTGAATAAACTCATTATTAATGAGTTGTTGAATCTTATAATGTAAAGCTTGACAATCATTAGTAGAGTGATCATGATAATGGTGATACATGAAAAATGGAAGATTCATAAATTTTTTACTATGTTTATTTCTATGTTCAGGTCTAGTAATCACCTTAACATGAAGAATTTTAGGTAAAATGATCTCTTTATTAATAGGAGAATATATGTTAGATGATTAAGGAGAGGATGTGGACAAAGAATTAGATTCAACACTTTTTTGCACACAACCTGAATTATGATCGACAATGGTGTTGAAAGAATGTTGATGTGTTGGCAAGTTGACTATACTATTGTATATGACTAAATATAGTGTTTTCATTATGGAAAAAAAGTCATATAGTGTTTTGGAGTCAGCGCACATTATCAGAAGATCAGAATTTGGCTAAGTACAGAAGACTAGACAGTTAGCAAAGTACCAAAAGGTCAGAACATCAGCGCACGTGCTTATGACCTAGTTATGGCATGCACCCTTGAAGTTAAGCTTGTATGTATGTATTCATGCTAACTCTAAGAGTGCATGATCAGATGTGACAATATGATGAAGATACAGATAGTTGAAGAGGTACAGCCAGTGAATGCCAAAACATAACAGAGTATGCAGCTAACTAGTAGTATTTTATTTAGCGATTATAATATTGATTTTTAAAGGCTATGCGCCTATTGTAGTTAAGTTTTAGACATGTAATTATGTGTGTATGTAAACACTCTTGAGCCCATTCAATTGGAAGCGTTGTATGTAATCGGTTATAGGCCGACCTAGTTAATTATTTTTGGTAGCACATATAAATATGAGATGTGCCCTTTGTAATAGGTATGGAAGTTGATATAGAGTTGAGACAAGCAGAGCAAAAGTGTGCAAAGAGTAGTTAAGATGTATTAGAGCTTTGCAAGAGGTCAAAGCATCAGCGCATCAAAGGAACTAATTTGACAAGCAATGTCACAGCACCAGTTCATCCATCAAATATAGTGTGTATCTGATATTAGAAGGTTGTAGCCTTCACCACTTGAGAAGTGAGCTCTAGGACAATGTGTCCCCACCCCTAACAAGGTTATTGTAAAAGACTCTTAACAGGGTCTGACCCTTGACAAGGTCACTGTACTAAAAGCTTTGTAAAGATCAACTCCTAACAGGGTTGCAAGGTCTCCTAACAAGGATCACAATACACTAGTGCAGATTATTAGTGGATGTCAATTCCCACTGGGGTTTTTACCTATTTGGATTTCCCCGTAACCATATTGGTGTTATGTGTTGTGAACGTTTCTCTTGTTTGCATTAAAGTTTATTTTAGTACTTAAGCAATCATTTGAGTTTTAAGAGTAAAGTAAAAAGATAAAATATAGTGAACACTGATTCATGCCCCCCACCCCCTCTTAGTGTTCCCATTCCTAACATGATGCCCCCCATTGCCTAAGGGCATTTTATTTTCTTGTTTTTTTTTACCAAATCCCTTCTTAGTGAATCTATGATAACCCTAGCAAGAGGCCATATCACTAGGTTTTATATATTTATCATGATTGAAAGTAGCAACAAAGTTATTAGAAAGAGGAGTTGTTTTAGATTTCATGAATGAAAGATCATTAACTCTATAGTCTCTAATAAAGGTTGGTGTGAAATCTAAGGATCCCCAATCATCTTCTAAAATAAAACTTGTAGAAGGAGGATTGTCATTAGATTCTTTATCTTGGTTTTCATCAATATTTAGATAACTATTTGGTTTAGTGTCCGCATGAAGATTGTACATTACATTATTATAGATAAACTTGACTTTTTTATGAAGAGTTGAAGGAATAGCATGCATAGCATGTAATAAAGGTCTACCCAAAAGAAGGTTGTAATTAAGAGTTACATGCATGCCATGAATGGGAGTATTCAAAATAACCATACCTACTCTGATAAGTAAAGTGATGATGCCTAAGGTTTTCTTAGAAACATTATCAAATCCACGTATAGGCACATTATCAAGTTTTATATTTGAAAGATTGGATTTAATTTCTTTGAGCATGTCCATACTAAAAATATTAAGCCTGTATCCATAATCAATTAAGGTTCTATGAATGAGGTTACCATTGATAAGGATGGCTACCATAAGAGCATCATAAAAATCTTGAATCTCTTTAGGAGGCAAATCATCATGAGTAAACATAATTTGAGGTGGAGTAGGTGTAGCATTCATGCATTGTAAAAATGAATTGATGTTATCTTGATTAGGAGGTGAAGTTGGAAGAGTGGCTAAAGCTTTTTGCAAGGCTTCATGACATGTAGGTGATGTTTGAAGAAGTTCCCAAAGAGAAATCTTGGCGGGGATATTATGTAATTACGCTACAAAATCATATTCTATTCAAGATTTTGAGAAAGACGAGGTGGAGGGGGAAGAATGAGTTGAGAAGGTGGGAGAGAAGTAGTAGGTTAAGGATTATTTATTGTACGAGAGGTGTGAGACACCGCATGATAATCCAAAGAATCACTAGGTTATCCCTTAAGAGTTATGGAAGGACAACCTTTAAGGGTGATAAGAGGTTTATTTTATGGAGGGTAACCTTTGAGAGTGAAAATAGGTTGAGAAACATTACTTGATTAAGATCTTTCTTCTCCATAGACTCATCACTATAAGGGAGAGCATTAAGGAGATTGCTATTATCCTCTCATCCAAAGGAATCCTTATAATAGGTATTGTAGACTTCCATTAATACTTCATCGCTAGTAAGAGCATTAAATGAAGAAAAATTTATATTGATAAAATTATTTATAATGTCTTCCTCTTGCCCTAAAATATCCCTAAGGGGAGAGTATCTTTTAGGAGTAGGAGAAATATCAAGTGTGTCATGTTGAAAAGAAAAGGTTTCTCTTTCATGAGAATAGTCCACATTATTATCTAAAGGTTCATACCAAAAAGTGATATTATGAGTGGAAGGAACATCTCTATCAATAAGGAACACCATACAAGAGGAATAGTTATGAGGTAAATTGGAATTCATAAAGGTGGGAGGATTGTTTAAAAGAAGATATAGGACCACCCTCAACCAAAGTATCCCCATAGTCAAGGCCTATATTAGGAGAAGGGACAATATCAATCCACCACTCATCTTCATAAAGAGGAAGATCATATGATAAAGATAAGTTGATAGGAGGGTGTTGTTTTATGTCAAAGATAATGAAATTATGTTTAGATAATTTTGTAAATGACTTGTGCAACATGAGAAAAAGAGAAGTGCAAATAGAGTAGATCCAACTAACCATTTTGTGATTGAAATGTATGCAAGATATAATGAATATTTCAAAGATAAGGCATGAAAATTACATACTTAATGATGTAAATTCCATGAAAAGGAGATCTAGCTAAGAAGATATAAATACTACTGATGCAAACAAGAGTAGATCTAGATGCACAAAGAAGCACTCTAACTTTAAAAAGAAGAGATTACCAAAATAAGGTAGCAAAATCTAACTCCAAAATGAAATAAAGAGGTATAAGAGGTTGGGTTCACCAAAATGTTCTGGGAAGGTCAACACACAAGATAATGCAAAAGGAAGTTGTAACGCATCGAGTTGACCACAATGTTTAGGTGGAAAATGGTGTTGATGAATTTAGTAATGTAAACTATGTGAGACATATTCATTAATTAACCATTTCCATCCTAAAATTCAATATATAAGAGAAAGAGGAGCTTCTAGGCGTAACTCTCAATACAACCTAGGTTAGATTAGAAAGACCCAAGGAGATAAAGGGATGCCAATGCGAAACCCAAATTATACTAAGGAATTACACAAGAAATTCCTCTTTCATGAAATATAAGATTTGATTAAGGTTGTGTAAATGTACTTGTAAAATTGAACTAATTTATTTAGCAAGATAAGCAATAGAGATCTAGGTGCTAAATGTAAGCAATCACCCCAATTAAGATGTGAAAACAGATCTAAACTAAAAAGTGAAATAGATAATGAGGTAATCAACTTGAAATGTATAGAAGAATGTAATTTTCTTCTCTAAAAACTATTGTTCTGGACTTGTAAATGTTTTTCTAACTGAGGATTTGCGATCACGGATGAAAACTCAGAAAATGCTTAAAATTTCAAGTTGTCGGGGACAGATTGACCATGTCACTGTATTTCAAAATAGGTCAAATTAAGTCACCATGTTCCTGAGGCACTTTTCTAAAGTCGAACTAGATTCTTCTGATAGATCTTTGTCTGCAACTTCCAAATCTGTACATGCAATTCTGAGATCTTTCTCTTGCATACATAAAAACTAGGTTTTTGGGGTTGGGTGGATAAGGGCTTTCCTTGGTCAAGCCCTAGATTGAGGAATCAACCTTGAATTGAAATTTAAATGTGTAAATGAAACAAGAAAAATGTAAATATTCACCTTGCTTGAAGAAACCCTTGTCAATAAGGATTTTTTTGTGTTTGTATGTTGATCTTGAGAGCTAAAAAGAAACATGAACAAGTACTTCAGTCAACTAGAGACATTCTTGTGGATCTTGTACCTAAAGTTGACCATGATCCTAATGCTACAAGGATTAAGTAGATGGATACTTTGATCAATGTTGTCACTGATCAAGTCATTAGTTTGGAGGAATCCGCCATGAATAGAGAAAAGATAGATTATAAAAAGAATAGGACTGATAAGGTAATGGAGACTACTAAATTAGATAAAGAGAAACTTATAATTCATGTGAACCAAGTGAAAGAAACTTTGAAAGAGTTTGGAAAAATAATTGAAAATGTTTCTAATTTTTCACTATTTACACAATATTTGGAGCTAAAGAGAAATGAATATCAATAGGAGCTTAATTATTTAATTTCTATTTTTACTCCCATTTCACATTCAGCTACCACTTATGGATCACAATTTAAGGTTTTCAATCACAAGATGAAGACATTACAAGCAGAACAAGATATGAGGATCACTACTTTATTAGAGCTATAGACTTATTTCATTCCTACAGTTAATGTAATGCAACAAAATGTTAAAGATTCAGAGGTAACACTTGGGTCACTAGACATGAGTGCACTTGAATCTATGGAGGAGTTAGCTTCTATATTACATGGACATATCCATGCCATAGAGAACTTTCAAAAGTCATGGGATAGTTCTTTGGAGACAACCAAAGCCGATTTTAGAGCTATCTTTGAAAAGATTCGATTGGTAAGATGATTTCATTTCTAAAGTTAATTTATGTATCTTTTTCATTGTTGTCAAAGGGGAGTGATCGGTGTAGTGAAAATAAAGTTAAGGGTTCAATTTAGTGATCAAAGGGGGACTAGTGTATAGAAATGAAAATATTGAAATGTATAAATTTTTAGTGAACCAATGAGTGGAAAATTTTTTAGGAGATAATTATTTTCACTAGGTCTTTACATCAATGCCAAAGGGGGCGATTGTTGGCATTATGATGGATTTTGGAGTTGAGATGAAGAGTTTGATGCTTATGAGTTTTTTATTGATGGAAACTCTATCACATTTGATGAATAGATTATAGATACCAATCGACTGGATGAATAGGTAAAGAAAAATAAGCTAATGTTTTGATTAGTTAATAGAAAGAAAATAATAGAAAGTATTTTGAGTAGTGATCGAGATACAGAACACATTGGATGGTGTGATCATTACTAAAGCATTATTTTGGTTAGTCAAGTTCAGTTTACTGACTGTGAAAGTTAACTCAATGTTTTGAGCATGTTGGTATTTTAGTGATGTGTTTAGTTTGAATATATTGAGTTACCGATTGATTCTTAATGATCAGATGATCGAGGTGGTTGATTATTTGTCGGTGCTTGGTAATAAACTTTTTTATTACATTTTGGGCCAACATGTTAGCTATGATTGGCACTAATTTTCATGAGTTTGGTCAATGTTTTGAGCTGACTTATGGAATGGTTTCAAGTCTTAACCAACTTAAGAATAGTAGTATAAACGCAAGCTAAATCATGTGATTTAGGGTTGAAGATTGTGTTATTGGTGGTTGCAATCAGAGGTAGAGGTAGAAAGTTGTGCCAGGGTTTAAAGATTGGATTAGATCTAATAGGAAAGAATTATCATTCCTAGATTGGTGATGCAGGAGCATCCTGGGTGTAAGAGCAATCTTGCATCACCCAAAAATATTTATGGTTTTTTTTTCAATAAGGGCTATCTTGTGCAGAGCTGCTATTTATGGAAAATTACTATTTTTAGTAAGTTGGTCATATGATCTCGGAATGTTCTAATTTCATAGTTGGAGGTTCATCTCAGTCATTTCAGCCTACCAGTTGAGTTTCATTGCCACATCATCAGTATTGGTGAAGTTATTGAGGTTTTTGGGTATGAAATCTTTCAAGTCAATTTTGAAGGCCTTAGAGGCTCCAAATCGCGATCGACCCCTAGCTAACTGGCACTAGCACATGTCAGGCACTATAGATCTCGTCGTGGTATTTCTGAAAAGTGGTTACAATAGAAAAATGGAGTTACTGTTAAAAAGTTATGGCCTTCGGAAGTTGGGTTACCTAAAATCATATTTTGTATTTCTTTTGAGCCGACCCTATTGTAATAATTGTGAGAAATAAATAATTCTATGTTTAGTTGGCCTAAAGGGCTAAATTTCTGGAACCTTCTCGAGCGGTGGAAATTGCCTATATAAAGAATGCCCATAGTGTTGTCTTAGGCAGTTCAGGGCAATTCGGGACAGTTCTGGGCAGTAGTTCTGGGTATTGATTTGAGGCTTTTTCCTATAGAATATTGTAAGGGAAATGCCCATGCGGCTTTGCATATTATAATTTTGAAATTTGTAATTCCACATTTGTGGAGATAATAAGAAGCCCATTTTCTGCTCTTGCATATTGTTGTTGTTTCTCTGTTTCGGTTATGTGTTTGTGGTATTAAGGGGAGCACCCTTCATCAAGTGGTATCAGAGCAAGAGTTCCTAAGTGTGTAAACAGATCGCCAACTATGAGGCAGTTTGCACCAAGACCGTGGGTTAGGGTTTCTGTGTAAACAAATTGTCGATTGTGAGGCAGTTTGCACCAGGACTGTGGGTTAGGGTTTCTGTGTAAATAGATCACCGACTATGAGGCAGTTTGCACCAGGACCGTGGTTAGGATTTTAGCATTCATCGCGAAAATGCCTCCACAAAGGGAACATGGCGAAAGAGCTAGTGTTGTAACACCTAAGATTAGGGCACTGCAGAGACAAGTGCGAGCATTGCAAGAGGAGATTTGCAGAGGAATGAATCTTAATGTCAGAGATGAAAGTGAGGACAAAGCTGAGGGAGAAGGAAATTCTGATCAAGAAGAAGGCAAAATTCTGAACCAGGAGGAAGAAAGACTTTTTCGGGCCATTTTCAAGATCGGGAAAAGACCTAAGATTGAGGTTCCTGCATTTTCAGGAAATCTTAACCCAAAAGAATTGATCTACTGGATCAATGAATGTGAAGAATATTTTGAGTATGAAGATATCGAGGATCCTGATAGGGTCAAGTTTGTGAAGGCCAGACTGAAGGGTCATGCGAAGATCTGATGAAAAGAGATTGAATTGGAGTGAAATCGAAGAGGAAAGGATAAAATCATAAGATGGGGGTGGATGGTGGATAAATTGAAGTGACAGTTCATCCCTGTTGATTATGAGCTTGACCTACTGAAGAAAATGCAAAGTTTGAAGCAAGCGGGAAAATCTATTCAATAGTATATAGAGGAGTTCTATCGAATCCTCATCAAAACAGGCCATACGGAAGCTGATAAGGAGAAAGCTGCCCATTACCTTAAAGGGTTGAGGCCAAGCATTCAGGAAAAATTGAATCTGGTTCGAATGAATAGTATTGAAGAGGCATACCAATTTGCCCTAAAAGTAGAGGAAAAGTTGAACAAGAAGTTCGAGAGCAGACAAAGCAGAAGAGGTCGTGATGGAAGATCTAGTGGACGGTCATATGGAGATCAAAATGAAGATCCGAAAAAGTAGGATGAGGCCAATAACAGTCAGAATCAAAGAGGAGATAATTTCAATCATTTCCATGATCATAATAATAGAGATCAAAGAGGAAGAGGAAGAGGACAAGGATCTAGAAGAGAAGGCTTCCATGGAACATGTATTCACTATGGGGAAGAAGGTCATAGGGCATTTGAATTTCCTCAATGCCAAGGAAGGACAGATAGGAGAAATGAAGGCTAAGCTAGAGTTGCACATGTAGATGAAGATGTCAGATCTTCACATTCTAAAGATGCTGAAAGAGGAGAAATGATGATTAATAGAAGAGTCCTGCTGAGTGGTGAGAATGAACCTGAACAAAGGAGGAGCATGTTTCGCACCATGTGCAAGTGTGAGGGTAAGTGTTGTGATGTGATTATTGATAGTGGTAGTAGTGATAATTTGGTGTCAGAAGAGATGGTGACAAAGTTGAAGCTCAAGAGGCAGAAATATCCACATCCATATCAGGTTGCCTGGGTGCAGGATGACCACAAGGTCATGGTCAGTGAACAGTGCCTAGTGAAGTTCAAGATCGGCGAGTACCAAGATGAGGTACTATGTGATATCATATCTATGGATGCATGTCATATGTTGTTGGGTAGACCTTGGCAATTTGACAGGTGTGTTGTACATGATGGTCGTGCAAATACTTATTCCCTGATAAAGGATGGAGTGCGACATAAGCTAAAACCATTAAAGGAAATAGAAGAAAAGGTATGTAGTAATGCAAGGATAACTTTTGTTGATAGAGGAAATTTCTTAGATGGTATGCGGCATGAGCATATGTGTTTTACCTTAATTCCAAAGGCTGGGAAAGAGGAAGTAGAAGATGTACCTGTAGAAGTTGCAAAATTATTGAATGAGTTTTAGAATATTGTATCTGATAATGTGTCTGATGGATTACCACCAGTAAGAAAGATCAGTCATCAAATGGACTTGATTCCAGGAGCCAGTTTGCCAAATAAGACAGCAAACAGAATGACACTAGCAGAAAGTGAAGAGTTGAAGATAGATTTGAAGTTTAGTTCATCACATCATCCACAGATTGTATATGGAAGTAGTCCTAGAAATGCATCTGAGTTGAGGAAGATAGATAAAGGAGAAATAAGTAGTGCTGAAGCTGAGGATTTTGCAGAACATTTGAAGAACATCCATGAGGAGGTGAGGAATCATATTACCAAGATGAATGCACAGTATAAGGCTAAGGTAGATGAGAAAAGGAGGCATAAGGAATTTATGGTTGGAGATGAAGTCGTGGTTCATTTGCGGAAGGAGCGATTTCCGGTTGGTACATATAACAAGTTGAAAATGAAAAAATTTGGGCCATGTAAGATACTGAAGAAGCATGATTCAAGAAATGCCTATGAGGTTGACTTGCCTACAAAGCTGAATATTATACCAATGTTTAACATTTCAGATCTGACAAAGTATCATGAATGAGGTGTTGAAGATGAGGTTACAAAAGCACAGTGGAGTATTCCACCAACCAGTTCAGCTACCAAGGAGATTGAGGATATAATGGATAGTCGTGTTGGCAGAAGCACAAGGAACTGGACATATGAAGAGTTTTTGGTCAAATGGAAAGGACAACCTGTTAAAGATTCATCATGGCTAATGAAGGAGGAGGTTCACCGTCTTGGTTTTTCTATGCACACCTGAGTCGTGACAAGGTCACTTCTCAAATTACCCCGGGTGTCTGATGCAGGAGCATCCTGGGTGTAAGAACAATCTTGCATCACCCAAAAATATTTATGGTATTGTTTTCAATAAGGGCTATCTTGTGCAAAGCTGCTATTTATGGAAACTTACTATTTTTAGTAAGTTGGTCATATGATCTCGGAATGTTCTAATTTCACAATTGGAGGTTCATCTCAGTCATTTTAGCCTACCAGTTGAGTTTCATTGCCACATCATCAATATTGGTGAAGTTATTGAGGTTTTAGGGTACGAAATCTTTCAGGTCGATTTTGAAGGCCTTAGAGGCTCCGGATCACGATCGACCCTCGGTTGATTGGTGCTAGCGCATGTCAGGCATTGTAGATCTCATCATGGCATTTTTGAAAAGTGGTTATAATAGAAAAATGGAGTTACAGTTAAAAAGTTATGGCCTCCGGAAGTTGGGTTACCTAAAATCATATTTTGTATTTCTTTTGAGCCGACCCTATTGTAATAATTGTGAAAAATAAATAATTCTATGTTTAGTTGGCCTAAAGGGCTAAATTTCTGGAACCTTCTTGGGCGGTGGAAATTGCCTATATAAAGAAGGCCCATAGTGTTGTCTTAGGCAATTCAGGGAAGTTCAGGGCAGTTCAAGACAGTTCTGGGTAGTAGATCTGGGTATTGATTCAAGGCTTTGTCCTACAGAATATTGTAAGGGAAATGCCCATGCGGCTTTGCATATTGTAATTCTGAAATTTGTAATTCTACATTTGTGGAGATAATAAGAAGCCCATTTTCTGTTCTTGCATATTGTTGTTGTTTCTCTATTTTGGTTGTGTTTGTGTTATTAAGAGGAGCACCCTTCATCAATTAGTCATTAGCAGGTTAAATCCCAAGTAGTAGGGTGGACTTTAACATGTCTCATTGTATAAATCCTTTAACAAGGTGACTTCTAAGAAGGAGTTCTAAATCCTCTAGTGAGGTAGATCCTAACTAGTTTGATTGTACTTCTAACAGTGTACTAGTCACTCTTAATCAGGTGAGCCCCTAATAGGGTATTATAAGATCCTAACAAGGAAACTTTTTACTGCAGTGAAGATATTTTTGGGTGTCATCCCCATTGTGGTTTTCTCCCTCTTACAAGGGTTTCCATGAAAAAAATAGTGTTGTTATTTCTTATTCTTTATGGATGCTTGGATTTTTTTACTTCTTTTTCATAGTTACACTTGCATGTTTGGTTGTATGGAAGTTGTTTAAAAGCATAATCAGATTATTGGTTGAATTGGTTCATTACCTGTTTGCACTGATTCACCTCCCCTCTCACTGTCTCTATATACTAATAGAATATGTGACAAGGTTGCCAATTTTTTGCAATATTTTTTAGTGACCTTAATAGGATTGAGAGTCAAGAGGCATCTCTTGATGATATCCCACTTCCCCATGAGCTTGTGGATGTGCTTTTGAGTGAAATTTGGGGTATCCTGCTTCAGCATGACATAGACTTTTGTATTGATTTTATTCCTAGAGTTGGTCCTATTTCTTTGGAACCATACCATATGACCACTCAAGATTTGAGTGAGCTTTGATTACAGTTAGAGGATTCATTGGCCAAGGGCCATATTCATCATAGCATATCCCCTTGGGTTGCACTAGTCATATTCTTGAAGAAGAAAGATGGATCCTTGTATTTGTACGTTGATTACCAGTAGTTCAATAAGGTGATGGTGAAGAATCAATATCCCTTGTTGAGGATTGATTATTTTTTTTATCATATGAAGGGAGAAAGAGTTTACTTGAATATTGATCTTAATTTAGCATACCATCAGCTTCGTATCCATGAGGGTGACATTCATTATTTAGATTTTCACACTCGATATGGGAACTATGATTTTATGGTTGTACCCTTTGGGTTAACCAATCCACCATCTCTTTTCATGAGATTGACAAATAGTTTATTTTGTACATATCTTGATCATTTTGTCCTCATATATTTGTATGAAATTTTACTATATTTGAGGACAGTGGAGGATCATGAGGGACATTTGCTTCAGGTTGTGCGGTGTCTTTGTGAGCATCAGTTGTTTGGCAACTTGGCCAAGTGTTATTTCTTCTAGACTGAAGTGAAGTATTTGGGCCATATCATCTCTAGAGAGGGTATTTCTATGGATCCTCCCAAGATCCAGGCCATCATTATGGATTGTCTAAAACTAACAAGTGTTCCTGAGGTTCATAGATTCATAGGTCTGGCAAGTTACTATCGCTAATTCATGAAGGAATTTTCTCATCCTATCACTTATCTTCAAAGGAAAGGGAAGAACATTTTTTGGTCCTATGATTTTTATGTTCATTACATCAACTATAAGCTTAACATTATTGCATATGCCTTGATTAGGAGAAGGCATGAGATCTCCATTTTGTCTCTTGGTGTGTATTTGCATGGTCGTATTCTTTACGCCTTACCTGATGACACTTGGTATCACAAAGTTAGAGTGGAGATTGAGTCTAGGAGTACCCTTGAAAGTCATTTTTTAGGTTACTCTTTAGATTCTAATGGATTTTTACAGCACCTTAGGTGCATTTATGTGCCACTATTAGGAGATCTTTATTTTTTAGTTTTTTTTTAGGCTCAATGTGTGTCGTATTTTGTACATCTCGATGTTATGAAGATGCATTCCAACCTTGGACAATTGTAATTTTTGGTAGGGATGAGGCATGATGTTGATTTCATGGATGGATGTCTTGAGTGCCAAAGAGTGAAAGTAGAGCATCATCATCTGGTAGGTGTTTTGCAAATTAGTTAAATTTCCACAATCCATATCATGCTATGAGATTTTTTTGGGCTTGATTATGTACAAATTTTTATCATCAACATTTCATATCACACTCTGTGATCCATCATCAGGATGCAAGAGAGAAACAAGAGTAAAAAAGATGTTAGTTTGCAGACCAAGACTCAATAAAAAGGGGGAAAAGTTGGGGGGAGAAAGAGAGAGAAACATGCACACCAAGGAAGACAAGACCCCAAAAAATCAAAATAAAGGAAAAGAAAATAATAATCCACATAAAAAAACTACACAAAAGAAACCACCTAAGACAAAGAAGTAGAAAATAAAAAACACACAAACAACAAAAAATAAAAAATAAAAACCTAAAAAATATTAAAATAAAAGTAGAGAATAAATAATAAACAAACAAGAGAAAATAAGAATAAAAGAAATTAAAAAATAAAATTCTAAAAACAAATTTCAAAGGAAAAACCATAAAAAGAAAAGAAAAGAAAGACAAAAACACAAAATAATATAAAAAAACTAATATGTATGCATACATACACATACATGTGTGTGTGTGTGTGTGTGTGTGTGTGTGTGTGTGTGTGTGCATGTATGTGTGTGGATCTGTGTGAGTGTGAAAAATAAATACCAAAGGAAAGGAAAACTATATAAAAACATAAGCATAGGCAAACAAATAGAAACGTAGAGGTCAAATGAAATAAACAAAGACAAAAAAATTGAAAGAAAAAGAAAATCGATAAAAACAAAAACACGACAAGGACAAAAAAAGGGGGGGATAAGTCAACAAATAAAAATTATAAGAACAAAGGACACTAGAAAATTTGAACACAAATCAAACTAAAGAGCGAAGCAAAATAGAATGAAGAATAGGAAAAATGTGTGTGTGTGTGTGTGTGTGTGAGAGAGAGAGAGAAAGAGAGAGAGAGAGTAAACTGATACCAAGACCAAGAAGGAAAAGGAGAGCGTGTAGCACCAATAAGGAGGGGAGGATGAATCAAGAAGGGAGACAAAAAGTATTCCTAAGGGAAAAAATAGGATGCCAAGAAATTCTAAGGATCCAACAATCATTATGATTTAGGAGAGAGAGAGAGAGAGAGAGAGAGAGAGAGAAGAGAGAGAGAGAGAGAGAGAGAGAGAGAGAGAGAGAGAGAGAGAGAGAGAGAGAGAGAGAGAGAGAGAGAGAGTAAACTGATACCAAGACCAAGAAGGAAAAGGAGAGCATGTAGCACCACAGAGGAGGGGAGGATGAATCAAGAAGGGAGACAACAAGTATTCCTAAGGGAAAAAAAAGGATGCCAAGAATTTAGAAGGATCCAACAATCATTATGATTTAGGATAGAGGGATTATTATTGATTTCAATCATCTCCTTGAGCTTCCTTTTAAATTTGTCCTTGAAAACAATTTGAGTGTCCTCTAAGAAAATATGGTTCTTATTAGATGACGAGTGATCCATTAAAGTATATTTTAGAGCACTCCCATGCTTGATATCTATGACATGCTCTTTGATCTTTGTGCTATAGGAGTGGCCCATTTTACCTATGTAGGGTGTTCCACAAGAACAAAAAACCTTATAGACCCCTGATTCTAGCAAGAAATCCCTGGAGTCTTTAAGAGGGGGGAAACACTTCTTTAAAGTGAATAAAGGTTTAAAGGTCACCTTCACCCCCCTTTTAACCAAAATATTAGAACCCTTGTGGGAGTTTCCTTCTACATAGGGAAGAGAAATAACCGAGGAAGGATTACAAAGAGAGAATGGGGGATCAGAGACTAAGAGAAAAAATGATTTGCCTTGGTGGAATGCATGAGAGATTTTTTTGTGGGAATAACCATTCCACCTAAAAACTTGACAAAGATGGGAGAGCTCCTGGTCAATGTAATATTCATTACAAACATGAAAATCTCTCAAAGCTAGGGTTCTTGGGATACTAGAATTTTGGCTAGGGTGGTGTTGAGAGGAGGTGTGAAGATATCTGTTAGTGTGAGTGGCCTTGTGAGAAACTTGAAAACCAAGGGAGCCATCTAGTTTTTTATGACCAACACATCAAGGAAAGGTAAAAGGTTTTCCAATTCAATCTCCATAGTGAAGGAGATACAAGGAACCACATTATTGAAGTGGGTATGAAACTCTTCTAACCTATCAAGACCATGTGGCCAATAGACATTGGTGCCATAGATATAACACTTCCACCATTTGGGAGTGAAGAGGGAAGAATACAAGGAAATCTCCTTGAAATTTTTCATATAAAAGTTCATGATCATCGATGAGTGATTAGAGGTCTGCTAGCCATGTAAGAACCAATACAATCAAAATGTTGAGAATCTATGATAAGGTGGCTATGAGCACAAGGCATAATGCATAAGACATGAGAAAAATTAGTTGTGAGCTTAGAACAATAAATGGAAGAAGAATTCACCAAATGAAGTGATTTCTTTGAGGGGGATGTACCTACGCGTAGTAGAGAGTTTTTTCCATTTTACCATTACCAATAATAACTTATGGAACAATCAACCAACTAAGGAGTGTTTATTTCCAATGCACTAACAGTTCTAACTCCATCTACAAATGTCTTCTCCATGTGTCATGATTTGTTCTCAAGACCCCCAATGTCAAGATGGAAAGAAGAGCGGAAACATGTTGCACAGTTGTGATAGAAAAATAAGAACACACAAGAAGAGGGGAGAGAGTGTTGGGGGCAATGAGAGAGTTAGGGGATGACCAAGACCATAGTTCCATCTTCAACACCACACACCTATGAACTAAGAGGCACAAAATTATCACAAGTGGAGTGGAGTTCATCACCAACTGAAGAGAAACCCACCTTTTGAGAAGAAATTGATTGTGGTTGGTTGGATTGGAGACCAGGCGAAAGTAGAAGGGTTAAGGGAGGACAAGAATAGTGGGAAGAAGGGAAAAATGCTAACATAGAAGAGGAGACAAAAAGGTCATGGTTGGCATAAGAATACCCATGGAAACCATTTTCAGCCATATTTCATTCCTAAATGGAAGTGGGACACTATATCTATTCATTTTATTATTGGGATACCTATGTTTTTTCATCATCATTATGCTATTATGGTTATTGTGGATAAGTTGTCCAAGGTGGCTCACTTTTCACCCATGAGAGATTCTTATATTTCTAGTTCAGTAGAACATGTGTTCATGGAGGATATGTTTTAGTTACAAGAGATACCTCATAGGATCATTTTGGATAGAGATCTAGTTTTTACTTCTGCACTATGGACATCTCTCCAACATGCTTTGGACACGCATCTCAATTTCAATTTAGCATATCACCCCAAGAATAATGGTCAGTCAAAGTGGGTGAATCAGGTTCTTAAGGACATGCTTCACATGTATGTGATGGATAAATAGTCAAGGTGTCTCATTTTTCACCCATGAGAGCTTCTTATATTTCGATAGCACATGTGTTCATGGAGGATATAGTTTTGTTTCATGGGATACCTTGTAGGATCATTTTGGATAGAGATGTATTTTTTACTTCTGCACTAGTACATCTCTCCAGTATGCTTTGAACACATATCTCAATTTCAATTTAGCATATCACCCCAAGACTAATGGTCAGACAAATCGGGTGGATCAGTTTCTCGAGGACATACTTCACATGTATGTGATGGATAAATAGTCAAGGTGGGAGGACTATTTGTATTTGTTTGAATTTTCTTATAATAATGGGTACCATAGTTCTCTTAGCATGTCTCCTTTTTTTACATTGTATGGTAGACCATGTCATACACCTCTGAGTTGGGATCATTTCAAGAACTATGTAGTGTTGGGTCCTAAGATACTTTAGGATATGGAGAACAATTGGTTCATATTAGAGATCATTTGGTTACTTATTAGGATGAGTCAAAGAAGTATTTTGATTCCTATAAGATTGATTTTCACTTCTCAGTTGGTGACTTAGGGTTTTTAGGAGTTTGGCCGTAGAAGAGCCCCATCTGTTATGAGAAAGGTTCTAAGTTAGCATTGCATTTTGTTAGAAATTTTGATATTCTTGAGATGATTGGTCATATTTCCTATCACTTAGCATTTCCACATAGCCTATAATTCATCCATGGTGTATTTCATGTTTCATTTTTTAGACAGTATATTCTTGATGTGACCCATGTTCTCGATTGGGGTTCCTTACTAGTAGAAGACATAAAACTTTCTTTGGAGCCCATATACATTATTTAACATCATAGATTGACCCTCATGGGTTGAGACATAGAGAAGGTAAGGGTCCAATGGGACCTAAGTGATGAGACTTTTTCTACTTGGAATGATACATCATGGTTAAGATATTTGTACCCCTATAATTTTGTAGGCTTCCAGGAGTAACCTTGTACCTAGGGGGAAGGATGTAGTGACTCTAGTGGTTGCATTTTGTTTCATATTATTATCATCTAAGATATAACCTTGTTATCTTATTTTGATTATCCACATGATGAGATGCATTCGATGATGGTACTTTATTTTGGTTACCAGTTTCATAGTTGTGTTAGATGATTAGATGATATCTTTATTTATCATTTTAATCATATCTGCATGATGATGTTGTTAGATGTGACATGATTCTTTATGATGTTATCTAGTGTATTTTGTATTTGATACTATATATTATGTTATCAGAATAATATTATTGGACTCCATGTTATATTGTGACTTTATGTCGATGGATTTCTAATTTAAGGTTTTCACTAATATATGCTCATATTGTTGTAAATAATTATTTTAATGCTTTATATTAAATAAAAAATTTAATTGAAATACAATATATATTTCATTGATATGTACATTGAGGAGTAGAAAATGCAACAATCAGTGTTGCAACATTCTTTATGTATGATTGTGTCAATGTTCTATTAGGAATTTTACTCTTATTATTTATGTGTGCTTCGACTATTTATACTATGAGTAGTTGCACTTAATGTTTGCATGTTTTAAGGAACAAGTACCAAACATCATTCTACCCAAGCTGGAATATTTGAGTGTGTCTTTATCCCTAGTAGTGACATAGGAGATAGTTTCATCAGCCTTTCATGTTGAGTCAATATCGTCCCTATATAGATGATGTATCTGTAATTGTTATATTATCCTACTGGTATGTGTTAGTAAATCTGGATTTCATAATGCATTTTGTGATAAACCAGTTGTGTGTCTATGCATTAGAGTTCCCACAGTTGACACAAAAGAGGTTTAATTAAAAGAAAATTTTATTGTTCTAGCATTTATTTTCAATTGTTGGCTAATTTTCCATTATTGAATTCTATCTATTTAAAATAGATTTGATTTATTTTTGGAAGTCAATAATTGGTTTAAATAAGTGATTTATTTTAAAAGTCCCTTTTATTTGGAAAATTGAGTTCTTTTTCCTCACTTTTCACTTTATTTTTGGTTAAAAATAGTGATTTTGCTCCAAATTGCTTTGGAGAAAATCCTTGTTTAGCTCGTCAGGTTTGATCTAGTTGTTGGATCGTCATGGGTAGAGGCTCATTGGATTCATTTTGCAACTCCTCATCTTCATATCAACTCATTTGCATTCTCACAATGGATTTATTTTACTCTCACTATTTTCATGGTTTTCCTCTTTGTGTGAGGTAGGGCATTTTATATATTACGTTTTGCTTTATCTTTTCAAATGAAATGAAATGAAATAGGATCATGGTCTGATAATTATCATTCCCCCACACTTTCATTGATTTTCATCACTCGGTTTGGTTTATTTGTTTAAATTCATGTTGTAGTTTTGGAATTTGGAGTTTTAGTAGTGTTATGTTGCCATTTTTTTTTTTGTGCATGCTTGGAATGGTAATTTTATTGGAAAAGTGTGTTGTTGGATGCCTAAGGGAAAGTGGGTTTTCTTCTTTTTTCTTTATTTAAAGTTTGATTTTTGGGCATTTTTTAGCTTTCCTTATTTTGTGTGCCATCCAAAATTGTATGTCGCCATGTTTTGTATGATTGATCTATTGGATATTTTAGTAATCCAAATTTTTTATAGGATTTTTGAATCAAAATGTATTGAGGATTTTCTAGATATTTGTTACCGCAATCTGAACTTACCCTTTTAATGTTAAAATGTCATTTTTACATCTTGTCAAATTTTGCTAGAATTTGGGTATTTCCTTGCTTTTGGGCATTTTGAGCCTTACTTGTGTTCTAATGAGATGTATGATGGATTCCATTAAAAAATCATGCTCTTGGAAAAGTGGCCAATGGAGTGATTTTTTAGTTGACCTAATTTTTGTGTTTACTCGACTTGCATGCCTTGAGTATTTTGGAGTGGATTTGTCCTCCAATGACTGCCTTTATGGTTGTTGGTGATAATGTATCCCATGTGCTTAGTGTAGACCAAGTAGAAAATATATCTTGTGTTTGGTCCTTAGTGTAGACTGAGTGGAATTTCCTTAGGTCATACCATCCTCAGTGTAGACCAAGTGGACAAACTGCCTATTTCCCGTCTTTGGTGTAGACCAAGTGGACAAAGTATTTTTTTTATGTCCCCAATATAGACCAATTGGAAAAGGGTATTATTTGGTCTTCACCCTTTCATGTTAATCCTTAGGAAAAGGTACATTTAGTAGGCATGGGGAGTAGCTCCTTACGCAGACCCTGGTCTAGAAGTGGCTCGAGTGGATGTGTCAAGGAGTTTTCTTAAAAAGTGAAAAAATAATAAAATGAGTTGGGTGTAAATACTAATCAAGAGTAATTGGAGTCCCTCGATGTCAGATATTAACCCATGTAGGTAATGGAATCTATTGAATCCTCAAAATTCATGAGTGAATCATGTAGTTGGTAGATGGTAATTGAGCCCTGGATGTCAGTATTGACCCACATTGGCAAAGATACTCCCTATGGTTGTTACTCTCGTATCTAGATCCTATAGTTGTGACTAGT
Organism: Chamaecyparis obtusa; assembly: GCA_027943335.1. Classification (NCBI taxonomy): domain Eukaryota; kingdom Viridiplantae; phylum Streptophyta; class Pinopsida; order Cupressales; family Cupressaceae; genus Chamaecyparis; species Chamaecyparis obtusa. Next base: position 774,468 of record BSBK01007314.1, read on the forward strand.
ACCCTAGTGTATGGTGGATACATGGTTCTTGGCTATATTTGGATATTTTTTTCTCATGTTGAGTTTTCTCCATGGATTATTACATCTTGTACCTATGTGTTGCATTGGACCTCTATACCATCCTATGAGTGTTTGCACCTACTTGGCATGTGTGTTAGCCCTTCTTGGTGTGTGTACTTACCATATGTTTTTGGTTGGGTTACTATCTCTACAAGCATTGTGGGGTGGGCCTAAGGGTTCCACGTGGTAAGGTGGCATTTCATTTTACCACTGTTGGAGATCAGTGTATAGATGGAAGACTTCTTCTAGTGACAGAGATTTCAAGCATGATGTGCTCCTTTTTATCCATCATTGTCATTTACTCATTTTAATTTTATACTTGTTTTAGATCCATAAATTAGTTGATATTGTTTTTATCCATGATATTGAGTTTGTACATCCTCAAATCACACATTATGGTACTCCCTAGTGTGGAGTTGTACTCAATTTATCCATGTGTTGGAGTCGAAAAAGTTTTAATTTTAGTTTTAGGCCTCTATAGGAATCTTGCGCATCCATCCCTTCTTTCTACACATTCATTCCTTCTTCCTAGGCATATTATTGTTGTTCCTATACATTCATTCATTCTTCATGTGTATATGTTCCTGAAACCTACACATATGATCCTACAACCAAGTGTATATGTTCTTGCAGCCAAATTTGTTCCTACACATTTATTTTGAGACAAATTTTGTACATTTTTTTATAGAGAGATATTCCCTTGAGTGTGTGCAAATATGAATTAAATGGTTGGTTTCCCCATGTTTATGGGACCTTTTGCATGTATTCACTACTCATTTTCCATTTCGGTATATGCTATTGCATTCACTTTTCAATTTGGGCATAAAATGAACCTTGCATTGTTTTGCATTGAGGATGAGTTCGTCTCCTTTATTGGTGACCATGGACGTTGGCTCAATCTCATTCCATGTTGTTCATGGACTCAGTTTGAACTATCATGAGGTGTCTTGAACGTGTCTGTCCATTCTTGCTAAGTTTTTGGGTGTCTTGGAACCCTAGGAAGTATATTTGAGTCTTTTGCTTGTGCTCATCCATGTGATGATCATGATTTAATTATAGTATGTTTTACCTTTTCTTATGTATTATGGTTAATTGATGCACTTGTATGTATGATGTATCTTAAAAAAAATTAAGTTCTTATTTAATCCTATGTTCTAAGGGTTCCTTAGCGGGGCATCACATAATAAGATTGTGGTTCTAAGTAATCAATTGAAATACTTCAAATGTTGTCTAAAAATAACTTGATTGAATGAATATAAAAATAATGATGTATGTGTGATATAAATGAAATTGTTGGGAATGATATGTTAGATGGTTATGATTGAATTAGTTGAAGGATAGTTCAAGTTAATGAGTATGATTTTATTGTATTTTTTTCATGGAAAGGTGCTAAATGTGGAATATGAGGGAAGGATAGGAAAGATAAATTTTATTTTGCATACCTACCTACTAGCAGATCTATTTTTAAATTTCTTTGGCCAAAGCTCTGATGCATATTTTTACTATGTATATGCTGGTTATTGTACCATCTCCTTTCCACAACATTGTCTAGTACTAAAATGTTATAAGTGAATTGTAATTAGTTACAATCTTGTCTAGATCCATTTGACCTACCAGTTCTAAGTTGCTAGGTTCCTTGGGAAGGGTCAACATGATCAACATGATAGGTTGAGCACTAGGGGAACTAACCACTCCATGGTTGGGAAATAAAAATATCTCGACCATATTATCATCTTGAGCATAGCAGATGGAGATTAGTCTAATGGCTAAAGGAGATGGGAATGCACACAATAATTCCTTATTCATTTATTCATGAATTGACCTTATGGTCTTCTTTGTATCATATGATGTACTTTAACTTTATACTTGATGTATTTGAAAATTTGGTTGAAATGTAAATGAACATGATGTATCATATTTGTTAGAAATTATAATGTACAAAATGGTCAGCAATCAAGCTGGATAGATCACTCACCAAAATGTATGTTTAGGAAGAAGACCAAGACTTAACTACAAGGGAAATCTGTTTAGCACAAGGAAAAGTATTAATTCATGATCTTCGCAATGTAGGGCCTTGGGTTTTGTTCTCCCTTTCCCTAAGAGAAGGAATTTTAAGTAGAATTCAAAATGATTTATAAAAAAAAGCACTATGAAATGACAAAGGGGAAAAATACTCACCTTGAAAATTCAAATCATAAAATAGGCTATCAGACTGAGTCAGAAATTGGAACAGAACTGGAATTGAGATCAAGAGGGTGGAATATGCAAACTCTGAAAATCTGGTGACCCTAAGAATAGGTCGACTTCCTAGGTACAGGTCAACTTGGGTACAAATCAAGGTTGACCTATACCTGCACTGTCCAAAAATATGAGATCCAAATGTCTGACAGAAACAATAACCATAGATCTGTCAATTCTAATCCCAAAAAACCTATAAATATGCTCCTACACACAAAAGGGGAGAATTTGTTTGATGGAGAGGGGCTTGCCTTGGTCAAGCCCCAATTTATGAATTAACCTTGAATTCAAATAATGGAAGTTCTAGCATGTAGTAAATATTAAATCTAAACAATGGAGTATATCATACCATGTAGATGAAATTATGCTAGATATGTGATCGAGTATGTTAATGAAATAGCTTTGACTCAACACAAAAGCGAAAAGTAAATCATGTAAGACAAAACCTCATGAATTAGATGCTTGTAATTCACCCCAATAATGAAGATGAATTGAATGGATGTACAAATCTATATATGTAGATCTCCTCCCTTTATGACCAACTCCTTTGTCTCCAAAGATGCTAGATCTATAGAAGGAAATGCATTCTTGATTGAATGGATGAATGAATGAATGAATGCTTTCTTAAAATCACCAAAAGACCTTGAATGCTTGTGTTTTGATTTCTTGAGAATGGTTTTCCTTTTTCTATGCTTAATTGGATTCTTGGTCCCCAAATGAAGTGAGAAGGCCTCCTTTTATACCGATTTTGGACATCAAAATTAAAAGGGCCTACTGCACAAGGTGGGAAAAGGCCAATGCTTTACATCTGGATCAGGGGCCAATCAAAATCTACCCCCTCGAGTATAGTTCAAGGTCGACCTATACCGGGTATAGGTCAAGATCGACCTACATTGGGTACATGTCGAGGTTTACCTATACCTAGAGGTGCAAAACCTAGACAAATGTCCTAGATATCAAGAAGTATGTATTGAGGGGGGCAGAGGAAATATGGTGAAATGTGTGGGAACATCAGTCATAAATGCATTTAAATCTTGAATAGAGTATAAGAGTAGAATGAATTTTATGATTGGAGAGCCAACCTAGACTTTTGTGCAAGATTGGAAGAGGAAAAGGGACTTTGATTCAAATTATGTATATAATTAAATGCAATAGGAGGTCCTAATGATAAAAACACACTAAGGAGGGCTAAAATGGTCCCAAAAAGTGTATAAAAGTAAGTGCTTATTTTTTCGAACAATACAAAAATTAATGCAATTTTAGTTCTTAATCTTAATGTAATATTCTTTCAACTTCTCAACTTATGTTGTGACTGTGTGTATATTTCAATTATTAATCCTATGTGGCATGTTTGTGAAAAGTTATTCCTTACATATATGCACTAAAGTACAAAGTCGTTGGAGTTTGGTTGATTTATAAATTCTGTACATTATGAGTTTATATATTAGACATGATTTTATTGTCTTTATGCATAGGATTGTAAGATGAAAATTGCATACTTTACGATACCCATCATACATTTCTACATTCATTTTGCCAATTTTTATCCTCTTGTTTTATGTTTGGATGACTAAATACAATAATTATGCTTAACTCGCTTCTTAGAGATGTCATTGTTAACACTAATTCTTACACCCACCACTTACATCTTATCATTAGATTTATAACTCTTTTTTTATGTTTTCCTTTTGGAGGTTAATATAAGACATTATTCTTTATAGAAGACCACTTTCCCTTGTCCCCATGATTAGCTTAAGTATCCTTGTATTCTACACTAGACATTATTAAATTTTACAAGAAAAAGTAGGATTAAAATATAAAGGTAAGAAGGTTGTGTAAGTTTATATGAAACCCCATACAAGTACCTAAGATATGTAGCTACACCAAATAAGAAATAATGTAGCTCTCCTACGAAGTAGTTGTAATACACCTAGTTTCATTTTCTCTCTTTGTTTAAGTCCGAAATTTTACCAAACTAATATTTTCTTTCCCAACCCCTTTGCAATGTCTAGTTTATGAGTTTCTAGTACACATATTTTATTTTTACAAGTCTTTTTTCTAACATTATAATTTACACCTACTATTTTTTGGCTTTTCCATTATTGACTTAGATCAAATTAGATTATGTTTATTTCCCCATTCTCATTTATTTCCAATTTATTTCTTAATAAATGCATAGAAAGTAAAATAAGCTATTTCTTGTGTAACATTTTAACAAAACTATGAACAGTATAACTTTGAGTGGGAAGCAGAGTAGAGTTGGGATTTTAAGTTCTTAGATTGCGAGAGGAGAGTATGTTGATGATGATAATGATCCTAGAGGACTTTGAAAGGTGTGTTCTCTAGTGGTGGTTTTTTCTATCCCTCTTGTGCCACTATTTGTGGTTGATGGTTGGGGATCTTTTGGCCCCTTTTCTTTCATTTCACCTATTGTTTGGTTATGTTATCTAGGACTATGCCTTCTATGCAATGTGTTTGCATCGATTGGTTTTTGCAGTTCCTTATTCTCCAGTTTGGGGGAGATGTTATCTTCTTGACCAAATATCATCTCCCTTACCTCCTACAGTTTCTTTGGTAGTTTTGATGATGCTACTGTATGAGGCTAGGCATTCTACTAAGATGTCATTTTTACATACTGTTGTATCTGTTGGGCATGGGTGTACTTTCTTCATGTCTTGGTCTTTTTGCAGCAATGTTTACTCCTTTCCATGGCTCGAGATGGAGGTGGGTCTTCCTGTTTGATTTTCTCTCATCTTTGTTCCTTTTGTAGAATGCCCGGTGTTTTAGTTTATATGCAGGGCTTTGTTCCTATTAAATGGTCATAGACTTATCTTATTTGGGGGTCTTGATCCTTTGCATGGGGATTTATGAAGATGGATTGTGTTATCAAAAAATTTGGTACTATATTTGGGAGAAGGGGTATGGTCTCTGTTATGGGAACTTTTTTGGGAAGCCTCATTTCTCATTTGGAGGTTTATTTGTGTGGCCTCCTTTGATGAAGATGTGTTGTGGGTTTTTTGAATGAAACAATTGTGTTGGTTATTGTCTCGTTTGAGATTTTTGGTGTGATGAAGATGTTGAGGAAGCAAACAGAGGGATTTATTCTCCCATCAACTAATGGTGGTGTTATGAGATGGTGCTACTTTGTCCATTTTGATAGTAGGGGTTATTCTATGCTATTAAAGGTTCTTGTTTCTTATCTCCCTTGTGTGGGGGATTGGTTGGAGCCCTATTTTGATTTGGGCTTTGGGCTTCCCCTTTAGGCGACTCATTGCTACTTTGGTGTGAATAAATATGCAATGAATCTTTAGTCTTGTGGAGAGTTGAAGAGATTCTTGGTGTGGTGGGCCTTGTGGTTGGGACTTTCTTTACCCCTTTTCTCACAACTGAGGATGACAAGGTTAAGAGAAGGATTGTCCTAGGTGGTAAGAGTATGGGGTTTAGTTCCTTTCCTCTCCCAATCTTGGGGAGGTTGTGGTTTATGGAGGAGAAAATCTAGTATTGGGATCCTAGTGGAGTGGAGGCTTTCCTTCTTGTGTTGGATGCATTTCACTAGGTCTTGGTGGTTGCATATGGTGAAGATACATGTTGTGACCATACCTGTCATGGGTACTACCTGTGAAGATGGTTCAAGTGGACTGGCATTTATTTCTCTTGATGCTAGAATGGATGATTCCAGTTTGAGTTGTGATGAAAGTTGTTGTCTATCACAATTATTTTGATGTCTTTTTGTGGGGACTATCCGTTTTGGTCGGTAAGGATAGTGGTCTTATTTTTTCTTGTGGCTAGTCATTTGCTGAAAATTTTCAAGGGCTTGTGCTAGTCTATGGTTTTTGGTTAAAGTTTGCAATTGATTTTGGGACTAGTCTATTGGATTTCACAAGGGCTTGAAACATTTGGTTTTCTTCTTCCTCTTTCACGATTTCTATGGAGGTGGGAGTGCCTTCTATAGAGGTGGAGATATGCTTCGTGAATGAGGAGGCTTGTAACTCAATGTGGGATTTGTCTTTTTGTGTCTGTTTGGGTGACACATGGAATGGTGGTACTCTCTCCTTTTGGTCAATCTCTTCTTTTCCTATTACTATTGAGGTGGACTCCTTTTATATTGAGGTGGAAATGAGTTTTGTAGTGGGGAGGTTGTTCTTCAATTGGGGAGACGCTACCTCTTTTCCCCATAATGGTTTTCACACAAATTTTCTATACAGTGCACCCCACTTTGTGGGTTGCTGGTAGTGTGCTATTAGTGGCTTCTTTTGGCACCTTCATTATAAGTGGTTGATTATTGCCTATCGTTCCCCTAGTGACCCTCTATTACTTTGCTGACAGTGTGCCTCTTGTGGCCATAAGTTGTTGTCATCACCTTTGTTGATGTGTTGTTGCTTTCTTGACAATCTTTTGGTTGTGTTGTTGCAAGGCTCAACCCCCTTGTTTGGCTTCTTATTTAATCAAAAACATTTAACAAACAAGTAGAATTTTATTGAATGGCAATAGAACTAAAATATTTAGATTTATAATTAGTATATACCTTTTAGATATAAACATTTAAATTTAAATTTAGGGTAAGCCAAATGATCAATAAGATACACTATAAGTTATCATTTTATCACAATATAAATTATGATCCATACATTTTTTTATCGAATCATGATTTAGACTCTTAACTACTTAATATCTAATATTAATTAATAGAATTTTATTCAACTTATAACCTTATACTTTTTATTTATTCTTTAATTTAGACTTTTAACAATTTGATATTTAATTTAAATATGATCAAAGAAAACTTTATCTAATCTTTGATTTAGATCTTTAAATTAAACTCTTAACTATTTAAATTTCAACAACTTTTAATTAATATATATTCAATTATTAATTTAAACTATGTTATTAAGCCAATTAAGCCAATCTATTACTTGCCCATGATTACCCATTCCATATACTACATAAATATTTTTTTAATACTAATAAATATCTTTTTAATACTAATGATGTCTAATAATAACTATTTAAATTTCACCAACTCTTAATTAATATGTATTCAATTCTTAATTTAAGCTATGTACTACTTATATCATCAAGCCAATGCATTACTTGTCCATTCCATGTGCTAGGTACGTAAATAATATCTTTTTCGTGCCAATGGTGTCCAATGATTTAGTGGTTTTAAAACCTAATAACTGCGGCATAGATCCCAACGCAGTTTTGATAAAGCCAGTCTGTCCTCTATATTTAGTACCCTTCTCTTTTATCATAAGAGTCTCGTGCTATGCCTTTACCCAAATCAATGTGGGACATAAAATCAATTTATAGTGTTTTAAAATGACAGCTATAAAACCAATATATAATGTTTTACCATGACAGCTTTTACCAACTCAAAGTTATTTTGTCTCTTATTCGCAATACCTTTAAACCTTGCAATTAAACCTCATCTACTACGTGTGGTCTTTGTACCCAAATCAATTAAACAATTTACTCCATTAGGTTGGGTATAAAACCATGAAGCATGATTTATTTTTAAGATCCTTCTAGGTATGAATTCTAACTAAACCTTATAATTTCAAACTTAAATGTGTTTTTAATATAGTCATAAATGATAGTGTAGAAGTTATGAATAGTAATGTTTTTTATTCATTAGTTATTATAATTATTAAATAGTCTAATTATTAAGAGATTATGGTTAATATAGCTTGTACGAATAAAGAAAGAGCATGTGTTTAGTTTATTGTGAGCATATAATCTATTTCATTCAAATATTTTTGAGTGGATATCAATATTGAATGCTATTACACATCATAACAACATTGCTATGTGAACAAGTGCGAATTGTATAAATTGATAAAAATAGATAATATAGGAAACTAAATGAATTCTAGATTAAATGTGAAGGTTCAAAACTATACTTCTATTTTTGCAATATAAGTTAAATTATATAATTGAAAATGTCAATAACTATAAATCCTCAAATAGCATATGTTTTTGATAAAGTAATGCAACAAAACAAGGGTGTTGACCATATACAACCAGCCACAAGGGTGAGAAAGAACAGAAACATACTAACAACAAAGTAACAATGTCAGCACAGGGACAACCTTAGTAGATTAGCATGATCATAACATTAACCATCCAATGGTAAACATTGGTAAGAACCCTCACATCACTATAAAAAACTAGAGGGAAGGGAGAATAAACAACTAAATTATAACTAGTGTAGTGCATGAAAACTAGAATAGTAGTAATACCCCTAATAATATCGATCCAAAAAATAGAAAAACCCATCATAGTGTTCATCACAATAGTTAAAGGAGTTTTAAACATAGACATCTTAGGGTCATAACCATCGGTAAAAAGAGTATAAGTCCAGAGTAAACTAGCAAAGTCTAAGTAAACATTCACATGGCCACAAAGGTGGAGATAACCAAAATGCGAAAACCAAAGGAAGGGCCAAGCCCTAGTTCTTTGTCTTCTTCCATTCACTAGTAAGCATCATCGTCACCCAATCTTTCCTAAGGAACTAGAAGAGTTCCTTATGATCTTTAGCATCCTTAGTATCTTTGTCAGTATCCCCCTACATCAAGAACAAAGTGGTAGTTGATCTGTGCATCACCTTCAACACTATACATCAGACTTTATACAGTTTCACATCCACCTCTGCAAGCTTCTCATCTACCATTGCAATCTTTTTCTCCACCTCCACCAGTCTCTTATTCAACAAAACAGCCTCCCCCGAAGCAAAGTCAGCATTGCATTTGTCATCTTTTAACGAGGTCTTTCCTTTAACATCATCCACAAGAACCATTTTAGTCTCTTCCTTGTCATGGGAAGGGTCCACAGGGTCCGAATTGAAGCTAGTTGAAACATGTGTCAAGATTCTATCTGAGGTAGTATTGGAAACCTCATTCTCATTAATCTCCTCAAACTTTGCATTGTTCAAGTCTAAGACCTCTTTCATAATTTATTTTTCTGCTTTTCCCCTGAGACGGGTGGACCTATGGGGGGTACTAGTCTCCTCAGTGATCTCGAAATCCGAATCAATTTATAACTTGACTCTTTTAGCAGACTTTGACTTAGTTTTAATGGGAGGAACCACCCTCTTGTTGCATTTTTCCTACTTACTCTTGGAGGATTTAGGGGAGGTATCCTGCTAGTTTTTAAGAGTAGGGTTTTTTTGTTTATGACTAGAGCCAGGAGTGTCCACAAGGCTAGCCGAGGGTGGGAGAGAAGACTCAGGAACCTCTTCAATAATGATTTGACGGGTAGGAAAAAGGGCCAAGCGAAAGTAGGAAAAAGGACCTAGAGAAAGTACTAGAGGAGATAATATTTCTAAGAATGGCAAGGGTTGTAGCACATTTTTCCAGCTTGACCACAATCCCATCAAAACCAAAGTGTTGCAAAAATTATGAAACTTATGCCTCAAAAAGTCATGATGATAAATATTGGTGCCACATAAGCATAAAAACTACCCATGTGGCCAATTTAAACCAATCCTAAGGGAAACATCAACAAATAGGAAACCAAGAGCCCACAAAGAAGCTCTAAAAGGACCTGAAGTATAGACCAGAACATCATCATAACTGGAGAGGGGAGTCCTTTCTCGTGAAAGAAAGAGTCCTAAGAGGGAGGGAACTCTCCTTTTGCCAACATTTAATTCCAACAGTATCTAACCCAATGGAGGCAAGATGGTTAGCACAAAAATTACCCTCTCTATAGACGTTCTATAGGTTGAAATCATCAAAACCATTAAGAAGGCCACAAATGTCATTTATAATACCTTAGATAGACCAGCTAGGGGAGAAAGTCCCTTTAGCGGCATCAATAATTAACTAAGAATCCCCCTCAATCACCAGAGAGCGAATGCCAAAAGAGAGGGAAAACTTGATACCCTAAAGCAGAGCCACACCTTCAGCCTGCTTGTTGGTATAGCCATGTAAGTGACCCATTGTAGACAATAATGAGAGAACTACTATTATTTCTAATGAGACCACCCCTAGTACCTAGACCATTCCTGGCAGCACCATCAAAACTAAGCTTACACCAAGGGAAGATAGGGGTTTCCAAAAAGTATTAACATGAACAATTTTTTTGGACTAGTCAAACTTCTTGAAATCCTCTTAGAGCTTCTAGGATGAAGCCAACAAGGAGTTCCATAGAGAAGGACGTTCAGAGGGAATTTTCCATTTAGTAATAGAGATATTTTCCTAAAGGATTTTTTAAAGGAAAAACAACACTTCATCAACATATTACTCCTTTTCACGAAACACCATGGTGTTCCTTTCTTTCTACAGACACCAGTAAACATGAGGAGGAAATTGGAGCCATAGTTGTTTGAAAAGGGGGTGCTGGGAAGGGATTTTCCAATCCATAATAAATTTTTGTATGTCACGTTGAAAGACCCAGTGAATGTTAAGTCTTTAGAGGATGTGTTGCCAGATATAGGAACTGAACTTACAATGAATGAACAAATGAGAAATAGTTTTAGTATACTGCTTGCAGAGATAGCAGTAGTTTGAGAATCAGAAGCCATGCTTTTGAAGGTTATTCAGGGTAAGGATTTTACCATGTATGGAGGCCTACTAGAAAAAAATAATTTTTAGGATTAATTGGGCATTTTAGACTCTCATGTAGCTATTGGAATCACCATTAAACTTGACATAGGTCAAGTAAGGAGGATCCAATTAAGGAAAGTCCAAATAAGTAGTAAAACACCATAATGCAGAATAACACAACAAGATTAAGTTTTCAATTGAATTTTCATTAACATGCCTAGTTGTAAGGCCTTCCGGGTTAGGGCCAAATACAATCAAAGTATTTATGCTATCCCTCTATCTAGTCCATCTTTGAAACAAATTAGCAACTGATGGAAACCCTAAGGGAAATCTAAACTTGAGCTCGCAAGCCTCCAAGTAATCTCCATGTCTCCAAGCATACAAACCACTAGCTCTACTATTACAACTATCAAATAACAATCTGATCTTCAAGATCTCATAGGATCCAAATATGATTCTACTCTCATGTTACTACCCATCTACTCTTAAACATCTACCCAAGCTCTCAATATATAGCCAGCTAAGCCACAGGTCGGCCAATCAGGCATTTAATTACATTATAGGTCCAACCTAGAAGAGTAAACCCAAACTAAAGAAAGAAACAAAAAAACATGATGTGCCTTTAGATTTAGGTCCACACATGATCCAATAACATGTCCCTAACTTAGCAAGATCCAATTCCATCATACAGAACCGCGCAAGATGAAAAACTCCACGTTTTGCGTGAAACAGGCTGAAAATTGATACCCAAGCAAAACAGTCATAACTTTTAACTCATAATGAATGACGACTTGCGGTTTTGGGAAAAGATATTACTTTAGGTCATCTTAAAGGACCTAGGAGAGAAAAGGCTGACTCATTAAGGATCAACGGCTACACAATGCACAATCAGCACCCAGAAAGCAGGAAAATATGGCTCTAGCGGCAAGGAAAACAACTCTATCTTTGAAACAATCCATCCAATCCTTATGTGATCATAGGAGAAGGTTCCAAAATAGGTCCTCAAAATCATGTAAGCTTTGCACAAAATGAAACTAATAAATGCAACAATTATAATGCAAACAATAGAAAATAGGAAATGGTTTTGGTTGATGCAAGATTTCTCAAAGCCCGAGATGCTCCTGCATCAGACACCCCAAGTTAGAAAAGATGTTCTCAATGGATGGAAGAAAATCTTCTAGGATTCAGCACATAAACCCCAAATTGGTTCTTCACATACATGTCCTCCAAGTCTTCACTTTGTACACTTTTCCACTTTTGTTTCCTTTGCCTTTTCAAGTCTTTCCTGGATAACACACAAGCTTGTTCTCCATACTGATCTCCAATCCTTTCCAGATTTGACAACCCAACTTAGCTACCAAAAATTAGGTTCCTCCTACCAAGTGTTGTATCTAGCAAAGGCATTAGGGAAAAATTCCTGTCATCCTCCTCAACAGTAAACATATTCTTGACACAATCATGCATAGCCTTGCAATCATACTGTCAAGGTCTACCGAGCAATATATGACAACTACTCATGTTCACAATATCACACAACACTTGATCCTTATACTGGCCAATCTGAAAATCAACAAGACGTTGCTTCCTTACTTCTAGAGCATGAACATCTTGCAACCAACCAATCCTATAAGGATAAGGGTGCTTCATTCTCTTCAAACCAAGATTATGAACCATGTCCTCAGCTACAAGGTTATCAGTACTACCACTATCCACAATAACATTACAAATTTTACCTCATGTCTTGCACCAAGTCCTAAACAAGTTACTCCTCTAACAAGGTTCCACCTTGGTACCAAGTAATGTTCTCTGAACCAGCAAGTTCTCAGATCCTGTCTCAGGCTCATTCAATATGCTTTCATTCACCATAGCATTCCTATGATAACCAAACTTCTTTTGTGTACACTCAAAAGCTCTATGTCCTTCTCCACCACAATTATAACAAGTACCCTTAAAGATAACCCTCCATGTCTTCTTTTTCAATTCCACGAGTTTTTGTTCATCCTCTGCAGTTGGTTTATCCTTCACCGAGTGATCAATCTTCTCCTTCCCTCGAGGATTACCATGTTGTCTCCTTTTCAACTTATCTTCTGCCTTCAGAGCACACTAATAAGCATCCTCAACCAAATAAATCTTCATCATACCAATCTCATCCTGGATATTGAATCTCAGACCATTCACATATTGAGCTACCTTTTCCTTACCAAGTTCTCTATGCCTGGACCCAATAGTAAGTTTGTAGAACTCCTCGGTATAGTCTTCAATAGTCAAATCTTTTTGCTTCAGATTATGCAATTTCTTAAACAAGTCAAGCTCATAGTCAGAAGGTATGAACTTAGCCTTCAACTTAGTCACCATCAACCTCCACCAATTGATCTTCATTTCACCTTCATCTTCTCTATCTCTTTGTAATTCTTTCCACCAAAAAGCAGTATGGCCTTTCAACTTAGTTTGTGCCAGCTTCACTCTAAGAGGATCTTCAATTTATTCAAGCTCAAAGAAGTCTTCTAACTCACCAATCCAATCAATCAGAGTCTCAGGTATCAAATTACTAGAGAAGTTAGAAACTTCCATTCGGTAGTTATTACTTAACCGAGCTCCAGATCTATGTAACCGACCAACTCTATCTTCACCAGATCTATCCCTCTAGTCATCACCACTAGATCCAACAGCTTCAAAGTCTTCAGCAGCTTCCTCATAACCATCATCAGTGCCAAGATTCCTTGTCATACCAGCAACAGTCCTCACAATCTCAGAAATCATGTCATTCTTCATTAATTCCATCTAGATCTAAAATCTGATTTCAACTTCTCTATAATCTTTGATTCCACAACATCACAAAGATTTGCAATTGCTCTAGGGTCCAATCTTCTCGGAGGCATCCTCAAAGATTCAAATCCAAAGCAACAAGTCACCAAAAAGGTCCTAGTACAAACAACCTCAACTAGTTTACACACTCAAGATCTTCAAGCTCTGATACCACTTGACGTAGGTCAGGTAAGGAGGATCCAATTAAGGACAGTCCAAACAAGTAGCAAAACACCACAATGCAGAATAACACAACAAGAATAAGTTTTCAACTGAATTTTCATTAACATGCCCAGCTATAAGGCCTTCCAGGTTAGGGCCAAATATAATCAAATTATTTCTACTATCCCTCTAGCTAGTCCATCTTTGAAACAAATCAGAAACTGATGGAAACCCTAAGGCAGATCTAAACTTGAGCTCGCAAGCCTCCAAGTAATCTTCTTGTCTCCAAGCATGCAAACCACTAGCTCTGCTATTACAACTATCAAATAACAATCTAATCTTCAAGATCTCGTAGGATCCAAATATGATTCTACTCTCATGTTACTACCCATCTACTCTTAAACATCTACCCAAGCTCTCAATATATAGCCAGCTAAGCCACAAGTCAGCCAATCAGGCATTTAATTACATTATAGGTCTAGCCTAGAAGAGTAAACCCAAACTAAAGAAAGAAAAAAAAAACATGATTCACTTTTAGATTTAGGTCCACACATGATCCAAGAACATGTCCCTAACTTAGCAAGATCCAATTCCATCATACGGAACCGCGCAAGACAAAAAACTCCACATTTCACGTGAAACGGGCTAAAAATTGATACTCGAGAAAAATAGTCATAAATTTTAACTCATAATGAATGAGGACTTGTGGTCTTGGGAAAAGATATTACTTTAGGTCCTCTTAAAGGCCCTAAGATTGAAAATTTTGATTCATTAAGGATCAATGGCTACACGATGCGCAATCAGCACCCAGAAAGTAGGAAATTACAGCTCCGATGGCAAGGAAAACAACTCTATCTTTGAAACGATCTATCCAATCCTTATGTGATCATAGGAGAAGGTTCCAAAATAGGTCCTCAACATCATGTAAGATTTGCACAACATGAAACCAATAAATGAAACAATTATAATGCAAACAACAGGAAAACAAGAAATATTTTTGGTTGATGGAAGATTGCTCAAAGCCCGAGATGCTCCTACATCAAAACTTGAGCAGTGAAAGGTAAGAGAATTTCATAGAGAAGGATCCATAGGTTTGTAAGGTCTAGAAAACCCATTCCCTCCTAGGGAAAAGAGGTAGTCTAATCTGGGAAAAAAAATGTTGGAGATCCAAGACTAGAGGGAGCAAGTCAAGTATGTTATTAAATTGTTGCAGAAGATATTTCCATCGACCCCTAGCAGTAAAGAAGTCAGCAATAAAGGGACCCATAACCACTTTGGAATGCCTCACGAGCACAACATAATTAGTCTTTGCAAGAGGCTTATTCCCCAACTATTTATCATCCCAAAATCTAATAGTTTGCATATTTCCAATATGCCATTTGAGCCCTTCCTTTAGCAGTAGTTTGCACTTGATGATATTATTCTAGATTTTGGACCCCATTAGGAGACCATTCAAATCAAGGACTTGGTGGAAGATATCATGATTGAGGCATGTGTCTTTCATAATATTACACCAATCTTTTTTACCAACAACAAGGTTCCATCCCATCTTAGCAATGAGTTCTTTGTTCAAGCTAGTAAGTTTTCTCACACCCAGACCCCCTTGAGATTTGGGTTGGAAAACCATGTCCCAATTAACCAACACCATTCTTTTCTTTTCCTCCATACTATTCCATAAAAAGTTCTTCTAGATTCTTTCAAGTTTGTCAGCCATGTTGCTAGAGATTTTGAAGATGGAGAGAATATACACATGAATACCTTGAAGGCAAGAAATGAGTAATTGGATTTTACCAGCATTGCTGAGAAGTTTACCTTTCCAACCTGCAAGTTATTTTTGTATCCTTTCAAGGACTCTATTCTAGAAGGTGGGGGTAACCTCCTTAACGGTGAGGGGGAGGCCATAATAAGTATCCGGGAGGTTGGTGCTATGGCAACCCAAAATACCTTTGATTTTAGATTGGAGGTCCTCCTTAGTATTGAAGAAGTAAATATTTCTTTTTTGGTAGTTGATGCATTGGTTAGGAGCACAAGCATATCTTGCAAAATACTTTTCCATTCTTTGGCTTCCACCATTGACGATCTTCCAAATAGAAATGTGTCATCAAAAAATTGTTGTAATGCAGAAGGAGACAAAGAGGAAACATGTCTAATACCCTGAATGTAGCTAGTGGATGACATGTTCATAAACATTCCACCGAGAACCTCTACAAGCAAGATAAAAGGATAATGAGAAAGGGGCTCTCCCTGCCTGAGGCTCTTACCAACAAGAAAGAAACCCCAAGGAACCCCATTGACCAAGATAGAGTATTGAACAGCCTCAACACAAATCTTATTCATAGAGATCCATTTTTCACTGAAGCCAAATATGTAAATCACTTTGTAAATAAATTGACAATTAACCCTATCAAAAGCCTTATAAATATCAATTTTAAGGTTCATACCTTAGTTAAAAAATTTATCCATGGAATGAATTATTTCATGGGTAGCGATGGCAACGTCAAGGATATGTCTACTAGGAACGAATCCCTTCTGGATACCACTAATGCATATATCTAGTAGAGGATTTTGTCTATTAACCAAGACCTTAGAAAAGATCTTATAGATAGTGTTGCAAAGACATATCAGTCTGAAGTTATTCATGGACTTTGGCTCAAGAATTTTAGGAAAAAGGACAATGAAAGTGTTTCTCATCTTCTTCAGTAGCTTCCTAATTTTGAAGAGGTCCCAAGTAGCCTTGATAACATCAAAGATGACAATTTCCCATAATTTCTAGAAAAAAACTAGAGGGAAGCCATCTGGACATGGGGCTTTATAGGCATTCATAGAAAGAACCGCAATTCTAACCTCCTACATAGGTATAAGGGCCAAAAGGATGTTATTATCAACTTCATCAACCACAGTAAGGAGGTGGAATAACATTTTTTCGCAGACGACAGGATTAGCCACCCTCTACACACCAAAAATCTATTTAAAGTAGTTAACTATCATTGCACCAATTTTTCCTTCATCGGTGATAAACTGATTATCATCATTGAGGAGGGAAAAGATTGTATTTTTTTTTTTGAGTACTAGCAGTTATGTAAAAAAAAGAGGTATTATGGTATCCCTCTTTCAACCACATGATTCTAGACCTTTGTTTCCAATAGATTTCCTCCTCACAAAGGTTATCTTTTCACTTTTTCCTCCACTTTTCCTATTCCTCATGTAGGCCATTAGAGAGGTCTTTGTTAGCCATAGACTTTTGGAAATTGGAAAGCTTGGCTTCAATTTCCTTTTTTTGTTTAAAAATGTATCCAAAAGATGACTTGGACCAACCTTTGACTTCCCTTTTAATGATATTCATCTTGTGAGATTTTTTGCATTGCAAAGCCTTAAATCAAAGTATTCCACCAATGAGAAATAGAATCTCAAAAATCAGGGTTGGAGGTCCACATGATCTCAAAGAAAAAAGGGTGCAATCCAAAGAAGGGCTTATGAGACCATTGAAGCAAGATGGGGTTATGATTAGAAACCGTTCTAGAGAGGGAGGAAAGGGAAGCATTACAACATAAGTCCCAACTAGCAGATACAAGGATGTTGGTATTATGATGAGATTAAGAGTCGACATGGTGATGCATACTAGTTTTAGTCATAGGTAGTAATTGGTTTGGTTGTCATTGATGGAAACTAAGTCATATCAGTCATGTATCATAATCGGTGAAGTCTAGAAGGCAATTGGTGCGAAGGTTAAGTGATCGGTAATGTTGAAATTGGTTAAGTCCAGAAGATTAGTAGACAAAGAGATCAAAACTTTGGTAGCGGTCATGACTAATGAATAATTATAAGGTGCAGTCATAGCTATAGTATCAACATGGTCAAAGTATAGTGTGGTTTCGACCACAACTCATTTGGTTGATCAGTGAGAGATTTTGTTGGCACATTCATTTAGATAGGTAAGAACACTTGTGTTCTTGAGCATCAGTTGGAAGATTCTAGATCAATAAGCGGCATAGTAGTTGCAATGATACTTAATGTTATGATGACATGTAATATTGGTTATAGAATCGGTGAGGTGTTATTTTTGGGATTGATGCTATTGTGTAAGGAATATTTAAGTTGGTGCATTGGAGAAGTCAAAAACATGTTTGACTATTTTGGAGAATTAAAATGTAGATCTTATTGAAAGCCAACGTGGTCATAGGAAAATGTGTTTTACATCGAGTTTATCACTTTGATGGGAAAATATTTAATTTCATGAAGTCGGTGCCAAAAGTATATATAAATGCTAATTCTCATATTGAAAAAGATGGTGAAACAAGATTTGAACTAAGAAGATTGATGTTGTTATGAAATCAATTAGGGTTGCGATCAGAGATCTAACAAAGTTAGAGTTGTGATCAGTTACAGAGAGAAGAGAAAAGATTAGATCTATCAAATAATCAGTGTACATCCAGATCACTCAACTTGTTTTTCCCTAGCAGTTACAACAAGAAAATCCATTAACAAGGTGAACTTTAGTAGGTTGTAATTATTATAAATCCCTTAACCGGCTGAGCTCTTAATAGAGTCTTGAAATCCTTTTACAAGGTAGATATTAGTAGATTTGATTATACTTCTTATAAGGTACTAATCACTCCTTACAAGGTGGACTCTTTGAAAGGGTAATTGTAAGCTCCTAATAGGGAAAACTCATTTTACTGCAGTAGTGAGATCGTGGGTGTCATCCCCACCATGTTTTTTGCCTCTAACCAAGAGTTTCCACGCAAAAATAATTGTGTCATGTGTGATGATTTTGTGGATGTTTGATATTGCTATCTCTTATTTGTTTACTTCAGTTATATGCTTTGTGGTTTACAAATTATTATTGAAGTTATTCAGATCAGTAGTTGAATTAGTTTATAATTTGGTTGCACTAATTCACCCCCCTCTCAGTGCCTAAGAATTCTAACAATTGGTATCATAGCACTGGTCCTCTTGTTGATAAGTCTAATAGCTTGAGGGAAAGATCTAAAACTATGGAGAATTACAGGCCTGCAGTGGAACTTGAGAGTGCACACAAGATGATCAATCAGCTGAAGGAGAAACTAAAGAAGTTATTTTCTATAAGAATAAAACTTATTGAATAGTCGAATGAGAGTCAGGATTACATTGAGAAACTATCTGAAGTTAGTATGTCTGAAGATTCTAAAGAAGCAATTGCAGATCTGATGAAAAAGAACAAAGGGTGTAAAGAAGAAGTGGCAAATCTAAAAAGAGAGCTTGAAAGTCAATCTGTCAAAATATGTGAAGATCTTGAAGGAAAGAGAACAACTAAAAGTGCAAGGAAGACTAAAGAAGATGCTAAGAAACTTGTTGAGGATGCCCTAAGAGAAAGAGATGAAGAACTCTATAGATTGGGACAAGAATATACTTTGTGTAGAAACCAAATGTAGGATACAGCTAAAGAAAATATTTAAGTTATAAGTGAGAATGAAAGACTCATAGAAGAGAATGAGAAAATGGAGAATGAATTAAAATCTAAGAAATAAGCAAATGAAAAATTGAAACAATACAATAAAAGCATGCAAAATATTTATGAACAATTGAAGAGGCAAAGAAGACACAAAGATCCAACTGGTCTTGGTTACACTGGTCAAGGAACATTTGAAACTGGTGAGTCATCAAAATATGAACCTGAGAAGCCACAAGATTGGAAGGTAGATCCAAGAAATTCAGGTAAGAAACCTAACAAACCTACTTGTTATAATTGTGGAAAGCCCGGTCATACTGCAAATGTGTGTAGGAGCAAACCGGTGAACAAGTCTTATACTTTTGATGGTTATTGCTACAATTGTCCCAAGTATTGTCATACTTTTTATGAGTGTAGATCCAGATCTAGTAGTATATCTAGCAATAGATCAAGTGGTGGTAGATTTAACGTATACTATTTTGCATGTAACAAATATGTTCCTAGGTCCCCAAACAAACTGGTAAGCTCTAATGGGAAGGAAAGACAATTTGATGCAACATGTTTTGTACATGGTAATTATGGTCATCTAGCGATGAATTGTAGAATGTGAACTTAGAGAGGCAATGTTGGACCTTGGTGGTCAATCAGTGTGGCTTGCTTTTGTTTTCCATAGGATCGGTCACATTGCAAAAGATTATTAGTTCAAGAACGGGCCATCCTACCAGCCAGAATACAAAAAAGACAAGAAGATTGTTGATGTTGAGGAAGTGGTCATAATAGATTGTATTGCCTTTCACCTAACTCATCCCAATTATGGACGCAATTATGTGGTAATACTCTATACCACTGTAAAGTTTTCCCCTTTAATGATGAAGCTAGAAGTCTAATAATGACATCATACTTTGTAATACCATGTATATTGCAGATGTTGGAAACTTATTGTATGTGTTATATTGGGGAAATGAAAGTTTTTCCAATGAAGTCTAATAAACTCTTTAGTGCAGCCATTGGTATATCATTTATTTGAGTCAAAATAAGAGGTCTACCACCATTAAAGGTACCAAAAATCTGATTTCTTGGGATAGCCATGTGAAATAATGGTCTATTCAAATGAGTAGATAGGACCCTAGGTTATGATTTGTCAACTAGAGGATTAGGAAGAGATCTAGATGGTGTAGGTGTTGCTTCTAAACCCTTAACTGGCGATAGAGAAAGTCTATCCCTTCTTCTTCTACAACTTGAAAATGAGAGTTGAACAAACTAAAAATTACCTGTAGAAGATGATTTTGTTTGAATATTGGGCATGAATGTAGCAATTTGGTCTGAGAACTAAGATGTAGATATGGAGTCGCCAAGTGCTTGAATTTGAGCCTATTGAAGGCTAGAATGCTAAGAGCAACATTATCTCCTCAGCATAAAAGTTGAAATCATTTGTTTGATCAATAAATTAGTAGGCTTCTTCTTCTTGTAAGCTTGAATGTAGTCCTACTGGGTGTGCCGAAAAATGTTGTCACAAAAGTTTGCACCCTTTCTTATGTGAGTCTGAATGACCTAAAAAACCTTGTAAAATATGGAAACAACCTCCCAAGTGTGGGACTTGAAATGTGAGGTTGAGTCTCCGAAGAAGGTTGACTTCCTTCTAATCAGGATGCACCTAAACTAAGCTTTTGAGGGAAAAATAAAAAGTATATACAGAAAGGGAAAAGAGGTTATCCACCAAGATTGAATATTTGATCTCCTTCTGCCTATGATTGCCCTTAGACGCTAATGAAACTACTAATACAACACTACTCCTTTTATTTGATCAACTCTTAGAACAATATGAAAGTTAGGAGTTAAAAAGACTCTGCAAGGAACCTAAAGATTCACAAGCATAATCAATCAAGAAAATCAACACAATCATATAGCAAGGAAGATGATAAAAAACATCCAAATAATAAGGCAAAGATTAGACAAGATATTTGGATTTGAAATAGGTAACATTAATATATTAATTCAAGACAAGGCTAGTTACAATTGTAGAAGAAGAATTATGCAAAAGAAATGAAGAGAATATCCTCGAAAAATATGTACACGATTTTCTTTATAGAGTTCAGGCATAGCTCTGATTACGTTATGAAGTTCAAACCCTAACTCAAGTTTGAGTCTACAAAAAATGAGGTCAAGAGAAGGAAGATTAGAACGCAATATGATCTTATTTACAAGTTGAAAAGGTAGAGCTCAAAAATGAATGCTCTACCTTGGAGAAAATATCCCTTGTAACTAGAAGAAATAAATGTAATTAAAAAGGTCTTCATGTGGATAACAACACCTTTGATTTTGAACAAAAGGCATGAATTTATGATCAGATGGCATGTGCAAAGGCTATTTATGTTGAAAGTTGATGTGCCTTGGATAAAGTAGTTGAGAAGTAGATAAACATTCATGGTGATCTTTGCATGCATTAAAGACAAAATCCTAGCTATCAAAACCCTTGATTAGTATGTTGATCATGGTCACCCTTGGCCCTAGATTTCCTTACTTTCCTCTAATAAACCCTTTACAATTGACCTGATTAATTAAACAATAGATCCAGACCCTAACCGCACCACTGCAAGTCATTATTCTTTAAAAGAATTGAATTTATAATGTCGCCAGTTTGCAGGTCAAAAAAGGTCAAACAATCTTAACCATAAAAAAGGTTGTTTCACCTTTTTTGATCATGATCTTTTATAGATGTAGAAAATGTGGGATCCCTTTAAATCCTAAGAAATGCATTTTCAAGATGTCAAAAGGAATTTTTCTTGGGATATTTGATAAAGGATATTTCCATAAATCTAAATTAGGCAGAGACCATATTAAAGTTGCAAATGTTGAGCAAAAAGAAAGAAATGAGGTCTTTGTGTTGGAGAAAAATAAGGTCTTCTAGCCTAATTATACAAACTAGAAACCATTTTCAAACATCATCACTTAAGGGGACAATAAATTAGGCCCTTCAAACCCTTGGGAGAGTTGAGTGCTTATGGTTGATAATGGATGTGACTGGAAATTGACAGTGTTTGAACTAGGCTAAAAGGTGTGAAACTGGTTAGATTTGAGAATCAAATGAGACATATAGAACTAAAAAGAGGATTCAAAGATGAACCTATGTGTGAAATCTAAGCTCAAAATGGTTGGACATTGTTAGAAGGCGACGTAATCCTCTAGGCATCCCAAATGCAGAACATGCATCAAACTAGTCTCATGATCCTCCAAGCTACCTTTTGGTCAAATTTCATGTCAAACAAAGAGGACACTTGTGCTAATTATGGACAATGGAAATTATCTTGGGCATTGGCAATTATTCTATATTATGTTAGTAACCATGGACTATGTCAATAATTGTTGACTATATCAGTAACCATAGACTATGTTGGTATCCATAGACTATGTAGGAACTGCAGATTATGTTAATAATTGAAAACATCTAAGTTTCTTTTTTAAATATTATTTTCCATGTCTTAGTCTATTATTTGAGGATCTACAACTTTTCTTCTTAGATTTGAATATCTACACACAATATGAGGGAAAATGATTTTAAGCTGTATAGGGCCTTGCCTAAGTCAAATCCAAGATTGAGAATCAATCTACAATAAGGATGATGAAAAGGAAAACTTAGTATTACTAGAAAAAAAGGCTAAACTTAAGGAAATTCTTGAATTGAATCACTTAAATGAATTCTACCATGCCAAAAATTGTTTTCTCAAAGAGTCCTCCACTTTTGATAATAACGCGGTAGTCTGGTGCGATCAAAAACAACTTCCATATACATGGCTCATATGGTGTGGATTATAGTTCATGATATAAGCCTTCAACACCCCGCGATGGTTCCCAAGATCTCCTCAATCCCTCTACTTGTCATCTCGCGGCAACTTTCAGCAACCCACTGTAACTTGTTATCCACGGCAAGGTTGATTTCTTTCAATCATGCTACACTCGCCACCCTGGATGAAGAACATATGGCAGAAGAAAAAACACAGAACTACTTCATTCGCAAACAGTCAGGTTGCCAGACCCATCTCCTCAACCATTCCAGCACAGCCAAAGACATTATGGTTGCAACATCATCTATATATCACCTTAGGAAATTCTCTGGTGAATGAATTGCTACTTCCATCTTGATATTATTGGATGCAGTTAAGCTTCTACAAAATGTACTGTTGACTAAATTTTAGAAAAAATGGAAAATACAATAAATTTTTATAAATTTTTTCACTATCTATCCTTCATGATCTAAAAAATCATTGTATTTTTACAAATCTGAAATAACCATGAAATATTAAGAAGCACAAACCTTAATCCAGACTCCCAATTATGAATTGAGCCCCACACTTTATGAAACGCCAACCTCCACTATATATTATAATGGCCACTTAGTAATGCATTATTCCTTATAAACCTTTCAGAAACATTTCCCTGATGGCGATATTATTTAATGGACCCTTTTATGACCAATATACTCACGGCAAAACCAGTTCCTGGAATATTAATTCAAATACCCATGCTTATATAATAAAATACCCACAAGAATAGTTACCTTTGTTTTTCCAAATCAATCATTCTACACATCCAAACTTTAACAATGAGCTCAATGGCCAATTCTGATGCAAATCGGTCGCTCAAGACGGCCAGATTTCCGTCCAACCTTCAATCAATTTCTGAAAGTTTTCGTCTCAGAAATATCCAACTAATGCAGTGCACTAACAAATTTATCAAATCAAAATAACATCTGAACATGACATGATCTGAATAGGCTTCTCTTTGAACTTTTATAACATATTCCAAGAAACTTTAGCTTTCCATCATCTTGTGTCTTGGCATTCTGTTTCTTTGTCTTTTAATTTGAAAATAAAGTGGCTTTTATTTATAATTTTGGTTGGTATGAAAAAGTTACTTTAATTGCTCTATTAAATAATTAATTAAGTTTTCATTATATTTTGACAATTTAGATTATTAATTATTTAATTAATTTCAAATGTCCCATAAAGGGGACATTACAGCATGTCAGGGATGTTGATATCTCCAACACCCAAAAGAGATCAAGGATATCAACACCCCTAACGCCCCAAAACAATTAGACCGAAGGGTTTCAAACCCTTATTGTTGGCTTAAAAAGATTTTTATGGGTGTCACCACTCTCAAACCCGAAAATGAATCAAGAATGGTAACACCCCCAATCCCCAAAAAGGGGAAGTACTGCAAAAACACTAAAGGGTGTAAGGTTTCAAAGATGTCCACATCCCCAGTCACAACAAAAGGCAACGTCTAAATCGTAAACTTAAACGCATATCTTACCAAGGGGGACACTTAGTTTTTTTTTCAAACTTCCCTTATGTATTTTACATTTAAGTTTACGATTTATCCAATACCACAACAAAAACCTATAGAGCACCCTAAATCCAACATCTACCATTCATGCTATAATACATAAACCTTGAAATGTGCAAATAAAAAATGGGGCATTTCCATTAAGACAAGTAGAGATACATGTATTTGGTGAAACATTTTAGAAACAACTCTCATACAAAGCACCATGTCCAAAAGTCTACAAATTAACAAATAAAAAGGAGTAGATAAACTCACTGCCCTAAGGCAAAGACAATGATTGTCGAGAAGATAAAAGGTAAAAGTGTTCGATGTTAGCAAATATGTGTAGCTCCCACACAAAGCCCCACTCAATATACCAATTATCATGCTTTTATCTTGACCTCCATCAAACTTATTTGAAGGATCTATTGAATCACCAAAAAAAATTGCTTGCTTCAAATAATGAAGTCACAAAAAAAATTTATTTAAAAGATTTCCTTATTTTCAACAATTTTTTTTAAAAAATTATATAATAAATACAATTGTTGTGACAATATAGTGGTGAATCTTGTAGAAAATTTGACAATATTCTTATAATCACAAAACACATAAGGGTGTAAATTGGCTTAGAATATCTTTAAAAATACGATAAAGTATTGACCATTCTTCTTCTTTTTTTCAATTTCTTCTAGACATTGCTTGTTTCTTTTATAGAATCTAGTATTGGGTATGAGTGTGAGAATGTTCTGATTAAGTAAAAGTAGGATTTGAAAGTTCCTGAAACCTTATACAAAAGTATTAAAAAGATAGAGCATTTAGAAGACCATAACACAGCTATGGTGCCCCACCAGACAAGCCTAAGGGTCAAACAACCCAGGCGGATACAACAAAGGGCGATCACAATTTACATTTTTGCCTAGCCTTGTGTGAATATAAATTCATATTGAAAGGAGTAGATGATTTAGATTTCTTTCCCTTAACTATAGTCCATCCATCCTCCATCTTACTGATAGCCTTCTGCCAAACCTTAGAAGAGCTAGAAGAGCCCACAAAGGGGCAAGTAACATCTAAGATCCCAGAAGGGGCTGGAATAGCACCACGACCATTCTCTCGAACCCTTACGGGAGAGACATGGGAGATAGGGCACTCAGCTCCAGCAGCCAAAAGCAGCAGAAACAGAGGCAACACCAAGAACATCTGGGCCAGAAACAACGTTGAGGATAGCAGGTCCATCAGCAGCAGAAGAGAACACAAAACCAGAGTCAACAGCAACATTCTAGGCAGAGACAACAACAGTCTGATCCAAGGCCGAATCAAAAGCAACAACAGCAGTAGAGACATTTGGGGCATCCACAGAAGCATCAACCAGAGCATGATTAGAAAGTGGAGAGCCAACATCCAGACCCTCAATTTTAGAGGCTTTACGAACCGTATAGTGATGATCAACAACCCCCGACCACCAAGTAGGTGATTTCTTTGGTTTAACCTTGTATGAAACACACCGCGCAGCAAGATGGCCAGTCTTGTGGCATTTCTAGCATCTGAAAGGGATACCCTCATAATCAAGGTTCTGAGTCCAAGAGCCCAAAGAAGAAGCCAAAGTAATCTTCTCAGGAAGACCCTTGGAAACATCAGTCTCCACAAGAATACAAGCATAAGTTGTTTTGAAGATATTAGAGGAGATGGGATCCACCATTTGGAAATCCCCAATAGCCTCAACCACAACTTCCAAAACACAATCTAACCAAAGATAAATATGGAGAATCATAAGTCTAACCCAGAAAGGGATTTTATTGAAGGACTTAGTAAGAGGATCAAACCCCATATACCAGGGTTTGGCCATCAAGGGGAAACGCTCCTCCCACATAAAACAATTATTACACAGAATAGTATTCCTATCTTCAGCATTATCAAACTTAATAATAAAGAAACCCGTAGCAATAGGGAATATTTGAACAACAGCAGTTAAAATGGGTTCACAATACTTGGAAATCCAAGCATGCAGGTCAGAAAGAGAGGGCCAAAAACCCTTGAAATGAAAAATGGCAGCATTGGAAGAATGAGTGTGAGAATGTTGATTCACTTGTAAGGCAACTTTTTTGTATCTTCAATTTAAGAATACTTAGAGGTGCAACAATATGTTAAAGATCTAAAAAGTTGTGATGGCCTTTGTTCAAAATTCGGTTCCCACCTGAAATGCCTCCTCTGTGTGTGGGAATACTCCTTCGTCTACCGCAGAATTTTTTGTCTTTGGCTCAGCTACGACTATTGTGCAGTATGTTGACAGTGTTGTGTCATCTTCTTGCCTTACGATTTCAGTTGCACCCTGCGATGGTGGGGTTGGATCTACTGCAGTCGCCAATGCCTATGTGGGCCCTTCCATGTCATTAGAGGGGGGCGGGGGGGGGCACTAGTAAATTTTGGCCTAATTTTCAATGCACATTAGTCTATTTTTCGACGCAATTTGTTCGACTAAACGACCATTTTGTTGTCGAACTTTCTTCATCGATTTTTCCACTAGTTTGTTTATTGTCGAACATTCAACAGACATAGTGATCAAAATTTTGACCATATTAACATCGAAATAGCCTAGTAGGTCGTCACACCTGGCCGACATATCAATGTGGAATTTTGACCAAACTTGGTCGAATAGTCGACTACTATTTACGTCGTGAGTATAGCGTGGACGTTGATTTAAACAATCATTTTGCTCAAAAAATTGACAACGTCATGAGTTTTAAATATATATATATATATATATATATATATATATATATATATATATATATATATATATATATATATATATATATATATATATATATATATATATATATATATATATATATATATATATATATATATATATATATATATATATATATATATATATATATATATATATATATATATATATATATATATATATATATATATATATATATATTAGTGGGCAGTCTTGTATTGACCAATACGAAGTTAACTGCAGTCTTGTATTTGAAGGTACCATTGAATGTCTTGTGACTCTTCAAATGCTCTTGTTTTCCAGTTCATATGATCTCAAATGACAAATAAAGATGGAGCGAGCTTTGCACTAAAACTATTGCTTAAGTAAGCCTTTGATGAGAAGAAGAGAAAGATGATAGAGTTGTTTGTTTATGCCTTGTCACTAGTTGCTTCCTCCTCTTCATTAAATAGGCCCTTTAGGGATAAGACAAACTTTGATTACCTTCTCATAATTGACCAAATAATTGATTCCTTCAGACCTCCAGTGTTGATGAGCTGGAGAAGTGCATAAATAGGTTTGGACGGTTTCATGAACTAAAGACTACAAATAAATTTTTTGTCCCTGGAACCTTGAAATGTTGAGCTTCTCTTTGTTTCAAGAATAGTGGAACATTCTCTACTTAACAGGGCCAACCACGTGAAAGTGGAAGCTCATTTGGCCCCTCCTAGGAGCCTCTTATGACCCCTTACAACACTTTAAGACTTCTAATATGTATTCTTAGGGATTGTAAAGGGTCATAAGGGGTCCAAGGACACAACAGCTGAGAAACATAAATGTGGGCATCATGGTCACAATTCTTTGGAGACACAACATAATCGAGTGCTACATTTAGACGATGCAATGAAACCACTACTCCTTCGGTTCTAATTTGATAGTGTAGGGTCCTACAATGACAACTTAGAACTGGAGGAGTAGTGGTTGCATTGCATCATCTAAATATAGCACTCAACTATGTTGTATCTCCAAAGAATTGTGACCATGATGCCTACATTTATGTTTCTCAGTTGTTGTGAGATTAAAATTCTTCTAAGGAACATGTCGTGTCTATGTGGAACTGTGTAGGATCATCACCAAAGGAGGTTCTGGATCAAAAAACTCCCTCACTTAATAATTATGAAGCCATCAATGGTATACTAATTGTTCAGGTTTGTAAGTTTCCATTGATGGCTTCAAATTACCAAGATTACAGGGAAATGCAAACCAAGATTCATATAGAGAAAGGTGTTTCTCTTGGAAAATGGGCGATGGTGATTGATGAAGAAGATTTGAAAATGATGACTAGTCCAATTCAGATTGGTGCAACATTTTCAAATCTTCTTCATAATCATCATCAAATGAACATTTTTAAATCTTCTCCATAATCATCATTCATCATCTTAGTATTCTACAATCATCTTCTATCAAATGATCATCCTCGAAAAGAGGCTACTATAAAGAAAATATCATGAAAGAGGATAGTAACATATTTTTAACCCCTTGCTAGGAAAATCCTTCAACTTGGCTATTGTGATTAACATGAAAAAGTACTTACCTCCATTTGAAGTGGGGTTTTATTTTCTTCTATCCCCCCAGTTTCCTTCATAGCTTCTTGCAAGTACGCTATTGTGAAAACTTTAGCCTCTTTCAATATTGCTTCTCCTATAAAATCTAGCTCCTATTAATGATGACAAGTTATTTGACCATGAAACATGCTAAAAAATAGTACTACATGGATTTTAAAGCACCTTATAGATTTAGTATTTATAGTAGTTTCATAAATATGTACATTAGAATTTTTTTAAAGAAAATATACATACATGTAAGCATAGTCAAGTACCATTTTGATTTGCTCTTGAAAATATCTAGCTATTCCCAAGCATTGTACAACATCAATGAACCAAAGCATTTGAAGTACACTGAATTAAAGATTTTGCAAACATCATTAATTAGTGTTTCCCTACGTTCACGATATAGGGAATCCTGGTTGAAAATGGTGGGAATCACATATTCTAAGGGGGCCACAAGTTGGCATATATGAGTTGAGAAGAAGTTTGTGTGGCTTGTGAGGAGGATAGTTGCAAAGAGGAAGTTGATGGATGGGAGACCCGCTGAAAAAGGTCAAGGAATGGGTTATGAGAAAACCCAAAAACTTGCTCAAGTTAAGGAGAGGCTAAGTCCACAAGGTCTTGATGGAGAAGAAGACTTATCGGCAAGGTTTGAAGCCATAGTAATAGAATGGAAAGATAAGGGAGGAATGCTAAAAGAACATGAAGAAAGGAAGTATGAAGACATTGAAGCATTTATGTCTTGGATCAAATATATTTCTTGAAGCATTTGTGTCTTGGATCGCAGACACAACATTTCTAACACAATGTTATATATCGTTTGTTGACGTGTTTTCTTCCCTATTATTTTTTTCACTTTTAAATGTCATTTCGATAATACAAAGTATTGTGCTTTTGGAGTGTGAGTTTTTTTCTCCCAAAAGGGTTTTTCCCATGCTATACCATGTGTTCTCTGGTGTTAAGAATATTTTTTTTGCAATTTATCTTCCTTTCATAAAATGTCCATTGAGAACTTAACATCTATTAATTGCATTTTCCACCTATTCTTTTGTAACAAAAACTTAACAAGATCTCCTTCATTTATATCTGTAATATGAAACTTGTCAAAGATAATAGTTGGGAAGCTTACAATCTGCTATAGAGTTTTTAATTCTCTCACACAAAAAGGAATTATATGTACAGAAAAAATTGTCATATGAATTCTCCACCTCAATTGTTTCAAACTTTAATAGCTACCGCTTTCTTTGCATTCATAATTTATCTTCCTATATCATCTTCTATTGTTTAACTTTGACAGATAGTGATCAACTGATGGATTTTGTGCATATATTACAACCTACAACATATACATTACTTCTTTAGGTATATTAGTAGAAGTCTTCTTCCTTCACCTCTTCCAGCACTTAGTTAGGACTCTTTCCAACCTCCACCAATTTTGCTCATTTGTTCTCTTCCTTCTCATGGAATCTTTTCTATTGTAGTATGACATCCTCCACTAATATCTCTTTCTTCCTCTCCTCGAAATACTTTCTATTCTCCTCTCCTTCTTCATGGAATCTTGTCCACCGCAAAGTGACCACCTCCAACAATATCCTGCAACATCCTCAACTTCCTATAAACACAAACATTCAACACCTATGTGCACATATGAAATTTCATTCTATCTTACTTTTGACCTTGCAAATACATGCAATCTAAACTCAATATTTTCATATTTTATCTCATACTCTTCTAGTACTCCAATATCCACTTCTTGTTCATCATCATCTGCAACATTTTCACATTCCATTGTTGCATTCACATCTCCTTTATCCTCTTTAACATCCACTATTGAGACTTTCTCTACCAATACACTAACCAAGTCTTCAATTCTTTCAATCTTCTCTCCACACAACACACAATCGTCTTCCAGTCCTTGATCAAATACTAGGCAATCATTAATACTCTTCCACTACCTCAACCTAGCAAGTAATTTCTTCTTCATCACTTTCATTCACCAATTAATGGTCAATCATGATCATTTCCTCCCCTCTTTTCTTCTCATGTGTGTGGGAATGGTGGACTTGATCTGTAAGTTTGAGGGACTCAAATGCTCTTCTTCACACAAGACCAACTAGGCCTTCTCAAGGATCATCCTCTTTGATCCAATGCCAACTTCACCCAATTAGAGTGCACAACTGATTTATAATGCGGCCACCACCCTCTCTACACCTTTTTAAATAACTTCATGCCCCTCTTCCAATCAATGGATTCATCCAAGCAAGCTGTTCAACCCTCAAAACCCAAACTAGTCACCAAATTAGGCTCATTCTCCTTGTAGCCCTACCAGACCAATTTTCTGAATTTTACACAAAACTTTCCCAAAACACTAGGGAGACCAAATACATATCCAAATACCATTTTGGGAGTTACATAACATACCCAAAAACCAACTACAACTTCTTTGGACCATCTACCCGAACAATTACTAGTGCTCTGCCTATTAGCCCTCCATTAGGCCTCCCATTACAAAGAAAGTACTAGATCCTCACACACCCAAACTTCCTTAACCATAAAAAGAGTTTACAAATGATCCTAACCCAAGTATTTTCCACTTTTCAAGATGATCCAACAAGTTTGAATACCCAAACCTCAAAACCCTCTATTTGAGGCCTTCACATCAAGGGTTTTCTCAAAGTGGCCCCTCTAATCACTTCCCAACTAGACTAATGGTTTACACACCATGTATTCAATATATAATTGCCTTCTATTCCATAAAACATAGTCCTCATGTGGACAAAACGTTCATACCTTGACTAGTCCAAGGGCAAGTAACCCTTCAATCAACACTTCACCACCCTTGTGTCATCTCTCCAACTCAATTCTCCATATCCCTGCATCAAACACTACTTATACAAGGATAAAATAAATTATTTCACCCCTCCCGCCAATTTCCATAACCACAGGGGTAGGAGATTCAATCCATTTAAGGAGACTTCAATCCCCAATTGTTGATTGCAAACCCTTACAAAGGAACAGTCAAGATGTTACTTTGTATCTTGAGTTCAAAACTCAATAAAACATGAAGATATTTGTAGGGAATTGTAAATATACTTATCTACAACCAATATCAATCCATATCCAATCAAAGGCACGTGAATGGAAGCATAGGAATTCGCTAGTTTTTATGACTATGTCTACGTGATAGAGAGTTGCAGTTTGCAAGAATAATTAACTTTCATTGATCAAAGATAAACTATGAGATCACAAAATAGTGATCTAGAATGATAGCAAAGAGAAATCGATAATAAACCATTAGTTAATGATGATAATTCAAGAATCAAAATGATACTATCATATTGAAGGAATGATAAGAATTTTATGCAAAGAGAATAGGACTTGAGTGTACCTAGGGAGGGGTACTTGTCCTTGAGGAATAGGACTTATGACAGTGTCTGGCCATTGGATTTGCATTGAAGGTAAGTGAATTTAGTGAAGACCTTGAGAAAATAACTAGTGAATACATTCATTCATTCATTAATCCATTTTTTAAATATAGCATTCAATCATTATAATCACATAACATTCATTAACACATAAAATTCATTAACACACAACATTCATGAATAATTCATCAACACGTCATTCATCAACATCTACTAGTACAAAATTTCATTCATTAAGCCAACATTCTTTCGTTAGCAAAAAAGGTTAATTACATAAACAAATGATACTTTTTATTTCTAATCCTTTTGTTGCATGCTAGCAGAAATGTTCTATGGATGATCCTCTAGATGACCAAGAGGAAGGCATTGGTATAAATGGTGAAAGGAGGAGTACTTGGTACAAAAAGGGGGAAGTGGACAATAAGGGGGAAGTGAATAGAGAATGTTGTGAACAATGAAAACAATCAAGGTTGGAAATTTTGGATAGTCAAGCTAAGATTAAAGCTATCCACTATTTGTGAAGTAAGAAAAATCAAAGATAAACTATGAGATCAAAAAATAGTGATCTAGAATGATATCAAAGAGCAATTGAAAATAACCCGTTAGTTAATGATGACAAGTCAAGCATCAAAATGATACTATCTTATTAAAGGAATGATAAGAATTGTATGCAAAGAGAATAGGACTTGAGTGTACCTAGGGAGGGGTACTTGTCCTTGAGGAATAGGACTTGTGAGAGTGTCTGGCCATTGGATCTGCATTGAAGGTAAGGGAATTTAGTGAAGACCTTGAGAAAAGAACTAGTGAAGACATTCATTCATTCATCCATTTTTTAAATATAACATTCAATCATTATAATAACATAACATTCATTAACACATAAATTTCATTAACACACAACGTTCATGAATAATTCATCAACACATCATTCATCAACATTTACTAGTACAAAATTACATTCATTAAGACATTGTTCTTTCATTAGCAAAAAAGGTTAATTACAATCATTTATTTCTTTTGTTTCTTGTTCATTTTTTTAAGGTAACGGCTAAGCGGAGCATCAATATCTACATTATTCCCCTCCTCTATTGCTTCTCATCTCAACACATGTCTCCTCCTCACGTGTTGAGGAACACGAGGCTGCTGCGCCAAAGGGAGGTCTGCTGCAATAACGACTACATGGGTTAAATTCACAACATTTTATATTAGTGTTACAAGTATTTCATTTATTAAAAGAACTATAAATTTAAAAAAAAATTTAAAAGAACAAAACAGAGATTTTCTTTACCTGACAATGCCATATCATCTACAATAACATTTTTGTCATCCCCAAAGTCAACATGGTGATCACTCCGAACATCCTCCTTGTGTTCAGCGTGACATTCTGTATGCTCTAAAATATACACAAAAAAGTTACACCAATTTCAATTTAAGATGTTAAATTGTATTAATAATTACATAATTAATTTTTAGTAGAAAATGAGCACCTCCATCGACACTGCAATGCACATCAGGGCCTTCTTCATGAGGCGTAGGTTATGTGTTAGGATTAGGAGGTTGCATTGCAATGTCATGCGCATTCTTATCATTGTTTTCTTTTTAAAAACAAAAATAGTCAATTTATATTCGAAATTAACATCAAATAGATTGTTGCTTAATTATTCAATTTTAAATATTTTTCATTTGTCCTATTTACCTATTGAACCGATGCAGGAGACTCTTGGGTTGGGCCACTGGAAGCTTGGCGTAGGCATTCAACCACAACTTCATAGCCTTCCTTGAAGGAAATTTTTTTGTGTTCTTTCGTGGCCTCTAAATTAAATCCAAGCCCTGCATTTTTGGCTTAATATTGTGAATTCTCCATGTATTGTTTGATTAAACAAAATTATTTATAATTTATAAAAAATTTGATCTGGAATTTCATTTACTACTACTTACAATTCGTGCTTGAACTTTCAAATAACTACCAGAGCGAAGTTTGTGCTGCCCAATCTATTGTAGCTTGGTCTTTGTTTCCTTTGATGTGTCTTGCAACCTATGAAAAGTTTGAAATATGTTAGATTATATAGATATAAAGATCACTAATTAGTGCATAATTACATTCTACTAGTTAATACTATAGCATACCTTCTTTTCTCATTTGGTAGTGCAATTCCTCTTTGAGTATCCCCTTTCTCCTTTGTATCCAAAATGAATTCATTCCAATGCCTCACTGAAATAAAGGGCGGATGCTCGTACTTTTGGTTCTGGACTAGACTCCTTCTATATGAGTCCCTCCCAATCATAAGATGTTTGGCAGCTTTTTCTAAAATTTTCTTCTCCTCAAAAATGTTACTACCAAACTCATGCTTAAATCTTTTATGAGTTTTTCTTTTAATTTTTTATCTTGTAAGTTCCACCTTTTAAGAAAAAACACAAAATTGTTAGATAGAAAAATTAACTAAAGTTGTGTACCTTGAATATAGTAAAAGAAATGGAATGGAAGAAAAAATATTGTACCAATCAATGATATGAAATAAAAATAGTGGGATAGGGTTAGTTCAATTATGATGTTCCACCTTGTACGTATGGTGGGCCCGAATATCTTTAATGTCAAGTCATAACGCATTTTATAAAAACAATCATTCCTTGCAAAAACATCATGGGGTCATCAATCCAAAACTTCTTATGAATAAGTAAATTATAATTACAATATAAATAATAATAATTTTAAAGTACTGGAAGCTTAAGACATTTTAAAGGCATCAATTCTTTATCGGCCATCAACAATGACATCTGCATAACTCTCGCGCTAGAAAAATGAGTAGATCTAGGAAATGATGTTGAATTATCACCAATATAAGTACTTTGATCTGTATCCGACGTAGCATCCAGTGTATCTCCTACTGCACAAAATTAATCCACTATGAAATGCACCCAAGATTAAAGTACAAATTATCAAATCATAATTAACACAAAACCAAATATAGCAAAGCAAGGATTTGCCAAGCGTAGACTGTGAAGATGTTGGTGTTTGCACCTTTCTTGTTGTCGATATTGCAGTCAGCAATCTCGAAGGGGCGGTCCTTGTAGGAGTCACCTGCTTGATTGCTTGAACAATACATTGTTAGCAAAGAGATTCTAAAATAATAAAAGTAAGAGTAGCTTTCAATAAAGTTTGAGTGAAGATTTTCTTTAAAAAATTTGAATTAGTTGTAACTATAGGTTTTCCTCTAGCTGTATCTACGGTATCAGTAAGTCCAATGAAAAATGTACATTTCTAATTAGTAAGTCCAATGAAGTTTGTGAATGTTACAAGGAAAAAATTCCTTGTAACTTGTTAACTTAAGGATTATTTTACTTGGGGTGGGAGTTGTACTAGTACCAGCCTCACTGTGATGTCCATGAGAAATTGCTTGAGTACACAATAAATCCTTTAAGAACACATACATATTTAAGTTCATGACATAAAAGAGTATAAAATATAAACTTTTATTGAATTTTTGTTATAACTAAAGATTCATTACTGCTTACTTCAAAACAATGTGCTTGCCACATCAATTCCTCTTTCCTCACCAGCATCTCCTTAGTTGGATTTGGAACCACCAAAATGGCAAGAATTTTTGCACTGACTTTTGTTAATTTTTTCTTGACCATATTTAATGGGTTAGGGATATCTGGGATATCCTCCTCCATATCTGCATCTATTGCCTCTAGTGTTGTAGGCACTTTTCCCCTATCCTAAACATCAATTTCTGACAGGAATATCAGTAAAACTATCAGAATAACTCCAAAACCCTAAAGAAAAGAACATACTAATATAACATTTTTCAACTATCTAATTTGTACAATTATAATAAGGTTTACCTTTGCTCAAGACTGGGTGGGAGGAGCATCCCCGTAGCCGCTATCATGTATTGGATCCATGTCATCCTGTGACAAAGATTAAATATAAAAACTTCAGCAAAGTGAAAGCAATAGACTTAGCAAAATAAACTTATTAATAAAATGGTATATTGGAGTCACAAACTGGAGGTTAGTTTAAATGGTATATAGTACTTACCACCCCCATGATAGTAACTTTTTTTGTATCTATTTGATTCAAATCGTAATCTATTAGTAGTTCTTCCCCTGCACTTATTAATCTTATTACACATACAAAAACACAATTCCCCTCACACACCTCGAATATGTAATTGGGTTTCTTATTCGTTGACCCAAGTCGCGTACTATTTATAAAACCCGTAATATTCCTTGTTTCTTTTGGTCTCCCGTTAATGTACATAGAAAATCTTTTAATTTGATCATTTTTTTCCATTTTATATAATTTGCTGACAGTGCATACCTACACATGCTTTTTTTATATTGAAAAATCCGCATCCAATCAGTGTAATTGTAACAAGGTCTGACATACTCCTTCAATTCAACAACTTTGTTGTAACATACCTTTATGTCATCCATGGAAAATAGGCCCAAACCATGTAACGAGGATGGAGCTATGCGATATATCCTCTCGTTAACACAAAAATCAGTGTTAATTGAAGATAGGTCCTTGGGTACCCATTCTTTCTCAAGATGTGTGTACCGAAAGGGCACCTTGATGTTGCCTTTGGTCTCATCATCATAACAACATGACCCCCCTTCAGCAAGGAAACATTGCATGCATTTATTGAATTTTTTTCTAATCTTTTGACCTCTAGCTGATCTCCCTATTTTAGCCATACTACATGTCAAACTTTCCTCTACCATTCTCACATTTCCCTCATTCGAGGAAGACAGATCTAAAAAGTACCTATTTGGTGTGGTTCCTGCAGTCCATCAAATGAGATATATATAAGTTGGTAAGGAGGGAGATATTTTGCTAAATGAGGGTAATGTTGATGAAGTCAGCCATAAAATTGATATTGAGGGGAGTATTGTTAAATCATGAGCAATTCAATACCTTATTATTAAACCACTCAATGAAGATGGGCGTAAAGAGGAAGCAAGCAATTAATAAACTATTTCTATAGGGTGTATTGACTTATACCTACCAATCCATGTCACTGTGAAGGATCCTCGTCAAAGGGGTCAAATTCTTGTCACCAAGCATAGACATAGGAAATAAAAAATGGTCAAAATAAAAGAAATAAGAAAAATCATTAGGGCTATAGAAAAATCATTAAGACTATAGAAAATCAAGTTCTAGAAATGGACAATTCTGATGCTTTGCCATTACAATAATTGAGCATTCATCATTTGGTACTTCTTAGTGTATTACATTTAAGTATGTTAGGCACAAAGTATTCATTTAGATATGTTCAAAATTTTCCCAGTAATGATTTGGGGAATGCAATCATGTAAAACACAAACATAGCCAACTTGGGTCACTGGAAGTACACCAAGGTCACTAGAAGACCTTGGAGGGAACAGAAGGACAAACATAGCCAACTTGGGTCATTTGATTGTAATGAGATCATATTTGGTCATTTGATGACATTTCCATGTTATTTGTAATGATTGAGAATCCTTTGTAAATGATCAAACATGTAAGCCATTAATGGCATTTGTAAGGGCTAAGTGTAACTAGTGGTCACTAGGGGTGATTAGGTTGATCTTAGGTTAGTTGCATTGGGACAATGACCTATAAAGGTCCAAATGAATTTAAAATGGCCACTAGAGCCATCAAAATGATGTAAATGCACATGAAGTGCAAAAATGTGAAATTTGCCTATATTCGCAAAATAAGGCCTAAAAGGCTAAATGAGGGTTTAAGAGTAGTTTGAGGGTTAAAGGGTAGGATGAAGTCCTAAAAACCTTTTTATGGCAATAATATAAATGCCTAAGGGGTAAGAGGTTGTCGAAGTTGACAACTAGACAACAAAGGTTAACAAAAAATTATTTGCAAACAGTCAATAACTAACTGTTATCGGTCTAAGAAAGTTTGTAACCGGTTTGTAAGAGGCTTATTGCCTTAAGGATGCGTGAGTTTGAATAGAGGAGTAGGGGGAGTTTGGTAGATGATTGAAGATCAAAAGAAGCAATGTAAACATACTTTTGATCAATGAAATGTAATTTTAATGTACTCTACTTGTCTCTGCCCATGTAGGCATAGTCCCCACTTTGGGTGTCTACATCTCTTCTCTCGATGCAAATGTGGATAGAAAAGGAATAGGAAATGGTGGTTAATCATTCCTTTGTAGTTTTGAATGGTTCTTGTGAAGTTTAAAAGTGATTAGGTCCCTGTTTCAATTGATTCTTCCTGTACAGTCAGGGTGTGCAACTGTCAAATAAATTTGATACAATGGTGTATTGATGTGATCCCTCACTACCATGGAGGGTAGGGGATGTAGAGAGGGATTTTTTATGTATTGAATGTTTTCAAAGATGTTTCTTTGCAGTTTGGAACCAAGGAAGGAAGATTGGAACTCTCATTTCTTGGAAAGTTCCATGGAAGGGTCACTTGGCCTTGGGACAGTCAAGGTTTGAAACATTTGTCCACATGAGGACCATGTTTTATGGCATAGAGTGTCATAATATGTTGATGTCATGGTGTTTGAACCTTTAGACCAAATACATTTTGTTGTCAAGTTGACAACCATGTTGTCAACTCGACAACTTTGAACTTGTGTTCCCCTATTACATCATAGAGATGGTCCTTTATAAACTCAAACATAACCAAATCCCTTATCCTACCCTTAAGCAATTGAACTCATCAATTGCCTATGATATCCCATTAATATATGTATTTGCCTTTATAGGCTTTTCTGACCCAATGTGACTTCATGACCTTTTGAAGTGTCTCTAATGGCCCAAGGACATCCATATAGGGTATTACATAAAGGTTTAATAAATTTCCACCTTATGAACCTACAAAATGATCAATTAAGCCTTAGGTGCCAAAATGGCTTACATACCAACAAGTCACATGGCTGTTATAATGACTACTACAACCTCATTAAATAATTCCCAATAGCAATGATCATTGCAGTCAATATGAAGGGTGTAGCCAAGCTTGAGGAAATATTATATCATGGAAAGCCACATTGACCTCCATTATGGATAGTCCCTATATGTCTTCATCAAAGTGAAAAAAGATGTAAATTTGCATTTGTATGCAAATATGGCCTAGAAGGCTCATGAAGGGGCTATGGGGCCAAGAGTAAGTTAAGAGGTTGTTTATAAACCTTTGAAATGTCCAAAAATGGGTATTGGTTGTTATGTTGTCGATTTGACAACTTGGTTGTCAACTTGACAACAACAAATTAACATTTTGTTATGTTTGCATTAGAGGAACAGTCAGTTTTAACTGTTGTAGGAGTTAGAAGTCAATTATTGGAGTTGGTTGTCGAGCGTTTGAGGATTTTTTAGAGGAGATCCATGTGAGTGGATAATGTATGTAGAGGTTGGTATGTTTGGGGACCATTGAAGATGGTCTTGAATCAATTAACAACAAAGCTTTCTCTGCAATCATTGTCCAGCCCGTGGGTTCAGTCATCAAACCAATGAATTCAAATGCTTTGAATTAATATGTTTTGATTGGAAAATGGAGTGGACACATTTTATTGTAATTTTATTATACTTCCATGACATTTTTGTATCATTTCATCTTCATTTAAAGGTAGAGGAATCAACTTTGTGTTGACTGTTCCTGGGTTTTGTTTTGCAATCAACAATTTGGGATTGAAGTCTCCTTAAATGGATTGACTCTCCCACCCCTGTGACTAAGGTGATTGGTGGGACGGGTCGATTAATGTATAATATCCTTGTAAGATAATGTATGAATGCAAGGATATGGTGTATGGAGTTGAAGAGACCACACAAGGGTAGTGAAATGTTGATTGAAGGGTGCTCGATTTTCCACCAGTCATTATTGTGAGTGAATACCCTTAAGAGTGGGTGTATTTTATGATGGATCATTGTTATTAGAGTCCATATAGGTTTTTTAGATCCATTGGGGGGGATCTAGAGAGATTTGATAAGGTCCTTTTGAACAAGCCCTAGCCTAATGACCCTAGGAATGAGGGTTTGGTGTCTAAAAGAAGAGGTAAGTGGTAAGGCCTATTTGGTTTCTCAAGAAAGATATCACACCCCTCTGCATCATGAACCTTTATCTTGTTAGGAAATCCTAACATCAATCATTTTGATCTGATTACTAGATGTTCTCATGTTGTTTTCAATGTCAATAGTTATGGTATAGGTATTTCTTAGAGTTTTAGGATTCTCGTGTCCAAGGTGAAACCCCAAATTTGCATCAAAAGAAAAATAATGAAACACTAGGCACATAGATTTGTTGGGCCATAAATTAAATCGCACTTTCCTCATATTCTTAATAAACCTATTGTCCAGATATAGAACTATCTCATTGGTCCCTTTTCTTATGTTTGTGAACTCAAGTATGGAAATTTTGGATCTATCCTATTTCTAATTGCAACCCAAAGACCCTCATATATTCTTCCCATGAGTCAATGCATCAACAAAACCTTGTATAATTAAGAAAAGTAACACAATTCCAAAAATTTCTTGATAGGTAAAGTTGCAAAATCTTTCAAACGAAATCTAGGTTAGTGTCTCCTTGACAATGGACATTTGTTGGCATAATTTGACAAAGTACCGAATACACTCGAGACAAGAACCAAAATTAATACATCCTCAACAACAACAACACCATTTGTTATCTCTCAAAGTAGTGGAACCCCAAACCCCTCACGACAAACTGCACCTTAAGTACTTGGGATGCCAACTATGGTGGATAGCTTGAGGCTTATGGTTGGGAAACGAGATCAATAGACCAAGTAATAAGGATTAGTAATTCCTTCTACTTTAGGCTCTACTTGGCCAAGAGTGTGTTCCCTGAGTCTTTGAGACAAGACAATTTATGACAAATAAAAGATTATATTCAAAGTCTTAACAACCATGCCCAATGCACTATAAACTCTAAAATATGCCAGTATATGTCATTGTTGGTTGCAACTAGAGCACTAAGACCTCCAAATGACCCAATGAGAACCTTCTCACATATGCACCCAAATATTATTTTTGTCTTGTTTTGATTAACCAGGTATATAAATATCTTGTAATGGTTCCTCATCGTGTGTCTAGAATGTTATTTTCGAGAAGGGCATTGAAACTAAATCTTTATGAACAAATATTGACCAAGGTGTTATCAAATTTTATCCCCAAAGAGAAGAAATAAGATACTATAAATGGATTGCACCAGGTATATAAATTTTCTTAACAATTCATACAAGATCATAGTTGTGGGTGCGGAACAAAACAAAATGAAAATCCTTACAATGCAGATAATGTGGTCCAAATGAAAATGTAGATAATCCTCCTTTGCACGCTTCCCTTCTTCGTCTTGGGGAATAATGGAGAGACAATGCGGTGCAAATGAAAATGCAAATAATCCTCCTTCGCGCGCTGCCCTTCTTCGTCGTGGGAAATAATGAAGTGACAAATGAAAACTTAAAAAAAAAAAGTTATGCCCATGTTGGTCGCAATTTTGACCAAAACTTTAGTAGTCAAAATTGCGACCAACACGGGCATAACTTTAAAAAAATCAAAGTTTTTCTTCTATAATCTGACCAACCAAAACCTTTTAATTTGTTGGTCGAAATAATTGGTGGAAAAATAAGGTCACATGTACTAGTTGGGGGGGGGGGGGGGGGGGGGGGGTTCATCCTCTGCAGTTGGGGATCCTCCTTCCGAGATGGGTTCTCGTGTTGTGATGGAAAATGTTGTTGTTGATTGTAGGGATTCTGGCTTGAAGATGGCTATTCTTGTCTATCATTCTTTGTCTATCATTCTTTGTCTATTACCATGGATAAAGATTTGGAGGAGGAAGTTGATCACTTGACGTCCTTTTTTTCTCACCATGCTTTGATTTGCTAGTTCTGAGGTTTTTGGCCCAATCTCCAGAAGCTGCACGCTCGGATTTTGCAACATTGGGAGCCCATTTTGGCTGGTACGGTTCACATCTACCCTATGGCCAAGGGTTTTTTTGTTGCTAAATTTGAAGTATTAAAGGATAGAGATAAAGTGTTGTGTGACCATTTCTTTAGTTTGGAAAATAAATATTTTCTCATGGTAAAGCCTTGGTATGTTGGCTTCAATCCCTCTTCTGAAACTTTTAACTTGATTCCTATTTGGGTTCGATTGTCTTATCTCGCCCCCCCCCCCCCCCCCACTTTTAGATTGACAATCTTCTTGAGGAGGTTGGGAATGTCCTTAGAGACTTTCTTATGGTGGATAATGAGTCATCTAATGTTCTTCACTACACCTAAGCTCATATCCTGGTAGACATAGATATTTCTAAGGGTCTACCTATTGAGATCTTGATTAATTCTTCTAGATGAAGCTAGGTTCAGCTTCTGGACTACAAAGGGATTCCCTTCAGATGAAGGAAATATTTTAAAACTAGGCATGTGGCGGCCCTTTATGGTCTTCAGATTAAGAGGTCTTATGCCTCGTGGTGGAGTGGTGTTTCTGCTTAGAATTATACTGTTGAGATGAAGAGCTTTTCTTAGGTGGTCGAGCAGGTTACTTTTCCTTCTTCTTCCTCCCCTTTGGAGACTCCAGCTTCTAATGGTGGGCACTCTGACGTTTCTGGTCCCCTGTGTCGTGAGGCTAGTTTTCCTCAAACTGTTGGTGTGGTTACCTTTGGCTGTGATGGAGTTGATGAATCTTCTGTTGAGACCCCCCTTGGTGTTTTGGCTGGTAATGTTGTTGATGTTCCTTCAATGACTCATATTTATGCTAATTTTGGTAGGGATCTTGCTAGCTATGGGGCTTCTCTAGCTGGTTTTGTTGTTGATGTTGGCTCTGGTTCCCTGGTCGTTGTTGCCTTTGGTTATGTTGATCTTGATTTTGATTCTTCTTTTCGTTCAATGCTGGCTTGGCAGGATGCTACTACTAAGGTGGAGGTTTGGTGTACAGTAAAAGAGAAAAAAATCTAAGAGATCCCTCCTTCGATATGACACTTCATTCTCAAAAGAGAAAGACTAAAGAAAAATATTAAGTGGGGGTTTTGGCTAGGGTTTTCTCTAGTCATATCGGTTGTCTTTGGTTGCACATTGCTTTTGTGTAGCATTCTTGTTGTGTTTGCTCACCTATACTTTTGAGCATTTTTTTTCTTGGGTTGAGCTTTATTGTCCTATCTTTTGTCTTTCTTTGTATTGGATTTCACGACCCCGTCAAAACCTATTTTTTCTTAATTCAAAAACAATATGTTATAGATCTAATTATTATAATTCTTTATGTATCCTTTAATTTGATTCTAATTGTGTTAAGAGTATTTAGATTATAAGATGTTCTTATGTCAATAACACCAACATTGTATAGACTGTAAAGCAACAAACATAACATTCTATACAGAAAACAAAATAAAATTGTGTACGAAAATTAAAAAAATTATGCATGACTA
Source organism: Chamaecyparis obtusa (assembly GCA_027943335.1). Taxonomy (NCBI): domain Eukaryota; kingdom Viridiplantae; phylum Streptophyta; class Pinopsida; order Cupressales; family Cupressaceae; genus Chamaecyparis; species Chamaecyparis obtusa. The sequence goes on from BSBK01007314.1 coordinate 818,169, forward strand.
TTTTACATTTTCTTTACACACAAATAGAATTACACAAAAAATATTAGTTTAGATAATTTTCTATCAAAGTAACTGTTGGACCCCATTTCATAATAGAGAAATTAAGAGGCATAGAGTAGCCAATACACTGAAATTTTTCAATTCATACAGTAAAAAAACTAAAGGTGAATTGAGATAAGATAACATAAATTTAGTGAAGTCCAACAAAAGACCATGATGGGTCAAAGGGATTGTCGTAAATAAGACGAGGCCTGCCCACAGAAGGGATAAACACAACAACAAGAGAAAACAAGAAACAACCAAAAAAGGAAGAGGGGGAGGGGGCCCCAACAAGAACCCAAATCCCCACTACAAAACCAAAACAATAGAGAAGAATCCCTAGATAGAAGGGTAAGTCAAAGAGCTAGAAAAGCACACGGAACACCTCTAAAACTTTCTAAAAGAGGAAGAATAAACTTTCTATTGAAAATAACTCCTTCGGGGTCTCATTGATTTGGAATGCCTAGATGGAGGACCTAGTTGATGCTTAGTACCACATGTTTACTAAAGCCCTCAGAAAAAAGAAGTAATAAGCTGACAAGACTAAGTATTTGCAGGATGATGGAGCTGAAGAGAATGGTCTCGATGTCTAATGGCCTCTTGAAGATAAAGTGTCAAACATCTTTGATCTGTAAACCTAAAAAAGGGGGAGAGAGATTGGACACCCCCTAAAAAGGAAGTAGAACCTCCCTCATATCACGTAATAAATAGGACACCTAAATATGAAGTGCTTCTCTATCTTAGCCTCCCAAATGTCTCATAATTAACAATTCTTGTTCTCTATATAAAGATGATAATCAATTTCAATGCAGAACCAATGTGATCCCACTCTGAAGGAACTGAGCGGGATCTAGAGAGAGTGCGACCAGTGGTGGATAAGTTAGAAGGGAAAACAATGAGTTCATCTGTCAGCTCTAAAAACTCAGCATAAATGTCACTTTGGGGCAAAGACCCCTATGAGAATTAAACCCAAGTAGTGTGGATGAACTGTATATATATGTTTGTTTTGATACACTTGTTCAACCCCTAGCTAGGCGAGAGGAAGTGGTGAGGGGAATCAAGAGAATACTAGAATGGATGGAGATGATCCATCTCAATCCTGATAGACCCAAGGAGGGTTGAAGCCTCAGCATAAGCAATAAACACAAATTAGTAGTACGTGAAGTAAGAGTATCGGTGATGGCCCACACAGGAATCAGCAAAAGCAGTGAAACAATGTAAGATCCAAAAAAGATAAAAAAGAAAAATGGCCCCAACCCTAAAGGGGTGAGCCCCAAACTCCACAAGTATAATTTTAAATGAAATATACTACTTGCACCTAATGATATATGTTTTGAGAAAAGAAAGGCAAAAGTGATATATGTTTTGTAGCATGAGAACAAATTGACTAAATTACCATGATATTTTATTTAACCATTTCGTCCTCTATGGTTGGAGTTCCTCCTCCTGGTATGGGTTCTCCTTTTGTCATAGAAAAGGTTGTTCTTGGTTCTAGGGATCCTGGCTTGAAGACACCTATTCATGTCTCTTAGTTTTTGTCTATTACCGTGGATGAAGATTTGGGGGAGGAAGTTGATCACTTGGCTTCCATTTTTTCTCACCATGCTTTAATATGCCAGTTTTTGTGGTTTTGGTCTACTTCCCCGAAGCTACACGCTTGGATTTTGCAACATTGGGAGCCCATTTTGTCTAGTACGATTCAAATCTACCCTATGGCCAAGGGTTTTTTTGTTTCTAAATTTGAAGTGTCAATTAAGGATAGAGATAAAGTGTTGTGTGATCATCTCTTTAGCTACAAAAGTAAATGTTTTCTCATGGTAAAGCCTTTGTATGCTAGCTTCAATCCATCTTTTTAAACTTTTAACTTGATTCATGTTTGGGTTCGATTACCTTATCTCCCCCACCCCCCAACTTTTAGATTGACAATCTTATTGAGGAGATTGGGAATGTCCTTTGGGACTTTGTTATGGTGCATAATGATTTATCTGATGTTCTTCACTCCACCTACGGTCGTATCCTGGTAGACATAGATATTTCTAAGGGTCTGCTTGCTGAGATCTTGATTAATTCTTCTAAAGGAAGTTGGGTTTAGCCACTGGACTAAGAAGGGATTCCCTTTAGATGTAGGAAATGTTTTGAAATTGGGCATGTGGCAGCCCTTTGTGGTCTTCAGATTAAGAGGTATTTTTCCTTGTGGTGGAGTGGTGCTTCTTTTCAGCATTATACGATTGAGAAAATATTTTCCCAGGTGGTCATGCAGGTTCCTTTGCATTCTTCTTACTCCCCTTTGGAGGCTCCGACTTCTAATTGTGGGCACTCCGAGGTTTCTTCTCCTCGGTGTCTTGAGGCCAGTTTGCCTCAGACTGCTGGTGTGGTTACCTCTGGTTGTGATGGTGTTGTTGGATCTTCTATTGAGACCCCCCTTGGTGTTTTAGTTGGTAATGGTGGTGATGTTCCTTTGATGTCTCTGATTTCTACTACTTTTGGTAGGGACATTGCTGGCTGTGGGGCTTCTTTAGCCAGTTTTGTTGTTGATGTTGGCTCTGGTTCTGTTGATCCTGCTTCTGATTATTCTTTTGGTTCAATGCTATCTTGGCAGGATGTTGTTGCTAAGGTGGAGGGTTTGTGTATAGTAAAAGTGAAAAAATCTAAGAGATCTTCGCCCTCCTTTGATATGACACTTTGTTCCCAAAAGAGCAAGACTAAAGACAAATCTTAAAAGGGGGTTTTGGTTGGGGTTTTCTCTAGTCATGTCAGTTGGCTTTGGCTACACATTTCTTTTGTGCAACGTTCTTGTTGTGTTTTCTCACATATACTTTTCAACATTGTTTGTCTTGGGTTGAGCTTTATTGTCATATATTTCGTCTTTCTTTGTATTGGGTTTCAGGACCCTGTCAAAACCTATTTTTTCTTAATTCAAAAACAAAATGTTATAAATCTAATTATTATAATTCTTTATGTATCCGTTAATTTGATTCTAATTATGAATTTGTTATCATGAAAGAAACTTAACTTCAACTGTACATAGTGTTAGTTTTTGTTCTTTTACTTATATTTGTCAAATACTCTTAAAACAATTGTTTAGATTATAAGATGTGCTTATGTCAATAACACCAACATTCTATAGAGAGTAAAGCAGAAAACATTACATTCTATATAAAAGATAAAATAAAATTGTGTACAACGATTAAAAGAATTATGCATGACTATTTTATATTTTCTTTACATACAAATAGAATTACACTAAAAATATTAGTTAAGATAATTTTCTATGAAACTAATTGTTGGACCTCCTTTCATAAAGGAGAAATTAAGAGACATAGAGTAGCTAATACACTGAAATTTTTTAATTCATATGGTCATAAAAATTAAAGGTGAATTGAGATAAGACAACATAAATTTATTAAAGTCCAACAAAATACCATGACAGATCAAAGGGACACTAAAAACAAGACGACGCCTCCCTTAGAAGGGACAACCACAACAACAAGAGAAAACAAGCAACAAGAAAAAAAGGAAGAGGGGGAGGGGGCCCCAATAAGACCCCAAAACCAAAACAACAAAGAAGAATCCCGAGATAGAAGGGTAAGTCAAAGAGCTAGAATAGCACACGAAACACCTCTAAAACTTCTTGAAAGAGGAAGAAGAAAGTTGCTATTGAAAATAGCTCTCCGGGGTCTCACCAATCTAGAATGCCTAGATAGAGGACCAAGTTGACGCTTGGTACCACATGTTTACTAAAGCCCTAAGAAAAAAGAATTAATAATCTGACAAGACTAAGTATTAGCACGATGATGGAGCTGAAGAGATTGTTGTCGATGTCTAATGGCCTCTTGAAGATAAAGTGTCAAACATCTCTGATCTGTGAACCTACAAAAGGGGGAGAAAGATTAGACCCCCCCCTAAAAAGATAGTAGAACCTCCCTCAGATCACATAGTAAATAGGACACTTGAAGATGAAGTGCTTCTCTGTCTCAGCCTCCCAAATGTCGCATAATTAAAGAGTCTTGTTCTCTTTGTAAATATGATGATCAGTTTTAATGCAGAACCAATGTGAGCCCACTCTGAAGGAACTGGGGGGGTCCAGTGAGAGTGCGACCAATGGTGGGTAAGTAAGAAGGGTGAACAATGAGTCCATATATCACCTCTAAAAACTCGGCATAAAACTCCATCTTAGGGGAAAGACCCCCATGAGGGTTAAACCCAAGTAGTGTGGATGAATTGTCTATAAATGTTTGTTTTGATACACTTGTTCAACTTCTTTCTAGGTGGAAGGAAGTGGTGAGGGGCATCAAGAGAATACTAGAAGGGAGGGAGATGATCCATCTCAATCCAAATAGACCCAAGGAGAGTTGAAGCCTCAGCATAAGCAATAGACGTAAATCAATAGTACGCAAAGTAAGAGTACCGGTGATAACCCACACACGAATCAACAAAACCTAGGAAACGATGTAAGAACCAAACAAGATAAAAAAATGGCCCCAAGCTTGAAGGGGTGAGCCCCAAACTCCACAAGAATAATAATATATGAAATATACTGCTTGCACCTAATGATATATATTTTGAGAAAAGAAAGAAAAAAGTGATATATGTTTTGGAGCATGAGAACAAATTGACATAATTACCATGATATTATATTGAACCATTTCGTCCTTTGCAGTTGGGGCTCCTCCTCGTGGGATGGGTTCTTGTGTTGTGATGGAAAAAGTTGTTGTTGGTTCTAGGGATTCTGGGTTGAACAAGCCTATTCAAATGCCTATTCTTGTCTCTCAGTCTTTGTCCAGTAACGTGGATAAGGATTTGGAGGAGGAAGTTGATCACTCGACTTTCATTTTTTCTCACCATGCTTTGATCTGCCAGTTCTAGGGTTTTTGGCCTAGTCCCCCGAAGCTGCACGCTTGGATTTTGCAACATTGGGAGCTCATTTTGGTTGGTACAATTCACATCTACCCTATGGCCAAGGGTTTTTTGTTGCTAAATTGTGTCGAAGGATAGAGATAAAGTGTTGTGTGATCATTTCTTTACCTAGGAAAATAAATATTTTCTCATGGTAAAGCCTTGGTATGCTGGTTTCATTCGCTCTTCTAAAAATTTTAACTCGATTTCTGGTTGGGTTCGATTGTCCCCCCCCCCCCCCCCCACTTTTAGATTGACAATCTTCTTGAGGAGGTTGGGAATGTCCTTAGAGACTTTCTTATGGTGGATAATGATTCGTTTGATGTTCTTCACTCCACCTAAGCTCGTATCCTGGTAGACAAATATTTCTAAGGGTCTACCTGTTAAGATCTTGATTAATTCTTCTAAAGGAAGTTGGGTTCAGCCTCTATACTATGAAGACATTCCTTGTAGATGCATGAAATGTTTTAAAATTGGGAATGTGGCGGCCCTTTGTGGTCTTCAAACTAAGAGGTCTTCTGCCTTGTGGTGGAGTGGTATTTTTGCTCAGCATTATACAGTTGAGAAGAAGAGCTTTTCCTAGGTGGCCATGCAGGTTCCTTTACATTTTTCTTACTCCCCTTTGGAGGCTCTGACTTCTAATTTTGGGCGCTCTAGGGTTTCTTCTCCTCGGTGTCTTGAGGCCAGTTTGCCTCGAACTGCTGGTTTGGTTACCTCTGGTTGTGATGGTGTTGTTGGATCTTCTATTGAGACCCCCCTTGGTGTTTTGGCTAATAATGTTATTAATGTTCCTTCGATGTCTTAGATTTTTTTCTACTTTTGGTAGGGATCTTGTTGGTTGTGGGGCTTCTCTAGTCGGTTTTGTTGTTGATGTTGGCTCTTGTTCCCTGGTTATTGTTGGATCTAGTTCTGTTGATCCTGCTTCTAATTCTTCTTTTGGTACAACGTTGGCTTGGCAAGATGTTGTTGCTAAGGTGGAGGTTTAGTGTACGGTAAAAGAAAAAAATCTAAGAGATCTTTGCCCTCCTTCGATATGACACTTTGTTCCCAAAAGAGAAAGACTAAAGACAAATCTTAAGTGAGGGTTTTGGCTGGGGTTTTACCTAGTCATGTCAGATGGCTTTGGTTGCACGTTGCTTTTGTGTAGCATTTTTGTTGTGTTTTCTCACCTATACTTTTGAGCAGTGTTTGTCTCGGGTTAGGCTTTATTGTCCTATATTTCGTCTTCCTTTCTATTGGGTTTCAAGTCCCCGTCAAAACCTATTTTTGCTTAATTCAAAAACAATATGTTATAGATCTAATTATTATAATTCTTTATGTATCCTTTAATTTGATTCTTATTATGAATTTTTTATCATGAAAGAAACTTAACTTCAACTGTACATAGTGTTAGTTTTGTCATTTTTACTTAGATTTCTCAAATACTCATAAAACAATTGTTTAGATTATAAGATGTGCTTATGTCAATAACACCAACATTCTATAGAGAGTAAAGCAACAAACATAACATTCTATATAGAAAATAAAATAAAATTGTGTACGGCGATTAATAGAATTATGCATGACTATTTTACATTTTCTTTACGTACATATAGAATTACAATAAAAATATTAGTTTAGATAATTTTATATGAAAGTAGTTGTTGGACCTCCTTTCACAAAAGAGAAATTAAGAGGCATAGAGTAGCCAATAAACTGAAATTTTTCAATTCATACAATCAGAAAAACTAAAGGTGAATTGAGATAAGATAACATAAATTTATTAAAGTCCAACAAAATACCATTACGGGTCAAAGGGACTACTGAAAACAAGATGGTGCTTGCCCACAAAAGGGATAACCAGAACAACAAGAGAAAACAAGCAACAACCAAAAAAGGAAGAGGGGGGGGGGGGGCACCAACAAGACCACAAAACCCCACTACAAAACCAAAACAACAGAGAAGAATCTTGAGATAGAAGGGTAAGCCGAAGAGATAGAAGAGCGCACGAAATACCTCTAAAACTTCCTAAAAGAGGAAGAAGCAAGTTGCTATTGAAAATAGCTCCTTCGGGATCTCACTAATCTGGAATGCCTAGATGGAGGACCAAGTTGACACTTGGTACCACATGTTTCCTAAAGCCCTGAGAAAAAAGAAGTAATAAGCTGACAAAACTAAGTATTACCAGGATGATCGAACTGAAGATAATGGTCCTGATGTCTAATGGCCTCTTGAAGATAAATTGTCAAACATTTCTGATCTATGAACCTAGAAAGGGGATAGAGAGATTGGACCCCCCCTAAAAAGGCAATAGAACCTCCCTCAGATCATGTAGTAAATAGGACACTTGAAGATGAAGTGCTTCTCTATCTCAGCCTCCTGAATGTCGCATAATTAACAAGTCTTGTTCTCTCTATGAAGATGATCAATTTCAATGTAGAACCAATGTGAGCCCACTCTAAAGGAACTAAGGGGGATCCAGAGATAGTGTGACTAGTGGTGGATACGTAAGAAGGGCGAACAATGAGTCTATCTTTCAACTCTAAAAACTCAACATAAAATATCATCTTTGGGCAAAGACCCCCATGAGAGTTAAACCCAAGTAGTGTGGATGAACTGCCTCTATATGTTTGTTTTGATACACTTGTTCCACTCTTGTCTAGGCAGGAGGAAGTGGTGAGGGGCATCAAGAGAATACTGGAAGGGAGGGAGATGATCCATCTCAATCCCAATAGACCCAAGGAGGGTCGAAGCCTCAACATAAGCAATAGACACAAATGAGTAGTACACGAAATAAGAGTACCGATGATGGCCCACACAAGAATCAGCAAAATAGGAAAACGATGTAAGAACCAAACAAGATAAAAAAATGGCCCAAAGCCTAAAGGGGTGAGCCCCAAACTCCACAAGAATCATATTATATGAAATATACTGCTTGCACCTAATGATATATGTTTTGAGAAAAGAAAGGAAAAAGTGATATATGTTTTGTTGCATGAGAACAAATTGACAAAATTACGATGATATTTTATTTAATCATTTCGTCCTCTATGGTTGGGGCTCCTCCTCCTAGGATCGGTTATCGTTTTGTGATGGCAAAGGTTGTTGGTTCTAGGGATTTTGGCTTGAAGATGCCTATTCAAATGTCTATTCATGTCTCTCAGTCTTTGTCCATTACAGTGGATAAGGATTTGGAGGAGGAAGTTGATCACTCGGCTTCCATTTTTTCTCACCATGCTTTGATCTGCCAGTTCTGGGGGTTTTGGCCTTCTCCCCCGAAGCTGCACGCTTGGATTTTGCAGCATTGGAAGCCCATTTTTGCTTGTAGAGTTCACATCTACCCGATGGCCAAGGGTTTTTTTATTGTTAAATTTGAAGTGTCGAAGGATAGAGATAAAGTGTTGTGTGATCATTTCTTTAGCTGTGAAAATAAATATTTGCTCATGGTAAAGCCTTGGTATGCTGGCTTCAATCCTTCTTATGAAATTTTTAACTCGATTCCCGTTTGGGTTCGATTGCCTTATCTCCCCCCCCACTTTTAGATTGGCAATCTTCTTGAGGAGGTTGGGAATGTCCTTGGGGACTTTCTTATGGTGGATAATGATTCGTCTGATGTTCTTCACTCCACCTATGCTCGTATCTTGGTAGACAGATATTTTTAAGGGTCTACCCACTAAGATCTTGATTAATTGTTCTAAAGGAAGTTGGGTTCAGCCTCTGGACTACGAAGGGATTCCCTTTAGATGCAAGAGATGTCAAACTGAGCATGTGTCAACCCTTTGTGGCCTTCAGATTAAGATGTCTTCTGTCTCATGGTCGAGTGGTGTTTTTGCTCAGCATTATACAGTTGAGAAGAAGGGCTTTGCCTAGGTGGTTGTGCAAGTTCTTGTGCCTTTTGCTTCCTTCCCTTTGGAGGCTTTGACTTCTCATGGTGGACGCTCTGAGGTTTCTACTCCTCTGTATCATGAGGCCAGTTTGCCTCAAACTGTTGGTGTGGTTATCTTTGGCTTTGATGGTGTTGTTGGAGCTTCTGCAGAGACCCCCCTTGGTGTTTCGGTTGGTAATACAAGTGATGTTCCTTCAATATCTTAGATTTTTTTCTACTTTTGGTAGGGATATTGCTAGTTGTGTGGCTTCTCTAGTTGGTTCTATTGTTGATGTGTGCTTTGGTTCCCTGGTTGTTGTTGACTCTGGTTCTACTGATCCTGCTTCCGATTTTTCTTTTGGTTCAACACTAGCTTGGCAGGATGTTGCTGCTAAGGTGGAGGGTTGGTGTAAGGTAAAAGCAAAAAGATCTAAGAGATCTTTGCCCTCCTTCAATATGACACTTTGTTCCCAAAAGAGCAAGACTAAAGAAAAATCTTAAGTAGGGGTTTTGGCTGGGGTTTTCTCTAGTCATGTCGATTGGCTTTGGTTGCACATTGCTTTTGTGCATCGTTCTTGTTGTGTTTGCTCACCTATACTTTTGAGCATTGTTTGTCTTGGGTTAAGCTTTATTGTCCTATCTTTCGTCTTTCTTTGTATTGGGTTTCAGGACCCCATCAAAACATGTTTTTGCTTAATTCAAAAATAATATGTTATAGATCTAATTATTATAATTCTTTATGTATCCTTTAATTTGATTCTAATTATGAATTTGTTATCATGAAAGAAACTTAACTTCAACTGTAGATAGTGTTAGTTTATGTCCTTTTTACTTACATTTCTCAAATACTCTTAAAACAATTGTTTAGATTATAAGATGTACTTATGTCAATAACACCAACATTCTATAGAGAGTAAAGCAACAAACATAACATTCTATATAGAAAACAAAATAAAATTGTGTACGATGATTAAAAGAATCAAATAGAATTACACTAAATATATTAGTTATAATAATTTTCTATCAAAGTAATTGTTGGACCTCCTTTCATAAAAGAGAAATTAAGAGGCATAGAGTAGTCAATACACTGAAATTTTTCAATTCATACGGTAAAAAAAAAAGGTGAATTGAGATGAGATAACATAAATTTATTAAAGTCCAACAAAAGACCATAACGGGTCAAAGGGACTACTAAAAACAAGACGAGGCATGCCCATAGAAGGGACAACCACAACAACATGAGAAAACAAGCAACAACCAAAAAAAGAAGAGGGGAGGGGGCCCCAACAAGACCACAAAACCCCACTACAAAACCAAAACAACATAGAAGAATCCTGAGATATAAGGGTAAGCCAAAAAGCTAGAAGAGTGCGCGGAACACCTCTAAAACTTCTTGAAAGAGGAAGAAGAAAGTTGCTATTTAAAATAGCTCCTTCGGGGTCAAACTAATCTGGAATGCCTAGATGGAGGACCAAGTTAATGCTTGGTACCACATGTTTACTAAAGCCCTGGGGAAAAAGATGTAATAAGCTGACAAGACTAAGTATTAGCAGGATGATGGAGCTGAAGAGAATGGTCCCGATGTCTAATGGCCTCTTGAAGATAAATTGTCAAACATCTCTGATCTGTGAACCTAAAAAAGGGGGAGAAAGATTGGACTCCCCTTAAAAAGGTAGTAGAACCTCCCTCAGATCACGTAGTAAATAGGACATTTGAAGATGAAGTGCTTCTCTGTCTCAGCCTCCCGAATGTTGCATAATTAACAAGTCTTGTTCTCTCTGTAAAGATGATGATCAGTTTCAATGCAGAACCGATGTGAACCCACTCTGGAGGAACTGAGGAGGATCCAAATAGAGTACGACCAATGGTGGATAAGTAAGAAGGGTGAACAATGAGTCTGTCTTTCGGCTTTAAAAACTTAGCATAAAACGCCATCTTGGGGCAATGACCCCCATGAGGGTTAAACCCAAGTAGTGTGGATGAACTGCATGTTTATGTTTGTTTTGATACACTTGTTCAACTCCTGTCTATGTGGGAGGAAGTGGCGAGGGGCATCAAGAGAATACTGGAAGGGAGGGAGATGATCCATCTCAATCCCAGTAGACCCAAGGAGGGAGGGTTGAAGCCTCTACATAAGCAATAGACGCAAATGAGTAGTACACGAAGTAAGAGTATCAGTGATGGCCCACACGGGATCAGCAAAACCAAGCAAACGATATAAGAACCAAACAAGATAAAAAATGGCCCCAAGCCTGAAGGGGTGAGCCCCAAACTCCACAAGAATAATATTATATGTGTTAGGGTTTTAGGATCATTGCAAATGTAATAGCACTATCTCATTGTATATATTTTCCAAATGCAACAATCTCTTGCATTTATATTGAGAATGAGCCAAGAAGAGACATGTCCCTTCATGAGACATGTCTATTCATTAATATGTAATTAATATAATGACAATTATGATTATATATATATATATATCTTCACTAGTATTGACTCATAGTGTTTATTCGACTAAAGCTACAAAACATCAACACTCCCTCTTAGCTAGGGAGGATAAATCAATCCAATGTCAACACTTAAGACACTTGACAACATCAATCATATGATGTAAAAAATAAAAGCATCATCCTCAAGATGTAGTCAATAGAAACATAGTCTCAATATGTGGATTGCCTCCATCGGTGATTCTATCCACAAGTTCTCAGGTGGATTGCCTCCATCGACAATTCTATCCACAAGTTCTCAAATGAATTGCCTCCATCGACAATTTTATCCATTTGATATCATGAGTGTTGGCCTATCAGAATGTCAACACATGACATTCACCAAATACTCTGAGTATTGGCCTATGAGAACATCAACATATGATATTCACCAAGTACTCAATAAGGTACTGGCCTGCAAAATATCAACACATGATATTCACCAAATACCTATCATATATCTATACAAACAACTCATAGACCATCAATGATATCTAACACTTAGTTGTTGATTTACAAGATATATCTATGCAAACAACTTATAGACCGTCAATTTAATGACATCTAACACTTAGTTGTTGCATTAATTTATCATGATCTGTTTCAACATTATAAATAATGTATATCATGATTTAAGTTATTGTAAGATCATCACCTTCCAATAACTTCTGCAAATACAAGTGATAATCATTTGGAAGTTGTCACTTCCTCATGATTTACATAAGGGGAAGGCCCATTAAAAACATCCATGATTCATTAGTATAATAATCAATTATATCAACTTTACCTCAAAAGTGTTTCACCTTCAATAGTGAACTCCCTCTCAATCAACATGACCAAGATTGTCACAAGTTGACTAAACCATTTGCTCCCTCTGAAGCTCAAGTTTATCAACTTCTTGACCTCTTTTGAAATGTCAGACTCCCTTTTGCATATAGTCTCAAATCATCAATTCATTTGCAAGCATCAAGTTATTTCTCCCTTGAATGCAATTAGCTTGTGCTTCTGTCCTGAAGGTATGTCAGAGAGAGATTACAAATAGCTCACTAAACTATCTCGATCATAAATACTAGTGGTAGAAGCATACAATATTTTACTAACCAATAGTATAGCATGAATTACAAACTCAAAAATTATGTGCATTAATAAAACATGAAATACTTATCTTTTATAAATTTCAAGTATTTCATTCTGTAAGGTGAGCCCATATAGAGAATATCATGTTAATTCACAAAATGGCATCATCGTCCTCAAACATTACCATAATCCTTCACATGATATATCTTGAATAACCAAAGGTTCTATACACTATCACAACCTTCAATCTTATTAGATCTCCCGTCAAGCAATTAGGCTTTTAAAGAAGGAATCTCGCTCTTTTACAGATTTTTGCATAGACCCGTACACACTCGGTCATTACTTTTGAACCAAACACTTTCTTTCCAATCGCTTCGGTGAAATTCTTCTAAATTTGGTTTTCACAAACATATCCGAAATTTAGTGAAATCCAACGGTGCATCTGTGAGATATGGGCCTCGTACCAAGACTGTATTTTCTAAGACAATCATACATTCACCATCAATAAACTACTCTCTTACATTTGCAACTTGGCTCCGATACCATGTTAAAGTTTTAGGATCTTTGCAAATGTAATAGCACTATCTCATTGTATATATTTTCCAAATGCAACAATCTCTTACATTTATATTGAGAATGAGCCAAGAAGAGACACGTCCCTTCATGAGACATGTCTATTCATTAATGTGTAATTAATATAATGACAATAATGATCATACATACATACATAATAATATTCATATATATATTTAAGTATATATATACATATCTTCACTAGTATTGACTCATAGTGTTTATTCGACTAAAGCTACAAAACATCAACAATATGAACTATACTGCTTGCACCTAATGATATATGTTTTGAGAAAAGAAAGGCAAAAGTGATATATGTTTTGCAGCATGAGAACAAATTGACAAAATTACCATGATAGTTTATTTAACCATTTTGACTATGAATGTTACCATCTTTGAATATGGTTTTATATTTCAATCACTGCAGATTCAAAATAATCCCTCTCATCAAAATTTAAAGCAGCTAAATATATAAAACTGTATCACATCTCAAGGTCTTTGCATTGTCAAACCTTCTGCTTTCATATTGATTGAACATTTCTTGTAAGGGAAGCCTCATATTGTCAAATATTCTTTTACATGAAAAAAATCTCATAGCTTTCATATTGATTGAACATTTCTTGTAAGGGAAGCCTCATATTGTCAAATATTCTTTTACATGAAAAAAATCTCATATTGTTCAAAAATTTCATTTACATTGAGCAAATGTCATGTTCAGGTTTTTCCTTTACATGAAGGAAACCTTAACAGAGTGAACACTATTCAACCATTTTTTGTTGTGGACATCATGTTGGAAGGAGACCCTGGTATAAGGTTTTGCAGAGCAGCCTGTTGTCGTCCAATCTTCTTCAAGTCAGCCATTTAGAAATGAAAGAGAAAACCAGAATGGTGACATTGCCAATAAATTATAATCAAACAATAGGTACATCACGGGCTGATGTCTTTCATCTCTTCATTAAGCTACAATCATCAGACATAGAACTCCAGAATGACATCACTGGCCATAAAGTAGCAGAATGAACACGATGGATCTCACATAGCTTCTGCATGCTAATGGCTCATTAAGAAGGTCCACGCCATCAAATATCCAGTTGTCAACTCAGCTGTTCGTAGTCTGCATTAACTCAAACCACTGCAAAACATGTCTATGATATTAAATCTTTTGGTCCTGAGGACTCAGATTACTACTTATAACATGAAATAAGTTCAAACTAAAACACAAAAGGTCAATTTAAATATAGAAAAACAATAAATCAATGTACACAAGAAAACATGACAGTCCTATCAGAAGATTTTATCATAGTTTCTAATCCCAAGAAACATAAAGAAACAAAGATAAAAGAAATTCTCACATAGAGGCATAAAAGAGATAATTTGAAGAAATTAATTGGAATAAAATTAGAAAGCTACAGTTGCATTAATCACTTAAAATGTGCGGACACCAGTCAAATCGTTCCTGATGTTCTATGATTGGTAACCAGTACTAACAACCTCCATTGTCCATGTGGCAAAACTGAGAGTGTGATTACCTAAATCTAAACATGTTAGGACATACATAGTGATAGAAAAAGGTTCTCTCTTGCAAGGAGCAGATTCCTTTTGCACGGATATTTTTCCCAGAAGATCAAATTTGGCTGTCCACAAATTTTAACTTTATTTTCTGAAGTAGATGCAAACGTAAATGCATAGAAAATATAGCTGCACGGGAGTGTCAAGAAATTTGAATGTCAGATACAATTGCTTGGGTACCATTGCAAAACCTATAGCTATCCAATGTAATCCAGGGTGCATATCAATGTTACACAATGTTTTTGGTTACCTGTAACATGAGAAGGAAGAAGCATGTTTCCATGATGCCTATATAGACCCCCATAGTTTCTGGGGATAAAAAATGTATTTAACAACATTTGTTTCTCTATTTTTTCTAATATATTTTGTAAAACATGGATTCACAAGCAAAGAGAAAAGGGGGATGTAGCCCTAGATAAAGCATTACAAGAGAGTATGTTAATATATTTTAACCATCACTGATTTACAATTCAGGGATAGTGGGTAGGCCCCTCAAAATATAACTTTTGCCAGGCAAAATGATAATTTCTGGTTCTCTTTCAATTTCAGGGATGAAAGAGCATGGATAAAGTGATTTTAGAATGGCTAGTGGGACCCCCCAAATTTAGGGCATTGCACATTGAACATGTGGCTCAAATTGGTCTTTCAAAAAGTGATAAAATTGCAAATTTTACAATAAATGGAGAAAAGGGGAAACCTCAGTATAATTTAAATGAAGGGGAAAAAATCTCCATGTTTCTTGCCTCCCAAAACATTGACAGCAAATTCCTGGACCTTAGACAACATTTCAGGGGCATCCAGAAGCATTTCCTTTGCATTTTTTGAATTTTCTTTTAGCTTATATTCATAGCAGATGCAGTGTAACATTTTAAGGATGTTAGGGTGTTTCTTGCTACACCATCATCCATTGAATATGATGGATACTGGAAAGCATCCCTCGTCCTTGGGAATGCCAGACACATGCACACATAAATGGTGTTATATAAAGTCTTCCACCTGGCCGATGCTAGAATTATGTCAAAAGAACATTCACCTTTTCATATCTACAAGACCCTGAAGGCATATACATTTGCTATATGCATACACCTAACAAGAGTGCAAACAAATACAAGTAGTCCCTTAAATTCCTTGAAGATGGATGGAGGAAAAGTATCTAAATACTGGACAAAAATTTACAAAAGTATTTTGGCTCCACAAACATAGATACCGTAGAATCGTGTAGACAAAATAGCTTAAAATCAAACGAGTTATTCTCTTTTCAGATTTTTAACTTTTAGTTTCTAAAGGTTTAAAACAACTAAAATCAGACGGAACCCTCCTATTAAAAGCTAGCCACTCTTGTACAAGAACTGATATGATTCAACTAGAACAAGTGACTTTTATAATGTGAACTATCACTCATACAGTTTGAGTTTTTTTTTTTTTTTTGTACAATATTTTTATGAACTGAATTACTAAGTCCCTTTGTTTTGCTTGTCTTACCCGTATGGGTCCGGTACAGGCCCACGTCCCATACAAGTCCACCCTTGGGTGCCCAAGCAATACCCTGTGTGTACCCGCAGCATACTCGGGAGAACCCCAATGCACCCGCAGCCAATGGGCCTTAAAATAGCTTTAAAACATTAAAAGTAAAAGAAGCATTTTTTAGAACAAAAAATGCCTCCCAAAATCATTGGTCACCCTACATTAAAGATCCCCTCTTTTCCAAACTATTATTGGGTGGGGGGGCCCCTCTTTTCCATTATTGTAGTTGCCCGGCCACCCGGAGATAGGAAATGATAGGTGAGGTAGATTAGAACTAAACTAGCAACCGGGGTGTTCTGGAGGCCCTACTATTCTAAGGGCCAAGAGGGTTTTAACAAGTTTGCGACTCATTTAATAAACACAAACGATTAAATATTTACATTTTTTCCCCTCCAAGCTACCATTACTAGGTTTTGAAGGTTGATTTTATTTTTTTGGAGGAGAGGGCTATACGAGAGTTAAACTTACACCACCAAGTTAGAAACAGCTGCACAAAGAAGATTTAACATTGAAGGTGAGCAAATCTTTCTTTTCTCAAATTTTCAACATTTTCCAAGTTTTTACAAAAAAAATCATTTTTTTTGGTCAATTTAAAAGTTCTTTTTGAACATTTTCTGCATTTTAAGGATTTTGTTTCTCAGTTATAGTGTTGTTAATTTGGAATTTTTTATTTCAGGTTCATACAGCATGGCTAGTAGTTATAGTTCAATTGCCCCAAATGCAGAGAGTTCATTTAAATTTGATGATGCATCACCTCTTTGACAACATATGACAATGATTAAACAACTTCCTTTATAGCTGATGTGGAAAAGAGTATAAAAGCTTGTACTTTCACGCTCTTCCTTTATAGGGAATAAAAATGTCTTCGGCTGGAATAAAAAGGTCGTCAAAGCAATAAATACTGGCTTCTATTAAAACGCATGAAGATCCTGACATGACCAGTAAAGATCAAAGGCTCTTACACATTGTATTGCCGACAAAAGCTTGCACAAACCTTCTAGTGGCTTATCACAAATTGGCTAGCCCACATCCTTTCTGTTGATATTTTGGCCTTTACGACAAAGATCAATGCATTGGAAAAATGATGTAATAATAATAATACTATTGGAAATATATTTTATTATTATTATGCCTAAAATCGATATGATAAATGATCATTAAGTTCGATTTATTATAACTAAATAATGAGTTAAATAATAATAATATAATGAGGAATTATATTATTTTATTTTAGGCTCAAAATTGTGGCCCCAAAGTCGGCTGACTTGGAGGTCCACGTTTTGGCATGATGAACTCATATATTAAGGGAAATTGATGAATGCTAGAAGCAATCAAAAAACATAACATTGCCTTCTACTTGTCATCGATTCTTAGAGCAATCGAATTCATTCTTGGAGCAGCGATTTGGGTAGCAGATTCAAGAGCGAATAAGAAGCATAAAAAGGGGGCAGATCAAGCAGAAATTACATCTGCTATTGTGGTAAATTGGAGCAGCCCTAGAAGAGCGAATTGAAGACCTTCAAGAGCTAATTCATAACAGTCATTGAGGGCAACATTAGAGGACAAATTTGAAGAATACAAAGTACAGATTTGAAGCCAACAAAAGGATAAATTCAGACCTTCAAATCCAGGTATTATCTTTCTTTCTATGTGATTACTTATTTTCATCTTGTGCTTAGTCTTGGAAGATCTCTATAGATTGTATATTCCTTTCTATAATCTGAAAATATTAACACTTTCATGCCAACGCAGCCATCTTCTAGAAAAGAGAATGTTTTGGTTTCACAAAATAGAGGCTCAATGGAGAGGGGCATCAAAGTGAAGTGAGGGAGATTGAAAATCAAAGCATTGCTCATTGCATTTATGGAAATGGGCTTCCTTTCAACCTTGTTAAATCACCTTATTGGTAGAATATGGTGACAGCCCTTAACAATACACCTTCTAATTATGTTAGTCCTAGGTAGGAAAAGGTGTGAACCACCTTATTGGCAAAGAAGGAAGCTTGAGTAGAAGAATCACTGAGAGTAATCAAAGATACATGGCCCTAAATAGGTGTCCATCAAATGGAAAAATTGCCAAAATAGACCGTTGATCAATGTTATAGCAATGTCCCTTATAGGGGCAATGTTTTTAAAGGTAGCAGACTGTTCAAAAAGAAATTTTAAATCATAGAATCCATAGAAATGGTGAACTCTCAAATAATGCTGGAAATTGTAGGGTATTTGGGTCTGTAGTGGACACATATAGACAGATTTTTTGGACACCATGTGCAGTCCACTCAATTTGATATTAGAAAGATTGGAACACAAATTGAGTGGGTCAATTGAAACTACACGGAGGGTGAGGAAATCCAAATGTTTGTGACTGATCATTTAGATTTTAAATTCAACCATGTTTGGGTGAAATTTATGATAAAGTGGACTCCATAGTGGCAAATATAATAAGAACTATGACCTTCCCTTCAAATATAAAGTATAATGCTTTAGATAAAAGTGACAAGCAACATCAAAAACCAAATAAGAAAAAAATTCATTTATTGGGGTATTAATTAATATGAAACTAAAAAAGAGAAACAACCCAAGAACTCGACACTTTAAAACTAGAAATTAGAAAGAATAATTCTAAATAGAGTAAATAAAAGTGTGACTCCGAAGATGTAAAAAACAAATCAATTAATTAATGAAATATTGTGTTAAGAATTTTCATGATTTACATTCTAATTTTATTATTTATTAATAATTAGAAGACAACTTTATTTCTAGGAATTTTTACGAAACCCTTTTTAAACCAAAATTTATCCTACTAAATACACAGGCATATGAGATCACCTTGATTTATTTATAAATGTTGTGGTGAAAACAAAAGCACCTAATTCATCATAATGAAAATAATATGTTGAATGTTAAGGGTTTTAGACATTTCAACCAATATTCCCTAGGGATTTATTGTTAAAGTAATAAAGTGTTTACTTATTAATTAAATCATATTGATTTAATTACTAAGTCATTTATTATCTCGTTGTACTTAAGCTAAACTTTAGGCATATAATAATTAATTGTTTTATTAATTATTATCACGCAACCTAGGTTTGTTCACCCTTTTAGGGTTTTGATCTCCTTTTATAAGGATTGATCTCCTCTTGTTTTATAACTTTGTAATTAAAAAACATTTATTTTATTGAATTGCAACTTTTATTTTTGCACATCAAGAATGTCTCCTCTTTCATGGATCCATGCGTTCAGGCCTCTCTAGCTTCTTGCTTCTCTCTCTTTCTATGAAAGGTGTTTGCATGCAGGTGTTCTTGGGAGTTGTGGGTTTTTTACTCATCAACTCCAATATGGTATCAGAGCTTCAGATTTGTTTGCCCTTGTCCTCTTCCTGAGAGATTCGGTTGTGTTCGTCAGATCTACAGTTTCAAAGGGTTTTCCTGTTGAATATGGGGGGACCTCTCTTTCTGGTCATCTTGAGCTCAAACTGACCTCACAGTTGCGTTAAGAGAATCCAAGAACACCCAAGTCCATATAAAATTTGTCCAATTTGGTCAAAGTTGGAATCTGTGGCAAAAAAAAATTGCAACCGGCCCCAGCACAGATCCCAAGGTGGTCACTGTATTTTGGAGCATTTTTTGCTCAAACGGACCTCACAATTGAACTCGCAACAGCCAAGAACCCCCAGATCCATATAAAGCATGTCTAATTCCAACGTCGTTGCATTCTAAGGCAAATTGTTTTTGCATGCCAAGCCGTACGAGCCTGGCATGCAAATCGAGACAAAAAATTTACTGCCTTGACACGCAATGAGGCAAAAACGGACACCTTGGCATGCAAATCAAGACAAAAGTCGTACGGCCTGACACACATCCCAAGGTGCACATGCGATTTTGAAAAAAAATTATTTTTTTTGCGGCGACGGCCATTTGGCCGTTACCCTACCAGATGCAACCTCAGCCCCTGGTCATATGGCAACTAGGGACCCAATTTTTTAACTCCGAGGGCCTTTTTGTAGCGACGGCCATACGGCCGTCAATTTTCATACCGTGAACTGCTGACGTCAGCACCTCTGGACACCATTTTTGGGCCCTTCAGCATACCTGTGATTTTTTGCTCATAACTTGAGCATACGGTGTCAAAATCGAGCAAACGAAATATTGTCAAAAAGCTGGTTCTGAGCTCTATCCAAATATGCAGGTTTGAATTTTTTATTTTGCTTTTTTGATAGTGTTTTTTACTGTCAAAGTCAAATGTTCAGTTTTGCACTCCAAGAGCTCTATCTTGCGCATTTGGACTCTGTTTTAGGCACACGATATATCGTTGAAAAGCTTGTTCTGAGACCTTTCCAGTGTTGTGAGTCATTTTTCCAGATTCTGGTCTAGGTATATTTTATTCAGTTTCTTGCATTTTTGCAATCTGGTGGATATCTTGGATGTTTTAGGTCCTGGGATCTCTTCCCTTTGAGGGATGGCTCGTCTTTGGTTGTTCTTTTGTATCAGTAGCTTTCGCACACGCACTGAGATAAAGTGTCATTCTATTGCATGTATGGGATCTTGCACATGTTTGTGCTCTATGTAATTGCACTCCATTATAAAGTGTTAGGGGGGTTTGATGTTTGCCTTTTTTTTTTATTATTGTTTTCAAAAGAATGGTAATCTTTTCTTGTTGGGATTTACGATCTTTGCTTAGCAAATTCCGTAAATTTTATCAAGAACTTTCTGCACATACCGGTCTAGTAATATGGCATCTTCATCTTATGTGGTGAGCCTCATCAATGCCAATCAAGTTGAAAGTCCTGTTTACAACATCAAGGCGGTTCAAAATCGAACGAATGATATGGCAGGAGCTCTATCATCCGTCCCTAAAGGTGTTTTGCTAACAGAGGATGTTACGGCTTTCATCCATAGCAAACAGGAGGAACTGGGCGAAACTTTTATTCATAGTGAATACCTCTCACTGTGTGAAGATGGGAAGCTTCAAGCAAAATATGCTAAGCTGGAATCATCAAGATTAATCAACAGAGTCAAATATCCAACCGTGTTTCGACCGGATTGGAATAGGCTGGTGATTAGCAGGGTTCACGAACCAAGAATGTGACTAGCGAAAGGCACGGTTACACCTATCACCAAAGAAGATTTGCACAGGGTAACTGGTTACAATGCCGTAGGGGAAGCCCTAACCCTAAGGACAATAGCGAATGCAGAAGTCACACGGTTGATGAAGTCCCGATACGACAATCGAATGATGACTGTGAACAATATGGAAGACGATGGTGTTCGGTTTTCTGTTGCGGTTATCGGCTACAAAGTATATCAGTTGAGTAACCTGAATAACATACCTGGAGGTGCGATTCATGTTGCGCACAGAATAATGCACGACAATGCCACATATAACATTTATGCTGTGCTAAGGAGCCAAATCTTTGAAAATCTGAAGCTCGGTCTGGTCAAGAAGAAGTTTCTCAAATATGGGACGTTGCTGGTATGTTTGTTTTTCTATTATCAAAACTTCTTTCAGGGATAGGCAAAGTTATATGGTTAGCAGATAAACCGGTAATGGTTCAGATAGGAGAGATTGTCAATAACTTGGGAAATTGGTTTAATAAGGTTATGACCGATTATTTTGAAGCCTTTCAGTTAAGAATGCACAATAGGGAAAGAATTTTCTCAGCCATTATAGAGGCATACAAAGAAGAAGTTTGCTTTCTGGTGAGCACCAATCATTGCATTATCCAGGCTGTGGAGCCTAGGTCCGAGTATGCACTGAAGCTCGGTTATGAAATTACATCTAAGGTTGCCAAGGCATATGCAAATGCACTTCAGGAAAGCAACTTAAATCTCTCACCAAACCAGTTTGGGACTTTTGAGGAGATTCTAGCAAATTTAAGGAAGAAGGCATCTTCTAAGGAACCTAAGAAGGTTTATGTTAAAAGAACTCCCACTCCTAGGAAAAGGAAGCCAGTAGCTAAAGAACCAAAGGTTCAAAGAAAGAAGACACAGCCAACGTCCACCGAACCATCACAAGGTGAGGAAATGGAGGAAACAGAAACTAAAGAAACCACTACTCTTCTCAGAAAGAGAAAGACCAGGAAACCAGTAAGCAGGGATACACCAAAAGGAAGGAAACCAACCATAGATGAAATGGTTGAAGGATTGAAGAAAACAGGTGGAATGGGTGGAATCGGAAAAAGATATGAGCTTCTAATGAAGAAGATAGGAGAAGTTGTAGTTTACTGTCTCCACAAGTTCAATATCACACCCACTAAACTTCACAAGACAATACCTGAGGATCTACAAGAGATAATTGAAGGTAGATGGAAATCTTCTATAGATAAGGAAAGAGAGCTGAGGATAAGGGCTCTACTTGAAGTTCGGAATAATCTTAGCTTGGAAGAGGCAACTAATCAAGCTAACCTGTACAAACAAAGTTTCAAGATTAGAAAAAGAATTGGTCAAGTCCTGAATAGAGAAGTGGATAAAGTACATGATGAAGGGGTTGCCATATGGACGAATGTTCTGAAGCAGCAACATCAAGCTGAAGCAGAATGCCAAAAGACCACAGAGCCACCAGTAAAAGACACTGGAAATGGAAAGGGCATGCTGGGAGTCGAGACTCCGGTCCCAGCAAAGTCTGCAATAGAACCGATCATCATGGACATAACTGGAGACACAAGTGGTGATCTCACTCCACCAACCCTACTTGCCTCTCCGGAAAAAGGTAAAGCTCGAACTTTAACCATAAACAATATAGTTGATGAAATTATGGATTTCGGTGAAGTGTCGAATGCTGCAAAATGGTTTACTGCTTTAGGAAATGAGGATAAGGAGAAAATTGAGATTGCTTTGTTAGAAACCTTTTTAGATTTCAACAAAAGTCCTAGGGACTACAGGCCTCACTTTCCGCCAAAATTGAATAAGAGGCTAATGACCAAATGGAGAACCGATCTAGTCCAAAACAATAAGATGATAATGGAAACTTTGGCAAAACTTAAACTAGATCTTAATGATGAGACAATAAAAATTTTGATGGAAGCAATGTCACTCAACTTGGACACGAGGGATAGGGTTGCCAAAATCATTAACGGACAGGAAAAAGATGTGTATGAAGATTCACTAGATTTTTGGCAAAAATATGACTTCAACACTCTCAAGTCTACAAGGCCATAGGACATCTCACAAGACGAACTTGAAAAGGAGATGGTTCCACCTGTACAGTTCACAACTGGTGAACAAGTTTTCACAGTTGAACAAGGTACAACCAGTGAAAAGGAAGTTACTGGTGAATAGTTCACAGTGAGTGAATAGGTCAGCTTGGGAGAAGAACTTCAAACAGGTGAACATGATACATCTGTGAGACGAGAGGAACAAGATCTAGGGGAGTCATCAACAATGATGACTACAAAAAATAAAACAAATAAAGTAGAAACTGTTTTGAATGATCAACAAGTTGCTGAAGAGCAACAAACTGAGCAACCACCGGAAGGAGTACATCCAGAAGAGGAAGTCCATCAAGAAGAGGAAGTACGTCAAGAAGAGGAAGTACATCCAGAAGAAGAGGTACGTCCAAAGGAGACTCTACAACAAGGAATACCTCAACAACAGGAGTTGCCTGTTACAGAAGAACAGGAGAAGCCTGCAGAAGAACCTACAAAGGAAACAAGACAGAAGGAACCGGTAGATGTTCCGAGTACATCGACATCTAAGAGGAAGCTATCTTTTGCAACAGATTCTGAATCAAAAAGAAGCAAAGTTAGCCCATCTAAAGCAAGTGAAACAATTCTTGACATAAGCAAAATGTCAACAAGGCAGTTGAAGGAGCTTACAAAGAGAAAACAGGATATGGTTCTTACAAGTGTAAAGAATATCTTGTACAATTTTGTACCTGATGCTGAAATAGATGAAGATGAACTGGTAATTGATCAATTGGAGGTACTGGCACAAGCAATTGAGGAAGATATCACTAACCCAGAAACAATTGTAATTGATCATTACGAGAAGAAAAGAATAGATATTCTTCATAAACAAGTTGAAGAACCCAAAGCCTCTGTAACTACAAGAACCAAAGAGCTTCAGCAGCAAGTACAAGAAGTTGGACGATTAATCACAAGAACTTCTAACTTTGAAGATTTTGTAAAGGATGTAACTGAGAGAAATAAAAGGACTACAAAAGAGATAAGGTTTTAACATCAAAATTTGATGCTAAGAGCTATTCTGCAACAAAGCACAACATTGGGAGCTGACAAGTCTTGCTCTCACTTTAAGGAAGGTGTCAGAAGAAAGCACAAAAAGAATCCAAGACCTTGTTGGATTTCAGTTATTCATTACACCAACATTTGATCTGATGCAGACAATAGGAACTGATACAGACAAACTTCTAAAGGAACCTGATTATAAGACAGTTGAAGACATGGAAAATCTCATTGTCTCACTGCAAGCTGCAAAGAAAACTTTAGATCATGTAACAGGCATCTGGAAACCATTCCTAGAATCTGCAAAGAAGATCTACAAAGATATCTTCAATAAGTTACAATTGTAAATAGTAACAATCCTTTGTCCCTTAAAGGCAAAAAGGGGAAGATATAAGTGCAGAAAATAGAGAAGAGTAGAGAACAGAGAATACAAATAAAATGAACAGTAACAGTGTGTCACAATATGCTACAAGTAGACAAACGGGAAGTCTACAGGTGATGTGTTGATATGTTTTGCCACCAATGCCAAAGGGGAAGATTGTTGACATAAAATTAGTTGTCATTGGTAAAGTCATGGGCAAACATTAATCCCACCGGAACACCGGTACATCACATTGGTACTTATGATTGTGAACCGGTAGACTAAGCAAGAAAGCAGTGTACTTTAAGCAGTCACACTTATACCGGTCCAGGTTTTATCCAACCGGTCTTGTCAGACACACAAGGAACAGATAACTAACCGGATACAAGCTCTACACCGGTTAAGTGCATGACAATCCGAACCGGATTATACGGAGCGTTTTTCAATTAAACTGAAGTTAGCTTTTTCAGTGGAACTAAGGTTAGCTTTGTTTTTTCTGTGAGCATTTCGAGGTAAACTAAGGATTAGTTTGCAAACTTTTTGATCAAGGGTTTTGCATGCATGATTTATGGGAGAGTTTACAGCTTGGCAAAACTATGAGATGTATTTTTAATAAGATAATTTGTTATAAATACAGGTTGAAAGACATGAAAGTTGTGTTGTTGAAAATCAAAGGCATAGAGTGAAGGAGAATAGGGGAGCAGAATCTTTGGAGAGGAATCACAGTCACAAAAGGTGAAAGGGAGAGAAAGATTCAACAGCCAAGCAGAGGAAAGAGTAAACAGGTATGATCTGAATCGACAGATAAAGTGTCATCATTAGATCATTGCTTTAGTTGTGAAGCACATTTAAATCCCTCAATCAGAGTGAACCCTTACAAGTTCGTTTGTATAAATATTTTTACCGGGTAACATCTTTATTGGTGTTTTAAGTTCTTTGATAAGGCGACTCCTAACAGGGTCAAGATCCTAACAGGTCTTCTACCAAATCCCTTAACTGGGTAGCACTCTCACCAATTCTTTGTAAGCCTCTAACAGGGCAGCTTTATTACTGCAATAGTGGAGTTTTGTGGGTTCTGCCCCACTGTGGTTTTTTTCTTCTAACCGAGAGTTTCCACGTATAAATGTTGTGTTGACCTGGGCAATTAATTTTTGTTTACGATTGTTATAATATTCTTTTAATTTTTGTATTAACGAGGATATTTGTTTTCTTAAAAGAGAAATAGAAATTGAATTTACTGATTCACCCCCCCTCTCAATATCCGGTTAGGAATAACAAGAAAATCAACAACTAGGTATGTTTTCAATTTGGGATCTGGCGCGGTCACATGGACTAGCAAGAAGCAATAGGCGATGGCTCCTTCCTTGACAGAAGCTAAGTATCGAGGAACAAATAAGGCATCTTGCAAGGCAGTTTGGCGTTGGAGGATGCCTTCAAACATGCAGATGTCTCAAGTAGATCCTACTCCCCTATACTATGACAATCAAGGGGCGCTCAAACTAGCCAAGAATTCGGTCTTCCACAAGAAAACCAAGCATGTTGACCTTCATTGTCATTTTATTTGGCAGCCAATTGAAGACGAATCAGTTCAATTGTTGTATGTTCAAACTGCATATCAGACAGTAGATATTCTCACCAAGTCTCTAAGCTCGGGCAAGTTTGTAAAACTCAGGGGGCAACTTGGTGTAGTTGATAGATTGCCCATTAAGGGAGGGTATTAAAATAATATCTTTATTATTCCTTATTTAATGGTCAATATTGTAACTTAATGTACATATTAGATTGTTTCTATTTTAATGATTGTTTCATTATAAAAACATTTGTTTTGTAATTCCTATAAATGATCGTTTGGTCATTCATTCAATTCATTCGTTATTTTCCAATTACTTGCATAATAATTATGTCAGACTTGTATGTAATGTCCCTTCTTATTCTCCTTATGTACTTTCCTGCAAAACCGACGTTAGTACAATTACACAATATTTACAAGACTCATACTCTACTCTAAGTTAGTAAGGGGGGGATTTGATTCTTAAGACTGCCCCTAGGTCGGGCTTCACAGAATTCCTGATTCTTGGCTTGAGGGATATAAGATCCACTCTAAGCAACCGAGCTATCGACACTTCATCCATAAGAATCTCTTGGAAGCAATAAATGCTATCCAAACCTACGCATATCCATATCACTGGCTTCAGTATATATACTGCCTATATGACATTATAACAATCTCGAGACTAGGGAAAATATAACAATTTCCTCTAGTCCCCTCCAGATATGGGGATCCATCTCTAATGAATATAAGATTCATTTTATATGGAATCCATATCATCATCTATGGTGGACATATAAATGTACAAACATTAATGCTGATTATAGAATCATAGTTTAGACTTGATAATAACAAAATTCTAAAATTATATCAGAATTAAAGAATTTGCACCAAAATATGAATGTATCTCAAGTATATATATATATATATATATATATATATATATATATATATATATATGTCCACATATAAATAATATTAATTTCCATATAAATGACAATTGTCTATACAGCATATATATATATATATATATATATATATATATATATATATATATAAAATTTAAAACTTAGTCATATCCCGTACTGCTGCGATGATCTAGTTTTTATCTTTTATTGTTTTCTTCCTACTTATCCATGTTCTTCCCTATCTTATCCCCCATTTTTCCGTGCAAAAGGCATTAAATAGGAGTGTGTGGGAAGGGGAGTCACATCCCCTCCACACCCAGTCACACCTCTAAGGTGCGACTGTTTGGTAAGTTGCAGACCCCTGCCAACCATATTTTATTTTAATAGTTATTATTTAATTAATAGTTATTATTTAATAAAATAATAATAATATTTGTTAATATATTATTATTAATAGTTATAGTTTAAGGGCTCCTCGTTTCCCATGCCTCTTGCAGACTGTACTTGGCTTTGTGTCACCCTTGTGGTTTCCTGTCCGCATGTGTCGCTTGTCTTGGGCTTTTCGTGTTGTGATTGCTTTTTGATTGCTTTGATTTGTGATTTCCTTTTTCTCTTTTTTGGGCTCTCATGTTTCTGTCATCCTTCTCCCGGGCGTGTGTTGCTTAGGGATCGGTCGTTCGAGTCTTGGGTTCTCCCCTTTGCTAATGGCGAATGCTGGCCTCAATCATGGTTCGGATAGGCAAGATATTGCCGGTCCTCTTAATGATAATACAGTGGTACTTGTTGCCAGGAGGGTTCAAAGCCATCGTATAAATCAGTGGTTACAGATGGAAATGCAGTGCAAATTCCGGATTCTGCCCATTTTGAAGGCTTGTTTGAGAAGAAAGATGTGGGAACCGAAAAAACCTTCCAACACCAATGGAGATCGACGAAGAGAGGGATTTGGTATAGGTAGTTCCTTTGAATCCACTAGAGGAGAAGGTAAGGTCCCGACTTCTCTTGGTAGTACCCTTTCTTTGTCGCCAAATGAGGATATGTTCAATGCTATTAAAGGAGAGCAAAATAGACTTAAGAGTGTTGCAGTATTCTTTGTTTGTATGGATTTAAAGTTCCTTCCTGCTCGTAAATTTCTTGATGACCGGTTTAATAATATTTGGGGCAAAAAGCTTGGTATTATTGTTAGCTTCAGTTGTACGATTCAAAAAGGGCTCTTTGTGGTGTTTCTTAAAAACCATGCAATGCAAGAGAAAGTGTTGAATAAGAGTTTCTGGAATGTAGGGCAAACCATGTTTAGGGCCCTTCCATGGTCCCTGAAAGGAAACCATGAATATCTTGTTTCATAAGCCTCTCCCTTCTGGGTGGAACTCAAAGGAGTCCAACCAGAATTTTGGCCTTCTTTACCTCAAATCCTTAAGCCACTGGGGTCGGTTCTCCAAATTGAAAATGTCAGAATCACTCTCCCTAACCTCAATGCTCGTATCCTTTTGGCTCTCAACCCTGGTGTCTCTTTCCCAAATGAAATTTCTTTGAATTTTGATAATGAGGTTTACAATTGGGATATTTCTAAACTTGGTGATATTCGAGCATGCTTTCACTATAAAATGAATGGACACAATAAAAAAGACTATCCTTTGTTAAAAAATATTCAAAAAGATTTTCATTATGGCAGCAATAATGGTGGTAACCCTACTCCTAATCAAGGCATAGGTACTGTTGACACCCTGGCTAACACTTTTGTTTCTTTGAATAATCCCTTGTTTGAGGAAGATTATGAACTCGGGCCTGCTAATTTCTCTTCTTCGGGACATAAAGACCAAGCGCCTGTTCAGCGACAATATATCCTTGTCCTTAGAGAGAAACCTATTGAAGACAACAATAGCCACAAAAATACCCAACAAATTGCTCTATCCAAGATCAGAAAGGGTGCTAAAGATGCTAACCCTGTCAATACAAGTATTCCCCCCTTAGGACACAGTAATGATGGACCAGTGCCCATTCTTTCACCACAGAGAAGTGATGATCTAACAGACAAAGAATGCATTAATGATGCTGAAATGATTGAAGGTGGTTTCGCAGAAGTCATTGGCAAAAAGAAGAAAAGGAAAACTTATGAGAGGAGCAATAGCCTTAAAAATAATGATAGGGGTAACAAGACTAAAGGGAAGGAGATTCCTAAATATTTTACTAGATTGTGCAAGATTTCAACCCCTCTATCTAGTTAATGATGAAGTTACAAATATCCAGTAGGAATGTAAGAGGGTTGGAAATGCCTGATAGGAAATACATAGTTAGAAGATGGTGCAATAATCTTTTGGCCAAAGACGTATGCGTTCAAGAAATTAAAGTCACTGGCTACCAAGCCTTTAATGTATTAAAATTTATTTGGGACAAATCCAAATGCTTTTATTCAGGGCATGATACGGGAAAAGGAGGGGTGGCCATAATAATTAGTCTCACATGGAGTAACAAAATTATCACTCAGGGAATATCCCCATGCAATAGAGCCTTGTGGATTACTCTTAAGATCAAGGGCAAAATAGTTGGAGTCTGCACTATTTATGCTCCTAATGATTATAGTGAAAGAGCTCAACTTTGGGAATGGTTGATTATTAACGTGCCTATTGCTTCATGGACCTTCGTGGGAGATTTTAACATGGTTGAATACTCTACAAATAAGTCAGGAGGAGATAAGGTTGAGTGGAAAGGTAATGAATACTTCTTTTGGGCTAGATTTAAGAGACATTTTTCCATATTTGACCCAATGGAGAGTATGAAAGGCAGTCAAGAGAGTATATGGTTTACTTGGTGCAACAATCAGTCTTCCAAAAATAGAATTTATTGCAGACTTGATAGGGTATACATCAACAAGCTGGACCTCATTGTACACCAAATCCAAGGGCAGTATCCTGTTTGTGTCTCTCCTACCAACATGTCTGATCACTCCCCTATTAAAGCATGTATTTCCTTCGAAGGTCAGGATGATTGGTCTAGAACGAATATCAAGAATCGCCTTTTCAAACTGAATACCTCTCCTTTTCAAACTAAATACCTCTCTTCTACAAAATAGAGACAACTTGGCATCTCTAAGGATGGTTTCCATTCTCTCCAAGTTCCAATTACCAAACTCCTCCCCAATTGACAAATGGGATCATATAGTTGAGTCTTGGAGAAAGATATGCCAGATTATTGGTACCAAGGAAGCCAAAGATAGGAATTTCCAAGAGAAGATTCTCAACTCCAAACTTATGGAAATTGAATATCAATTACAAGATAAAGGTGGTGATGTGGAGCTAGAAAGGAAGTTGATAGAAACTAAAGGGTACCTTAGATCCATCCAACAGTACAAAATTCAGGGCCAAAGCCAACTGGATCAAAGAAGGGGATAGAGAGACAAAATATTTCTCCAATCTTATCAGAGCCAAACAATGTAGAGAATAGCTTACTGGTATTCAGACTGAGGAAGGACTATGCAATCATAAACAAAAGATCATGGAAACCTTTGTAGACTTTTATAGAAACCTCTTCACCACTAAACATAATGAGGGCAGACAAAGACGTATGGAACAGTGTATTAAAGTCATCCCAAGGAAAATTAACAATGACCAAAGCAACATGTTGGGGAAGGAAATCTCAACCCAAGAAATTGAAGATGCCGATCGGTCCCTAGCTAATGGTAAAACCCTTGGTTTGGATGGTCTCCCGGCAGAATTCTATAAAACCAATAAAGAGTGGCTATCCATAGAGCTTTTGAATTATATGAGTATGCTTTTGAGGTTGGTACTCTTGGGGAAAATGCCAATAGAGGTCTTATCAAGCTCCTGCCAAAAGGAGACAAATCTCAAGTTAAGAATTGGAGACCCATCACACTGTTGAATTTGTCATACAAGTTCATTGCTAAATTGTTGGCTAGAAGAATCTCAAATACCTTGAATGATATCATCTCAGTGACTCAAACAGGTTTTATTAAAGGGAGGTACATTTTAGAAAACTTGATCACTAAGTGGGAAGCAATGTATTGTGCCAAAGAAGATAACCAAAAGACTGTTATAATTCTTCTAGATTTTGAAAAGGCTTATGATAGGATTGAATGGCATTTTGTGTTGGCCATGTTAAAGCAATTTGGTTTTCCATCATTTTTCTACAAATGGGTGAGTATTTTGTTTAGAGATTCTTCCACAGTTATAGAGGTGAATGGAGAAATCTCTGACCCTATCTCTCTTGGAAGATCTATTAGACAATGTTGCCCCCTTGCTCCTACCCTATATGTGATTGTTGTTGATACTTTGTCTTACATACTAAAGGCTTCAGAATTTGGTCCCCCTATTAAAGGTATTTCACTTCCAAACAAGGATGATCTAGTCATTGAACAATTTGTGGAACTCTCCAAGGATAATTTTGATAATGTTATTTGCAGAATTCAAATATTTTGTGAGGCTTCTGGGGCAAAGATCTCCCCTCACAAATAAGTAATCCTGGGATGGAATGACAATCCTCCACAGTGGCTTTGAAATAGAGGTTGGCAATGGTCCGGGCCTAATGTTATTGTCAGATACCTAGGGATTCCTTTTGCCCTAGATCCATCTCTTAAAGATATGTGGAACTGGATTTTCAAGAAAATTGAGAGGAAACATATAAAATGGAAAACTCATGTTATCCCTAGTTGGCAAGATGCGGTGGTTCAAAAGGTCACGTCCTCTCATGCACTACACTATGCTTCAACACTGATGTTTGCTAACTATCAAACAAACAAATTAGAAAAGATTCTTAGAGATGTTTTGTGGTCAGATGGTATTGGAAACAAGAAAAGACATTGTGTCAAATGGGAATGGTGTTGTACCCCAAGAAAACAGGGAGCACTAGGCATAGATAAGATAAGATAAGATAAATTATTAATGTCCAACAAGAGACCACCAAAAGGGTCTAAGGGACTGAAAGCATACAACAAGGCAACCGCCAACAGCAGGAGCACCAAACGGTGTCCGAGAAAAGAACGAACAAGGAAGCAAAAGAAATCTAGAAGCCCTTTCCGGGCGAGAAGTAATCCAACACCGAAGGATATGGTTTGGGGCGAGAGTGAGCAACAGCCTCGAACCAACTCTGAATAGCTCTAGAGGTGGAGAGTTGCTATCGAGTGTGGCCCCTACGAGGTCGCACAGTCCTGGTGTGACCAGAAGAAAGAGGACCAAGAGGGTGCTTCGTGCCTCGGGCCGGGAACGCCGAAGTGAAATAGGATGTGATAAGCTGATCAGATCTCTGACTCGACGGGAACTGTAGCTAAAGAGTGTGATCGCGAAACCGCGTGGCCTCATGTAGGTAAAGAGCAAGGCACCGTTGATCGGTGTATCTGAAGGAGGAAAGGGATCTGCACTCTCTGAACAAGCAGTGGAACCTCCCTCTGATCTCATAGTAAATGGGGTAGCGGAAAATAAAGTGTGTCTCGGTCTCCGCCTCCAATAAAGTGCAAAGGCAATAGATCCGGTCCGCTCTGTCAATGTGGTGATCTGTCTAGATGCAGAGCCGGTGGGAGCCGACTCTGAAGGACCCCAAAGAAATACGGAGAGCATGACTCCAGCGGCGAGCTAGGTACAAAGGGCGCACAATCCATGTAGTGCTCTGCATAAAAGGCCATCCTCAGACGGAGCCCCCCCAGAAGGGTTTCTCCATGTCGTAACAATATACTGTTTGTAAATGTCAAGTCTGACATGCCCATGTAGGTCTTGTTGAGAGGGGAGGAGGTGGGTGGGAGTATCCAAAGAGAACTGAAAGGGAGGTAGATGGTCAATTGAAATCCCCAAGGATCCCAGTAAGGCAGAAGCTTGGGCATACCAGCAACAGGCTCTACCAGAAGGGTCGGAACTTGCAATCGCCATACAGGAGCAGTAGGCCAAGTAGGGATATCTCTGCCGACCAACAGCAAAATCAGCAAACCCACGGAGGCGATAAAGGAACCAGACGAGATCAAAGATGGTTGCGAGTCTGAAAGGATGTGCCCCAAACTCAGCAAGGATAACGCTGTGAGGAGTAGATCGGTGACATCTGATGAGGCGTCGAAGGAGGATCTGAACTCTCTCGACCGAAGTCCAATCAGACTCTAGGAGAGAGGGCCCCCATACAATAGAACCCTAGAGCACAGTCGGCATAAGAGATCTTAAAAAATAAGGCATGGCTCTGGCATCCAAATGGATTATCAAAGCTATCTCTGGTGATGAACCATGGAAAATCCTCATTAGAAATAATATTTCTAGATCTACTATTAAAAAAGGGAAAGCCTAGAAAGGTGCACCTTTTTATCATATTTTATTAGGTGATTTTGATGTGAGAGTTTTTGGAACTAAAATCTTCAATTCTCTGTGGAAGGCATGGACACAAGTCAAATCATTCCTTTGTCCTAAATATGCAGTAGGAGGGGATCCTTCCTTTTCGGTCCTAGATAGATCAATTTAGTGAGGTATCTATCTCAATAATAAGCCCTTAGCCCTCACACAATGTTGCTCTACTAAAGCTTGGCATGGTAAAGGTATTTGTTTTATCAGAGATATTGTTGTTGATAACAGGATCTGTTCCTGGACTGAATTAAGTAATAAATTTAAGATTCCTATTTCTCAGAAAAAGACATACTCTTATTACCAAGGTTGTTGGCAATTGGTTTCTTGGACGGTGTATGGATTCTACTCAGAGTTTGGGGTATATTAAATGGAATGATGGTACTCTGTTGTGTAACTTTTCTTGCAAGCAAAACTACAAACTCTTAAAAAATGATGAGAGCATCTTTGGTGAAATCAATCAAGCCTGGGGCTTGAACTGATCGGGAAAGAAGTGGCATTTTGTCTTTGAGTTGTTATGGCATTCTCATGTTGAGCCCAAAAAAGCTTGTTTCAAGTGGATTTTTTTGTTGAAAAGACTTCTTGTTGGTTCCTTTGTGTCTCAAGGTGTAAAAAAGGTCATCCTTTGCTTTGTTTGTAACTGTGTTGAATCTTTTGAGCATTTGTTCTTTGAGTGTCAATGGGCATATAATATTTGGTTTGTTTTCTTTGGTAAAGATTTTA
The DNA here is from genome assembly GCA_027943335.1 of Chamaecyparis obtusa. Classification (NCBI taxonomy): domain Eukaryota; kingdom Viridiplantae; phylum Streptophyta; class Pinopsida; order Cupressales; family Cupressaceae; genus Chamaecyparis; species Chamaecyparis obtusa. The sequence goes on from BSBK01007314.1 coordinate 852,219, forward strand.
AATGGAGGAATAGTCTTGGCTTGTCTTGGCATGAAGTACTTGCTGGTTATGTGGATGCTTTTGACAGAAAATTAAATGTCTTTTGGTTAATTCTTACTTCTGAAATTTGATGGCTTATTTGGAAACAAAGAAATGAGGACATCTTCCAAGCAAGAAGGCGAGATCGTATTGAGTTTAACCCAAAACTCGCATATTTTTCTATAATGACACAGGTGACAGCCATTAATCAAGTACCAAGAGAAAGATTCCAAAGTCTTATGCAGGAAGGGGCCATGATCCTTTTTCCAAGAGACATCCAAAGGGTTACCTTTCATAGTGAACCTCCTGGCTTGATAACCAACAACAAAGGCAACGACAATGTCAATCTGGGTAGTGAACGACAGGATAATGTGCATCTCTCAGTCAACAGCAACCAAGAAGATTCTCAAATCTATATAGACAATACTGGATGGAATGAAATGGAGGATAGAGAAGATAAGGATAGAAACAGAGCCACTGGATGGAATGACTCTAGAGGATAGAGACAGAGCCACTGCTTGTACTAATGATCACCCAACCGGCAGGGTATTCAGACATAATTCTGATCCAGAAGATTTGCAGGAAAGGGGTTGGGAATGATAGATATCCTTTTCATATGTATAGTTCCATAAACATAGATCTTTTTGGCTTTCAGTTTGTAAAGTTTTTGGACCTTAGATGGTTAATATGGTTAAAGAGATATTGTATTTAGGAACTTATGTATGTAAAAGCATCTAATGCTGTCAGTTAATTGACATTTCGGTGTCAAGACATTTTGTAATCAGTTGATTCTATATTATCAATAGAAAAATAGTTATTGTTTAATAATTAAATAATAAAAATATGTATTAATATATTATTATTAATAGTTATCATTTAATAATAATAATGATGTTTATTAATATATTATTAATAATGTTTTAATTTATCAGAATGACATTTAATATATATTATAATATATACTATAATATATAAAATATATATATAATATTATATAAATAGGTTATTATTAATGTTATATTAATAATGTTCGATTTATCAAAAATGGCACATTGCTTAACTATTATTAATGAATGATAGTTCTATTTTAATACAAATTATAGAACACAGGTGTTTAAATTTAGGGACATTACATTGTAGCTCTCTATTTATGCTGATTATTGCACAATTTCATGTCTTTAACTTAGTCTTATTGCGCATTCAATTAAATCAGTGAAAAGAGAGTGCATCATTCTAAACCACTTTCCAGTTAGCTCTTGCCTACCTCCATTGGCTTGAAGATGAATCAAGTGTCGGTCCTCCATGATGAAGGTAAATGGAATAGGGGTAGGTTTGATCTTTAGTTTGCATGATTAGACCCTACCCCTACTTTTCCATCCATTTCATTTTGGTGAACTCTTGTATCTTCTGATTTGGATGTCTAGATCTGAATTTCATTGCATTAAATTATGTGCTTTTAGTGCTTAAATAGGTGGTTAGGTAATCATTTCTTTTCTATCTTACATTGTTTAATCACTTGTTTCATTATAATTGCTTGCAATTGTGTTGAGAGCATAATCACTTCTCTTAGCTTTATCTCTCTTGTGTATGAGCTTCATTACACATTATCCTGAATCCATTATTCCAATGACAAGAAGTTTTAGATGTATGGCTTCCCGAGGTTTACATGCTAATGCTATTGAGCCTAAGTTGACTAACATATTCCCTAGGGGTTTAGGTGAATCGTCTTCGGTTAATCTAGCACCTACCATACCTGCCATTGTTGAGAACTCATTTTCCCATACTTCTCATGATGAGGACAACTCTTCTACTCAAGTCTCTAACAAACAATTGGGGAAGCTTGACAAGCAATTGGAAAACCTTCAACAATTTGAAAGTCAAGAGCTTGTGGGTAGAGAGGCAATTCCCTTGATTAGAGGTTTAAGGAAATTGATACAAAATAATTATCATGGTGAGGAAATCTTATGTGGTATAGCTCACATAGTGGACGAAAACACTATGAAAGTGGCTAGTTGTGCTGAGGTGCTTGGATATTCAAATCCTCCAAATCATGTTGAGATGCCATGCTTATTTCTATATCTCTTCATAATGTGCCTACATATACATCTTCCATCATGGCTACTTATACACAAAATGCTACGCATGTTAGTAGTGGGGGAAATCATAAACATCAATATGCTTATGTTCCACCTTCCACAAGCCTTCCATTTGTTTTTCAACCATCTTCTTTAAGCACATACCACCATAGTACACCTTCCAATCCTCCATCACAATCAAACTTTTCTCAAGACAATTCATCCACTGAAGCCCAATTAACCATTTGTTACAAAATGTCTCATCCTTGCAACAACCATTGGTTTCCATTACTCAATCCATATCCAACACTCCAATATACTTTGAATCAAACCCTCATGTCAACGAAATCCTTAATACATCTTCGACAACACATTGAGGTTCCCTGATTGGAAAAGTATAAAAACAAAGTGACTCCCATGCTCATGTGAAAGCATTTCAAGCTTTGTGTATCAATTTTAAGTATGACAAAAAGCTTCTTGCAAAACTTTCCTCCATACCTTGAAAGATAGAGATTCGGAATGGTTTTTCTCCTTGCTTGGATATTCAATTACTCCTTTTCAACAATTGGTTGATGCTTTTGTTCAACATTTTCAAAATAATATTGGTCCACAAGTTACTTTGACCGATTTGGTGAATTGTAAACATGGTCCTAAAGAGAAAGTGACTGATTTGATAGGTAGATATAAACAAATTCTATTTACAAATTTCTTATCCTATTTGTGATGATGTTAAAATGAATACACTAGTAATTTGCAAAAAGAGATTAGAAATAAGCTTTTGTTTACTGAATTCACTTCGTTCACACATTTGTGCACTACACTTCATAAGTATCGACATCAAATAAGTCAATTTGAACCTTCCTCATCATTAGCTCAGGTTGATATGAATGAGGACATTCCCTTTAGAAAACCACCCAAGAACTTCATCAAAATCAGAAATAATTATTCAAATCATGTTGAATCTCAAGTGGCAGCTACAACTTCTTTCCATTGCTTCTCTCTTTGGCTCTCGATTCAAATCTCGCATTTTACACGTCTTTGCATTCTATCATGCTTTTATTAATCAATAATGGCATGTTGAAGCTTCCAGCTATCCGTCAAACAGATATCTCGAAGCATTTGCCACCCTCTTTTGAGCAGATAGCCTTTTGTCAATTCCATCGTCAACCTAGCCATGATACCAAAAAGTGTCTTCATTTGAAACATGAAATCCAAGATCTTATTGACTCTAATGCTATAGTGGTGGATGGTGTGAATAATAAAGGAAATAAATTTGTTGCACCTCCTGATTGAAACGTGCAAATCTTCACCAATCCCTTGCCTTCCCATTCTACCAATGTTGTTGAGCAATCATCCAAGTTCCATTGCTATCAATGATATATCTAATGAAGCCAATAATGTTGTGATCTTGATTGACCAAACTAAACCTAAGTGTGAACCTTGCATTACTTTTGAATCAAGGGATATCATTAATGCACCCAATAGACCATCACTGCAAAGATTAAAGATAAGCTCTCTTGATGAGTGCTCATAGATCCAATATGTATGGTGAATGTTATTACTAGAGAATATCTTTATAGGCAACAATTCCAACAAGATACATATCATAAATCTGATGTTATGACTAAGATGCATGATGGTTTCACTTGTTCCACTATTGGTTCCATCACCCTTATGTCGAAGTTGGTTCTAAGTCCTTAGGTGTTACCTTTTCTATTATCCCTACCTCAAACCAATTTTGTGTGAAATTAGGACATCGTTGTTTCAGTGACATGAAAATTATTCCTTCTACCATCCATAAGTGTTTGAGCAAGTGATAACAATCAATCATAGTCTTTTTCAGCCCTTAAACCAAACATGGAAACTTTACACTTGATTACTTTTGGCCTAGTACACCACAACCTTTAAGACCTCATGAGGATATCCTTTGCTTGTCTTATCAAAAGTTCAAAGCCAATAAGATATCTAAGCTATCCTTGGGAAACCCTTCGACCTCTTCTTCTGAATCTAAGGATATGGATATAGTTGTCCCACCTTAGCATAGTGAACCTGGATTTCTTCCTAACTAGCTATTCCACCTATTTATGTCGTTGTTCCTCCTAAAATCTATAGAGAAAAGCATCCAACACCTTCCATCTATCAAGCTAATGTGGTTTATCATATTTCCTCCTTCCATTCCTAGAGAAAAGGAAGAAAAGGAATCTATGTTGAGTGATCTTAAACATTCACCCATGCAAGTTTCAAGTCACAATAAAAGAAATCGTAGTGCGAGAGAAGTTGACAAAGACAATGTGCTAAAACTCGCAAGCTTGCTTCCCAAAATGTTTCTTCTCCTAAGCCATCGAGTGTTGCCTTGGTTCCCTTTATCACACCCTTTGCCTAAACATACGTAGGAGCTTCATCTTGATCCACCTCGACAAATATTGAAATTGACTAAAGCATAATTATTATTCTTCAACTCCACCACGTGAGATCTCCTATTGTGATTGATTTGGATGATGATATTAATGATAATGTTGAGGATATTGATTCTGATGATATGTATGAAGCTATTAAGATTAATCATGAATTATCTTCAATGTTCGCAAAATATTTGAACTTAGCTCCAAGTAACTTGTATAGAGATTCATCATTAGAGCATAGTCGTCATTTGGCACTTGTGATAGCTCCATCTACCAACAAGTCCCCATCTACCACACTTTTTGTTGCTCCTCTAGCAGCTTGTTAGCCTTCTCAAAAAATTGTTGAGAACAAATGGGAGACAAACTAGCTCACTTGTGTAGTGGATACTTTAGGTGTTTTCTTGTTCATAATGTGTTCCTCATGATGCAATACTTGGCTTGTCTTTGTGTTAAGCTCTGTTTGGATGACCCCTGTTGCTCCATTGGTGCAAGGCATCGAAGGGATCAAACCTGTTCTAATATTCCTCTATTTGTATCATCATTCTTCTATATGTTTTATACATGTGTTGTAAATGTGCTTTTGTGTTGCTGATTGGGGCCAATGCAAAGCATTGAGATCTCTTTCTGGTATCTTCCATGTTGACCCAAAAAGATGTGTTTGTTCCTCTTATGTTCTCTTTTTCCATTGTGCTCATAGTTCCACTACCTTTAGGGGATGAGGTCAATTTAATACAATGACACTTGATATACATGATTTATCAGATGCACATACTAACACTAGATATTGGATCCATTATGTTCTCCTTTGTGTTTTGTGATTATCGCTCCTTGATTCCCCTATGTCTAGAGGCATTTCACTAGGTAATGTGCTTGTCTTTTGGACGTATGATTGCTACCTTAAAGCTATTGCTCCCGCTAAGTCGTACACAATCGCGTTAACGTGTGCACACACTCCGGTACATGTTTACACTTTGTGCACATATCACAAAGTTTTTATTGTAGACTTTATCACACAACATTATACGTTTGGTGCACACTGCAGCACCCATTTTGCAGTTAACTCTTCAAATTACTTTGCAAGCCAAGGTGTTGTTTTGTAATCTTTGTGCTTGGTGCACGTTGCAACACCCATTTTGTAGAAAAAAAATTTCGAGATTACTTGGCAAATCGAGTTTTGCTTTTTAATCTCTAGAGTCAACTAGCATAAAGAAACCTTGTAGACCGATTTAACTCTGGTGTTGTTCACATGACTCATAGTAAGGAGTGCCTTACTAGGCCAAGAAGACATGTCTTGTCTCTTCTCATATGGCTCATAGAAAATAGCACCTTCAAGCCCAAGAAGCCATGTATCCTCTTCTTTCCTCTTGTATCATATTGCTCCTTTTATCTTGGCATTTGAGATAGATGAGATCCTAAGTCCCTAGAGGCTTTGTGTTTTCTTATCCCTCTTGTGTCTTGGTAAAAGTCTTCTAATGCTATCCTATACTTTACCGAGGAATGAGGATAAAGTCATACTCTCGCTTAAGTGGGAGTTAAATGTACTGTCGTAAAATGTAGTCCCAGATGGAGAGGCTTTCTCTAGAAAAGCAATGTTTTGTTCTCTAGTAAAGCACTTTATCTGATATTGGCTACAAGGAGGGAAGTACCCTATCATGTAAATGCAGAGTTGGAGGCATTACAATGATTGTGTTTTGTGCATGCAATTAAAGCAAGTGGGCAGAGCTTATTGCCTCGAATCATATGTTGTTTCATTGATGCCAACATATATTCTGTTAAAGAATAAGGTTAGAATTAGGTTTCCAAGTTGAAAAGTCAAACTTGAAGGTCAAAACAATTAATAAAAAATAGGTGAAAAAACTCGGGTAACCTCTGAAATCACTCAAGGTACCACATTTCTGTCCTGTAATCACCTGTTATATTGCTTGTCATACCCAGGCAATTTTGCGACAGAAATTCAGTACGCTGTGCAATTCCAGAGTACCTGTACCCAATTCCAGGTAATTTTCCAGCTGATTCAGTAACACACCTTATCTTATATTCCATTAATGGAGGTTTGTCAGACATATATCACACTGCATGGAAACCAATAAACTACTCTTCTAATTTGCATCAACAGTCCAGAAATGTTTCTCTTGGCAGAATATACTATGTAGAGATGAACCGAAGAAAGAAGTGATGAAGGAATTCCAAAATAAAAATACCTGTCTCAACAAATCTGCCAGTGTCCTTGGAAGTGCCTCAATGCTCTTCAAGATAATGTAATATGGAAAAGGAAACGAATCCAAGTACTTGGAGAATGTAGGTGCTCCCCCTGTAAATGATACAGACTGCAGAAAACCATGTAACAAAAGAATCAGATACCAAAGAAATTGCTAAAAGAACATGTCCAATTTAAAATCTAGCCACAGTTAGTAAAGGATTACTTGCACATTCAGTATTGATTCCTCTGGATTATCCAACACAATGAAGGCCAGCAATTGTTTCCTACTCAAAGCATCCCTTACACAATTCTTTAAACTCTCCTGCAACATCAAAAGTAAGACAAATTAGTGTATTCATTTGTACTAAATATGCTATGTTAAACACCTTCTTTGTAACTTCAAATTAATCTCAACTGTGATTGCCAAACAAAAAGCAGAAAAAAAAAGAAAATTTAAGATAGAATAAACCAAGTGTCAATTAACGTATCAATCAACTCTATGATCATTTGGTGCAGACTAAACAATATGTATTTCATAGGGCTCACATAATCCAGATAGGGTGTCTACTGATTGTCAAAAAGAGATACACTTACGAAGAAGAATGACATTCATCTGTTGGAATTTATAATCTTGTTTAAGATTACAAACTCCAACATACCCCATTAAGCTTCAAGAGGGAAAGATCTAAAACAGTCTCAACAATCCATCTCCCTAGTCAACCTTGTTAGAGTTTATAATCTTCTCTATGGACATTCTAATGAATTTTGGGCTAAGTACTCATTTAGTAGCCTCTTATAAATATATGCCAGGTCAACCTCCATTGAAGTATTGATCATGGTTACTTGGAGATGCATCTCAAAGACGGAGACACGTCTCCAATACTGGAGATGTCTCTGGAAACTTCTCAATGCACAAGATTCTTTTGGCTGCTGTCTCCTGCCATCTCTGAAGTCTCCCGACCACAAATTGATGCCTCCCAACAAAAAACTTAGGGAAAAATGTATTAAAAGTCAAAAAAAAAAAAAAGTCTGCATAATGTTTCATGTTGATATTTTGGATGATAATAAAATCTATGCAAATTTATAGTGATCAGATCTACTGATAGTGTAGACTTTTTCAGAGAGACAAACAGTTGTATGGCTGATTTTTGTCATTATAATGGTCTAAAGAGAAATTGCCTTTACTATTTACTGTTCTTGTATGATTGATTTACTATTCTTGTTTTCAAAGTTCTTTGTCATGATATTTTCTGGAAATAATTAAATTATATTAAAAAATGGCATCTACAAGTACCCATGTCTCCTATTTTTAAAAATTAGTCGTACCAGTACCAATCTCCAACGTCTCCAAGTACCCGTCTCTAGGTAACTATGGTATTGATGTGTATTTATGCACACCCAAACGCATTGCCTAATCATCAAGTATCGTGTTTTTGGAAGTGTTACAAGCACCATCATATTTTTCCATCTCATTTCACATTGCTCTCATCATGTTAAATCTTCATATCTTCATGTCTAATTTGAAATACCATCCGGATTGCCCCTAGGATATCATTTGTATCAAGAGCATCATTTGTTTGTATCGATCTTCATTTACTGGGTATGAGAAAATGGTGGGGAGAGGTAGGCTATTAAAAATTTAAAATTGCTCACCCTAACCCCCTCACACACAATGGTTAAGCTGAAGGTGAAAGGAGTAGGCAGAAGTGACTACCTATGCTTGACCAGAGCAGGCAATTTGTCATTTTGAGCTCTTCAGACATGTAACACAGGCAAGTTGTTACAAAAATATTGCAGTTGGCGGCACCAAACACCTTGCACGCAGTTAGCTTTACTACCACCCCAACATCCCTTTATAGAGTTTACTTCATGCAAGAAAGCTGACCTAAAATAATGTCACAATAGAATACAAAAAAGACATAAAAATTTGACAAAGAGAAACCATTCCAAGCTAATGTATATGATAATGCATAGTGATGATGATGAATGGATGTTGTTTGCCTATTTTGTACACCCATACTCGTGCCCATTTCCAATTCGACAACTTAAAATGGAACAAAAGGAAGACCTTCATATCTCACTTGAAATAGAATTGCAAGTAACATCCGCAAGAACAAAGTTTCCCTAGAGGATAGGAAATGGATGGAAAAGAAGAGGGCACCAATTTTCACCAAGGAATCATGAGTAAGAAATTGTCCATCAATAGTCCAACACCATTATCTATAATGATAAATCAGATTTTTGAATTTCAGAAAATTCAAGTGATTAATTATTTGTTTTTGCTAATGTAAAGATTGGACAAAACTATACTCGCTATACTACAAAAAACAGTAGGCTATAGTATAGTGCCATTTGAATGTAAATGTCATGAAATATGTCCAAATCTAGCATCCACTACAAGAAATAACTGAAATTTCTGCATTAAAATGTATTGATGAGTCTTCTGCATGTAAGCACATTTTTAAATTGTGTCTAAATGAAGACTACATATTCTCGTACTATTTCACCCATAGATACAGGACTCAGCGAGTCCTGATAGGACTCCACGAGTCCCGAGCCGAATCAGGCTTGCAGAGTCTTTTTGACTCTACAAGTTGACTCGGCCGAGTCCTGACCGAGTCCTGCAGAACTCGCAGAGTCCTAGGACTCGGTGAGTTTCATGCTCCGGACTCTACCGCATCCAGCACTTACAAAAAGCAAAAAATAAAATATATTAATTGTTTTTAATGATTCTTTTTTTGTTATATGTCTTCTCTAAGACCTAAAAAGGTCATTCCAACATTTGCAAAGACTTAGAAGAGAGAAAAAAGGCTTGGGAGAAGAATATAGGGGTTTTAGAAAATAGATTAGCAAATCGATTGACTCTCATATGTTGATTGCTAATTGTTTGTGCTAGTTTCTAGCTTGTATTCACACATTGAGAGGAGCTGAAAGAAGCATTTGGAAGAGGCCTCTATATATTTGAGTTGCATTTCTTCGTTTTTGGAGCAATTTTGAAGTGGCGAGTTACATTTTTGTGTTGTTTTAAGATTTTTTATATTCAAATTTCATATTTCCATTTTGTTTACATTTGTTTGTCTTTAGAATCTTAGATTTGCTACATTTTATGTTGATGAAAAAACTTGAAAAGTAAGAAGCACTAGTCTTTGATTTTCATTATTGTAGATGCTTATTTTTTTTATTTATGATATATTGCAGCAGCAACATAATGTCTCAGCCTGAGGGTAGTTCATCTAGGCCTCAAATTAATCCAGATGCAGACCCTATTCGTGTAGCAAGGGATAAGGCTTGGAAACATGCCATCCCGGGCTCAAAAAAAGTAGTTACATGTTGGCATTGTCATGTTAAATATAATGGGGGAGATATTAACAGATTGAAATATCACCTTGCACATATATCAGGGCATGAAGCATGCCAAAAACCAACCCAGGAGGTTGTACGTGAAATGCAAGCTCATTTAGAGGCCCATGAAGAGAAAAAAGAATTAAGAAAGAAGCAACACGAAAAAATGGCAAACTTAGGTGGAGAGAGCTTTTCAAGTCTTCATTCTCCATTACCTCCATCTAGTAGTGGTACTGCAAGTGCAAATATGATCATTGGGCCTCAGATTCATAAGAAGAAATCCACACTAGATTCCATTTTTGTTCCACGCACGACTTCGAGTGCCCAACCATCACTTGAGAGCATGGCTTGGAATAAGGAGAAGCATGAGGCTGTAAAAATGGCGCTTGGAGATTTGTTTTTTTACAACATTACATTTAGAACAGCAAGGTACTTGTTGTTTTAATTTCTATCTTATTTTTCTTGCTTTTAAGACTCAACTCAAGAAGATTAAAGTTAAAAGTAAAACTTAATAGTATACTTATTGTGTCTATTTAATTTGTTTTAGGTCTCCTTATTGGCAAATTGTGATAGATGTTATTACTATTTGTGGTTCGGGGTTCAAAATCTCTAATGATGAGGAGCTAAAAGGTCTTATTTTAACCCGAAAGGTGGCTAATGTAAAAGTTGTGATTGAGAAGCAGAGTGAAGTATGGAGGAGGAAGGGTTGCACAATCATGACTGATGGTTGGACCGACAAAAGAAATAGAATACTGCTTAATTTTCTTGTCTTCTCATCAAGTAATTGTAGAACTTGTACTTAGTACTACTACTTACTAATAGTAAACTATTGATTAATTTTCTTGTCTCCTCATCAGGTAATTGTAGAACTTGTACTTAGTACTACAACTTACTAGTAGTAACCTATTGATTTAGTGATTAATTTTTTAAATTAAGATTGTACTAAATTGTTTTTTTTTTCCTCAAGTGCCACAGTGTTTTTGAAATCAATTGATGCTTCAGGAAAAACAAAAAATGTTGAGTATCTTTGTGAGGTAATTGAGCAAGTGTTGAAGGAGGTTGGTGAGGAGAATGTGGTGCAAATAGTCATGATTAATGCAGCAAATTATGTTGTTGCAGGTAAACTTCTTATCGAGATGCACCACCACTTGTTTTAGACTCCTTGTGTTGCTCATTGCATTGACCTCATATTAGAGGATCTTGGCAAACTTACTTGGATAAAAATATGTGTAGAGCAAGGAAGGAATACTTGTAAATTCATATATAATCATAATTTGGTCCTCAACCTTATGAGGAAGTTCACAAATAAAAAAGAGTTGTCTCATCTAGGGGTCACCCGATTTGCAACAAATTTTCTCACGTTGCAATCTTTGCTTTAATCCAAGGGCGCTTTGAAACGCATCTTTGTAAGTGAGGAGTGGATTGCATCATTATATGCAAAGACCAATGCAAGGAGTGAGACGGTTGATCGGATTTTCGATGAGAGTGGCTTTTGGCAACCGGCCAAGGAGATTGTGGAGGTAATTTTCTTTTTTTGTCCTCTTTTCCATTTCATTTCATCATTTTTGTTCACACTTGTTTATGTTCATTGTTCATTTTTTAAAGTAAAACTTAAAGCTTAATGTTTCTAACTTTCTACTTTCACAATGATTGCAGTTCATAGAGCCTCTTGTTGTTCTCCTACGAATTGTTGATGGAGAGAAGCCTGCAATGGGATATATTTATGAGGGCATGGATAGGGTGAAAGAGGCCATTAGAAAATTTTATGCAAGCAATCGAGATAAATATGGTCCCATATGGGTTGTCATTGATCGACAATGGCACAATCTACTTCACAAGCCTATACATGTAGCTGCCCACTTCCTTAATCCAGCATTCCAATTCAGCCCAGGTTTTAAGGTCAATGATGAGGTGTGGAGAGAGTTGTACGATGTTGTAGAGAGAATGTCACTGGATGAATCAATTGGAACACAAGTAGTCCATGAGATAGAAATGTATAGGACTTCACAAGGAGACTAATTCTCACGAGACTTATGCAAGAAAAATCGGACACTACTAATGTCAGGTAAAAATCTATGATACTAAAATCTAAATTCTAATTTCTAATTCTATTACCATTTTACATTGATAAAGTCAAAATTACAGAATTGATTTTTAAAATCTCTTGTTTCTGATGCATGGTGGGAGATGTTTAGTAATACGGTGCCAAATTTACAGAGGATTGCAGTTCGTATCTTGAGCCAACCATGTAGTGCTTCAAGATGCGAACGCAATTGGAGTATGTTCGAGCATATACACTCGAAGAAGTGCAATAGGTTGCCAGTGAAAAGGATGAATGATCTTGTGTTTGTGCATTATAACCTTCGCCTTCGTCATAGACGGATCTTGGGCAACAACACATCTCCTATCATTTTAGAGGAGGTTGATCTTCTAGCAGAGTGGAACACTGAGATTGATGATCATGTCTTCAGTGATGAAGACTTGGAATGGGTTGATCAGGTGGATCAAGAGGCAGAGGCAATAGCAATGGCATAGGAGGCTAGAGTGCGAGGAGACCTAGTGTAGGACCCTGAGGCTAAGAGTGAGGGATCTGAGGATGATGAGGATTATGAGGATGAGGATGATGAGGATGCCACTGAGGTTGAGCCTCAGACGCGGGGACAGAAGATGGTTGCAAAATCTTCCATGACCTATCTTAGGCGTACACGCAGGAAGACATAGGGCCTTAGTCTTCTAGGCTCTAGCTTTTATTTTGATATATGTTTGGAACTTTTGATTCCATGGATTTTATATTCCATGAATATTGTAGACTTTTGACAGTGACACTATTTACATTTCAGATTTCTAATGTATTATTTAATAACTAATTTAATAATTAACGTATTTCCTTCATAAATTCGCATTTATACTTATGTGATCAATGTAAACTTGTGTATGTGTGCAAACTAGCTTCTATTTATCTCAATTATTGTGTCTTTGATGTTAATTGACTGAATTATGCATGAAAAAGGTTTTAAATCCTTAAAAATCTTTGAATTTCTTAGGTTTTTCAATTTGTCAAGTTCGAGCGCCAAGTCCGAGTCCAAGCCGGAGCCCAAGCTTGCCGAGTCTGAGGCGAGTCTGAGTCTTGTAACTATGATTTCACCATTACAATCATACCTATGTGTATAAAATTACAATCATATGTATGTATATAAAAAGATAAGGGAATCACAAGATAAAGGGAATACTCCTTAAATAAGCAATTACAAGATCTTTCCATAATGGGAATGACTGACAACTAAAGACGGAATAGAAATATTCTAAATAATAACTAACTATGAAAAGGAAAGATCCTAACTGAATGACTATTATAGAAACATTACATAATTATTTTAACACCCTCCCTTAATGGTCATTCTACTAACTACCCTACAAAAGACTTGACATAATCTACAGTTCATTTGGTCACAAATGCATAGAAGGTTGCCCCCTTCTCTTCAGAACACTCTAAGACATAAGCCTGTTGCTAAAACCCTCCCTAGTTCTATAGAACTTCTAGATATGACCAAGATTACCACAATCGTTTGACCACAATCCTTCCAACTTGGTTTGGGTAACAAAGTCATCCCCCTTTTACCCAATGACACTGAGATCAGCTTTCAAAACTTTGATTTTTTGTTGAAAAAATTGGCAAAAAGTTGAAACCACAATTTTGTGGAAAAATTGTCAATCCCTTGATGCGATGCTGAGACCACACACCTTTGTATTTTGTGAAAAAACAGTTAAAACCAAAAAAAAACAGCAACAAAAGACAACAATTTTTAGGACAAAATCATGCAAAACCCTCCGGATTTTTATGAAAAATGTCATACAAAACCCTGCCATGATTTTTTGTGAAAATAAAAATCAGAAAACTTAGAAAATAGTAACATCGGTCATGACATTTTGTGGAAATAAAAATAAAAAAACCAAGAAAACAGCAACATCAGTTATGATTTTTTTGTCAGGAAAAATTGAAAAGCCTCCAGAAGAGAAAGAAGCCATGAATTTTGTGCGAAAACAAATCGCAAAAAACCCTTGTAGATCTAAAAATAAATTTGCAAAAGCCACAATTTTTGTTCTTAAAAAATTGCCAAAAAACAACAGCTCATTATTTTTACAGAAAAAATCATGAAAAAAACCATTACAATTTTAATTTGGAAAAAATGTGCAAAAACCCACAAAAAAAACACAATTTTCTGGAAAATCGTGCAAAACCCAAAAAAATCACAAACCAAATACAGGAGCATATTGAATATAGATATCAAAGTGATAATCATTAGCCAAATAGATAATATGAAAATGTGTCTTATAAAATTACAATGAAATTGATGCAGATATATATGTAAAGATATTATAGCAAAATCAAGCATACATGGTAACTCACACTATACATTTGGGAGAATAAAATGAAAAAATTAGCAAGCATACTGTTAATATCTAATAATCCCAAAGGATGGGTCATTACAGTACCACCATGGATTATTGAAGATCATTTGCTAAATAATAAAAATTAAATGCCATGAGCAATAGATTTTACAGCATAAATAATCTAGTCAGCTAAGAGTGTGTGTGTGTGTGCATATATATATATGCAATAGATGCAAGGCAACATTGTCCCAAATGAAAGCCAGAGTTCATGTTTTTTTCTTTTTGTTTCTTGCTAAATAACATCTGTCATACCTTTTCATGGAAACGACCATCTGCAATGATCAACACAAGTTGCTGAATTTCAGGCCGGCTAGAAGGTCCGCATAAATTCATTGCAACATGGTCTAACATGCGAGTTAAGTATGTAAGGAGGTCAACAACAGGTTCATCTGCTATAGTGTTATCTTGCTTGAAGGAAAATTTTGAAATCATCTACATAAATCCAAATTAAGGCTATGTTAATTGATTAATGTTAGCTTTTATTTGGCACTAAAAAAGGAAAAAGAAAGCTTGTTTCAACCAGCAAAACATTAGCATGTTTACCTGGAGACCCGCTTCACTTGAGAAGGGTTGATCAAAATCATGCAGCAAACGGACATTACCTTTTGCTCCAAAACTAGCAACTGCTAACTGTCCTACTTCTAATTGTGACATTGCTTTACATATGGTAATGAGAGCTTCAAGAGCCATATGACCACACTGACTTTCAGACATGCTTCGAGAATCATCAAGCGCTAAAACAACTTGGTATTTTCGTTTATTGGGCTTTGTGCGGCGTAGCCAGATCTTATCTTTTCGAAACTGACTGGCAATATAAGGAATAACCTGAAATATGCAAGGCATAGAAAATTCCAAAATCCTTTAAATTGCAATAAAGAAAAATTATATAAATATAATATCTCACATCAATCACGAAAGAATGAACAAATAGTTTCTCTTACCTTTTTCATATTAATACGCTTCCCAGTTTGGTAATCCCCTTCAAGTCTGCTTGCTAAGGTTGGTTCCATGATCAATCTTAACTGCTCTGCCAAGTCTTGTGAAAGCCTTGTAGTAAGTTGGTCATACTTTGCCCAAACTACTGAAGCATTTTCAGAAGCATTGTGATGTTCCTTGAATATCATCTCAATGTCCTTCCTCAATTTTCTGTTATCTTCCTCAGTCCAAGCAGAGTCACTAATAGTTGACACATTATTTGGGTATAGAATTTTATGTTGATGCTGTCTTTCAATTGACACAAAACTTCCTAATGGATCCCTTTCTTGATTTTCATCATCTACAGCCATGTCAGCATTCACACTTTTTGTTGAAAAAGATGATTCATTTCCAATAACTGTATCATTCTCCGTCTTTGTTTTATTCTTGATGCTTTTAAGATTCTGCTCTAAGATAGGGTTATCTTGTGCTTCTATTTCTTCAGTCTCAGTTAGAAAGTGTGGATTCTCCGTCACACTAACATCTTCTTCCTCCATAATTGAATTGTTCATATTTAGGTTCTGGTCAAGTTGATCAGCAGTAGCAGCACCTAATGCTTGGGCATGACTCTGATCTCCTTCACACACAAATTGAAACTCCTCTCCCCCATCCATGTCCAATTCCTCCACTTTCTTAGAAGATTCAGCTCTATTAGGATCTTCTGATGCAGTATCTGATACTTTTACCCTCTCCTTCCAGTCTTTCAAGGCATCGCCAATACTACGAAAAGGATTGGCACTCATTCTTTCTAAAGATTGCAAATGTCTTTCAGATGATGCAGGTACATTAGGATCAGACATGCCTTCCTTTCCATTATCAGGAAATGATGATGGCAGCTCAGAAGCAGCTGCATTTAACACACCTCCTACAGAACTATGTCCATCTGCATGACTATCTTCAAGACTAATATCATTTTGAACCTCAGAAATAATGCTGTTTTCTAATCCTTGATTTGCTTTATGATTTTCATTGCTTTTTGCCATATTTGGAATATGTTGAAAATCTGGAAGACCTTGTGAAGAACTTTCATAAGCTTCAACTGACTGTTCAACTCCTCCTGATGCATTTTCTTTAATTTCACTATTTTCAATGTGTTCATCTTGCTGTTGCTCCATTATAGAATCATTTTCAACTTGCTTGCAATCTTCCATGTAAGAGTCTTCTTTTGCTGATTCCCCATCTTGCATATTATTTTCAGTGGTCATATCATCTAGGCATGAATCAGATTCATCCTTAGCCTCATCTGAACCTTCAGGCTCATCCACCTCCATATCATCATTAAGTTTGAATTCCTCCTCCACATTGGGTTGCATCCCTGTGGGTTCTGAATATGCATCATCTTTGTTCATGGTTGACTCCTCAGGAATGTCGGTCACATCATTACTAGCACCTGAATTGTCAGGAATTTCCATGTCATCATTTTTAGCAGCTTCCTTGTCATCTTTATTTTGTTGACCTGATTCACCATCATCCATATCCTGCTTTGCTCTAAGCTCCATGGAATCTTCCCCTGTCTCCTGCACAGAAGCCCCTGTTTCATACCGCTCTTTTTGATTTTGTGGCTGAACGTCATCCTCTTTGTTCCATAGCTGTTCATCAACCACCTCATCATCCTCACCTGTCTCCCCCATAGCTGAATCCAGATTTACATCCTCGTCATCCTCCCCACTGTCATCCCCTGAATCCTTGCTGACATCATGCATATCACTTGCAGAAAAGTCTTGCTCCATTTCTATGCCTTTATCATGTTCACTGGGACCTTTTGCAGATGTAGAAGGTTCCTCACTTGGCTGAGACATGAAATGCAAAGCATGGTAATCAAAAATCCTACTGGTTAAATGAACGTACCAAAAAAATGAAACCTCAGAAAAATGTGACAAAAACTAAAGCATAGCAATACAAACCAAAGCATATAATAAATACCTTGTCAGAACCACCAAGAAGTTGATCCTCATCTTGGATCTGATCACTTACGTCCTTTGCACCTTCACCCTCTCCCATGCCTGTTCCAGTAGCATCTTCAAACTTGAGATTATCTCCCTCATTCTCTGGATCTTCTTTAGTTACACAGAAACCATCGGTATACAATGCTACAAAGATGTTTGAGAGGATATAATCCAATTTGGCTACCTACACAAACACAAAGCAGAGGTGTATTATATGACATTATGGAAATGCCACAAAAACAAACAATAAAATAAAATATCTAGAAGGTCAAAACAAAATCCATTCTCAAAATAGTTGGCTAATGAAGGACCAGTAAACTGAATAGAATGCCTATCAGGAAACAAAAAAGCACTTACTGTCTTATGCATGTTTACATAATCAAAAAGGACTGTCTTTCCTGCACTTATGATCATACGCACAAATAAATATAAACTTCCTAACATTTTTCCCGTGGAGATATAAAGCTCGTTTTTATCCTGAGCTCCAAAGTTGATGAGTTTAACCTAAATAAAGATAACATCTGAAGAATGAGAAATCTGTAGAATATAAAGTGAATGAATCAACTGCACACTACTAACATATGCAACATATGAACATAACAATAAATTATTAAATAGAATAGGAGAATCATCTTACAGCAGCTGTAATTGTTTCAAAAAGTGTCCCCTGTATAGCATCCAAGCGAAGGTTTGATATTTGTTGGCTAAAAAGGGATTCCCATGTTTGCAAATTTCCTCCGAGATCCATATTCACAACTGCCAAAGAAGGCACTTGTGTATGAGACAAACCATGGTGCCCCACTCTATCATTGAATTTCTTGATATTTTGCACTGCAATCATGATTGCTGAAATAGTTTTTTCATGAGATTCTACAAATGAGGTATTCAGTTCATTGATGTTGCAAGAGAGCCCTTCAGTATCATTCATGAATTCGTGAAGCAATTGCATTCCCTGAAGAAAAAATCCTGATGCCAATCAATATAACTGCTTGACAAATTTCATTAGCCATTATTAACTTAAATCAAATGATTTTCTAACAAGTTAACAAACTCCATAATTTTTCGTGGGACAGTTTCAACCAACCAAAGAATTTAAAACTCATGTTGATAATTTATAATATTAGCAGACCAAATCTATATTGGTTAACACCTAACACCTGTAGTTACCATTTCAAAGTTCTCACAGCTGACTGCCGAAAATAAGACAACAAAGCATAGTATGAACTTACCATGTTTTAACACAGCTGGGAAATTCAGAATTTATATAAACATCCTACAGAAAGGAAATAAAAAAGCATATAGCTACTAAAAAGTTTCTGGTCAATGGTAAAAATTAAGATTACTTTAGAAATCGTGAGCCATATTGGTGCATCATCTTATAATGATCTTATTCAATAATTTTTTCCCTGCAAGACAACTTTAACCTGTCAATGATTCCAACAGATTCGAATGAAAGGCTTGTCATCCATGCAAATCTTTAGCCCCTCTAGCCATAAGATTCATACAGACACTGTTCAAAACCTCTGGCAGCCAAAAGTGACAGAAAGGGAAAATGGTATATTTAAAGTTTGCAACAGAATGAAACACAGAATCAAGTATATATGAATCAATTGATAACGAGAATGATTGTTTTCTTTCAACTACAATACATCTTTGATACTCAAGAAAAGCTTATAAGGATAATATTTATCTTTCCCAAAATGTCAGGTTCCTAGTCTCACTTGGAATGATATAGGTGGAATAATGTTTAGAAGAAGATTTTCCATTACAAGCATCCTCATTTTCAACTCAGGAGCTTCATAGATGCTCAAGAAAAGAACAATTAATATTATTTACACTTACCAAAACTAATGGATTTTATTTACACTTTCCAGGACTTCATTTCCATGGTCTCACCAAAGAGAGAGGTGAAATACTGTTCAAACAAGCACCTTCTATCACAAGGACCTAAGTGGCGACTTCAATCCACATTGAATGATGTAATTATAGAATTTGATCTTCAGATACTTTAGAAAGGAGTTATCTATGCTTATATTGATCATGATGTTTTCCAACTTTATGCAGAATCTTCACTTGTATTTGCAATAGATATCATATCATCGGATATACAGGTATGAACCATATAATCCTTTAATTTTTAAATCATATTCTTCATTTCAGGAAAATCTGAAAAAGAAGTTGGTTTAATACAAAAGATATAATATGATTAGAAGTGAGAAAAGTAACACTGTTTGTAAAAATATGCAAAAATAGTGGAGATAAACATCACCTTCTGAAGAAGGTCAGACAGGTACATCAAGGAGGGCATTGAGCCATATTCAATGTCGCAATCTTGATATAATGTTACGAAATCTTCTTGCATTTTCTTTATAACCATAAAGTTTATCTGTACTACTTCGTCCATTTCTTTAGAAACAATAAATGGCCATGATTGTTGATTAGAATTGACAGCTACCAAGTTACTTCCAAGAAGATACTTGTCCAGAGATACCTATCAGACACACCCACATGTCAGTATAAAGTTACAAAAAATAAAATAGGATATCTCAATTCTTAACTAATAAATAGCATTCTTTATGGTGGCTTCCAACATACCTTTGAATTGTTCAAGGAATGCATATGTTTATCAAAGAAGACTTGTAAGTTTTTCACCTCAGCACCAAGAGTAGTCAAAGGGCAACCGTGGACACTTCCCACTGCCTTTAGTAACAAAGAAATTTCAGAAGAAACAGTGCATAGACTATCAAAAATATGCTGCAAAGCCAAAAGAAGCAAGTTAGTTAATAGAAATCACAGCACAGTAGTATAGAGTGAAGCTTGGAAAATCTAGATAACAAAATAAAAGAATTTGAATTCGGAAGACATTTACCTTCTGATCCCACATCAATCTATGGATAGCATGCTGCCTA
This sequence comes from Chamaecyparis obtusa, assembly GCA_027943335.1. NCBI lineage: Eukaryota > Viridiplantae > Streptophyta > Pinopsida > Cupressales > Cupressaceae > Chamaecyparis > Chamaecyparis obtusa. Next base: position 872,538 of record BSBK01007314.1, read on the forward strand.
TAGGGAATCACCATTATATCCGCTGTAGTAGCACTTCCTGTAAAATAGAGAAGATATACTTCAGCAATTTCAAACTAAATCAAATATTAGAAACTGCATTCAAAAGCTAGAGCATAGAAAAATCATTGAAGAGAGCTAAACTTTGTTCACATAAATTAATAGAATATATTTTCCACCAAAGAAATAACAATCATCAGATTCGAATTAAAACTACAATATAATTCAATACCAAAATCTCTCAGCAGTAAAGAAAGCTTGGAGAGTTGTTCGAGATTAGAAAAGAGCTCATAAGCAGTTTGCCTCTGCTTACGCTGCAGATAAAGAAGATGCTCTAGAAAAGATGACGAAATTTTGACCTGCATTGCATACAAAAGTTCTTCAGCCTGCTCTGAATGCTAAAATACAACTAGCTGAAGTACAGAACTCTATGATCATTACCTCTTGTAGACTGAGATCTTTGTGGAAACTCAGATGGCTTTCCTTCAAGTGCACCATCAGTGCCATATTTTTGAAATAGTATCCATTTGCCAATCTCCAATTCAAATCATTGTTCTTAAATTGTAATGCTTCAAAATGATCAGTAGTAGAGTCCATTTTAATGCATTTTGATTCTTTCAAATGGATTGCCGCATCAAGTAAATGAGTAACATTGAAGTAGGGTTGCAGAAAATAGCTGTGTGTCTCACGCTCTTCCTATAATGCCAAAATTTCTATCAATGAGCATAAGGCAATTAATGTAAATGTAGAATTGAAGTATACTGTAGGTAATGTTAACATGAAAATTTACCTCTGGTACAGTGGATTTGTATCGTGATAAACCAATAGATCTTAGAAGCTTTAGAAGATCTGTGAGAGCTTTCTTTTTGACAGAACGCTTAATTTCAGTGTTGCGGAGATCATAAGCGCGATCAAGTACATTTCTCCAAACCATCTTGAGTGACTCATATCCTTCTTGGCGCATATCAGAGGCGATTTTTGAAAATATAGCCTCGCCTAGATACTGTCCTATTTTCTCTGTTAAAAGAGGAGTCTTCTGCTGATATACTCTCATTCCATCTTAATGCTCAGAAAACATTTTGACATGTTATCAAAAGGGTATTGCTTATTATTACCTATCAAAAACAACTTTTACAGAAAGGTAGAGGAGAAGGGTGGTGGGCAAGAACCTAAAGCTCTATAACACAGAGAACAAAATATACACATAAGAAGGCCTTGAATCCAACCTCTATAAAGATCAGAAGCTATCCAACTTGTCGATTGTAATTGATTTGCAATATGCTGATGCCAGTTACTGAAACAAAATATTCACAAAATAGGCAACCGTCATGAAATAATTCTTTCAAAAGTTAATCAGTCCTGTAACAGCATGTAATCTTGAAATTAAGCACAACTAACCTCCCAGCAGTACTGGTTTCTAAATCTTCAAATTTACTTTGAATTTCTTCACCCTCCAAAGCTTTAAGATTAAAAGAATCAAGATTTCCTGAACCGAACTTCATTTTTTCTTGTTTCAGCAATTCCATAACAGGGCGCTTCAATATTTCCTATATTTAAGAATAGGTTCAGTGAAAAGCAAAAAAACAATATTATTGAATTAGATTAATCAAAAATAAAACAATTGGTCAAACAGACAAGGAATCTATTTGCATCTGCAGTATCTACAATCTTCTGAGATTGACCATTCACTAACAGAAGACAACATAAAAAAAAGGACATCCTTAGTTTTCTATTAGTTTTTACTCCAGTTTATTTACAAAATGGTCAATAACAAAAGTAATGATAACAGCAACTTCCTCACCAGGATTCTAAAACTGTATGTTACCAAAATCACCCTTCATTTCACCCAAGTTAGCATGCAAGATTAAAGTAACATATGCAGAAGGATTTTACCATGAATTTGTTACTATATAATCACAGATGTGAATCAAAACAAGTACTGTTTACTTCCAAGATTTCATACAATTCGGGTAGATTTAATCACAAGACTTGCCAATTGAGATCAACCTGCAAGCATTAATTTCTAGTATCTACAAAGATAAAGAATGAACAACAAAACACACAGTTAACAGTGGTTAACAGTTATCCTCACTGAGCCACAGATCCTCACTACCAACAAGGAATATAAATGTCTTTTAATATTCAAACTGAACATATTGAAGAATATGGTTTCAACAAAAATTTGTGTATAAAATTATTAAATATTCAGACAGAATACAGAAAGCAAATATGTGGGTAAGATTTGAGGAGAGAAATTGGGAAAATTCTCTCAATCCTCTAAGTATTTTAAACCTGTGCAGCCCAGAAACCTCCATTCCAGTCATGAGAAATAAGTGAATGTTATTTAAAATTTTGGATTAACATAAAAATTAAAATGAACTATAATTAAACCAAAGTATTGAAAGGAGTATACTAATAAGGCAAGAAAAAAAATCAAGCAACATGAGAATCAGCAGCATATACAAGAAAATTGGTGGCATTCTAAATGATTGCATTTATATCTTTTATTTTAAAGATTACATCCTCCTCTAACCCTAATGTAAGGCATATCAAAATTAATATAATGAAAAGTTTGGTGTTAAGAAAATAAAAACTGAATGAAGACAGTTTTAGAGAATTGGACCTTGGATGACACGCACTTCAATTGACTGAACTGATATTTTAATGTTTTCAATAGCCTTTTTCCTCCTATGTTCCATGGCATTTTGGGGATGAGGACAGCAGGTGGCATGCTTCAGGGATGGCAATACATAGGCCATTGCATGGGAAGGGTGGTGGCACAAATGTATGTGTGTATATATTTGTACGTACATGTATGTGCGCATATATATGTTTGCATGTAAATATATGTACATACCATAGTTACAGGACTGGCAGGACTCAGTGAGTCCCTAGCCGAGTCGGGCTCGTAGAGTCTTTTTGGCTCGGCAAGCTGACTCGGCTGAGTCTTGACCGAGTCCTGCAGGACTCGCAGAGTCCACGAACTCGGTGGACTCAGCGAGTCCTGTCATGTGGACTCTGTTGCATCCAGCATAAAGTCAGGGCATAAAGTTAGGGGTGTATTATTCCTTATGTATTCTCAGCAGCGACAAAGGTGTTGATATCTGCGGACATTGCAAGATTCACAAGGATAGTCATGTTTAGCACCGTCGTCCACATTCCCAATATATATATGCGTTGTAATATATTAACTTATACACTGGCTTTCATAAGGGATACATGATGACAGGGAGAATCATTGTTGATTTCCTTCAACATGGAGCAAAACCATATACGCACAAATATCAGGGAATACGATCTGAGATTGTAAGCCAAATCACAAATAGCCAGTCACGCCTTTCATTGATATAGCAAAGATAGAGAATTTGTGGGGAGCGTACACAGCAGAGTATTTCTAGAGACTTCCAATGAGTGGTTGCTGTATCAGATTCCTCGTAATCATGGTTGGTGCTTAGCCTGTGATTGCTGTAACATTATATATTCCTGTAGCATTATAGCATGCTGAAAGAAGTTTGTGATGATTCCCAGAGACTTTACCTTGCAGAGGATATCATTATTAGAACCATACTTAGTGATATGTTTTGAACTTTTGATTCCATGGATTTCATATTCCATGAATATTGTAGATTTTTGAAAGTGACACTATTTATATTTCAGATTTCTAATGTTTAATTTAGTAACTAGTTTAACAGTTAACTTATTTCCTTCAAAAATTCACATTTATACTTATGTGATCAATGTAAACTCGTGTATGTATGCAAAGTAGCTTCTATTTATCTCAATTATTGTGTCTTTGATGTTAATTGACTGAATGATGCATGAAAAAGTTTTAAATCCTTAAAAATCTTTGAATTTCTTGGGTTTTTCAATTCGCCGAGTCCGAGCCCAAGCCCGAATCTAGCTTGCCAAGTCCGAGGTGAATCCGAGTCTTGTAACTATGGTACATACACACACACAAATATTTACACAATGAATATGTACACATATATGTACATGAATATACATCTATACATTTATGTTTGTGTATGTATATGTATACAAAATGTTGTATACATAAGTACATATATATTCATAGTAGGCCCTATCTATTAAACACACCTTGAGACTGAGAGAGGAGGATGAATCAGTCTTAAACCAAAACCCTTAAACTCTTAATGCAATTTCAAAAGTCAATTAATCCTTATTGTGTGTAGCAGCATAAAGAAGATAAAGCAATCAACACCATGCGCAAGAGAACACCAGATTTATGTGGAAAACCCAAGAAGGAAAAAACCACAGTGAGAGTTATCTCACTGTATGCTAAACAAGTATTACAATGTTTATTTTAGGCTCACTACCAAGGAAGCACATTGCTCCCTAAACTTGCAGACTAAGGAGCACTGCCCTAGGGAAAGGTACAAAAGGACTTGCAGACTGAGACCCACTGCCTCAGGGCAAGATATAGAACTTGCAAGGAAGACACTATCTCCAAGCAAGGCACATGAATATATGAATCAAGACAAACAAACCTTCAACATACTGCCTTAAGAAAATCTGCAAGCATGAAGCTATCCTTGAATCTCTGCCTCAAGCAACCAAACTCATAATGCCATCACCACCCACTCTTTCTGCCACAAATTTGACACTCTTCTTCTTGCTCTATTCCATCTGATCCACACATATATGGTGGTGTATTTTGCTATGTTGCTTTACTATTAGCATAGTGGTGTATGAACTTATTTGCTGCTGCACATGTATGTATGTATATTTATTTTTAAAAAACATATGTTTTTGTACGGATGAACCCGAATCCGAACTGGAACCAAGACCGGCAACTTAGATTAATACTAACACTCCCAATAGGTAACAACACTCACCCAAAACTCAAATACAATATGACATAAAAGATAAGCACGTACATTGAATTTCTGAATCAGTTTCCGGAGCTTTTGATGTGTCTTCTTTGAAGATTCAATCAGTGAATAGTAGCGGTGATCATCCCACTTACAGAGATCTGAATAATCTTTCAACTCTTTTTCAATTAGTTTCCTACCAGATTCAATTGATTCAAGTATCCTGCACCAAACAGTAGTAAGATCCACCCTTTAACTTGGAAAGAAAGAACAAAGAATAAATATGAGCAGCTTAAATCCATTACATTTACCAATAACTCTTCAACTAATACTTACAATGGTAAGAACTGCACATAATACCCATATAAATTGTAGGTAATACTTGAAAGTTTCATGACAAGAGCACTGCATATACAACACCAATGTAATCAGTAAAATAAAAAAGAAGTATCCCATCTTATTGGTTGCTCATTCCATTCTTAAGAATATGAAAAATAGCTTACAAGCAATGACATTTCCAAAAATATAGCCTGATTGACCAAAGCAATGCCTCTAAACTCTTAGGAGTCAAACAGATAAAAAATGACATATGACCGTATCCTGTCTTGCCTTCTTGCAACATCATCACCTTATAAAACATCCAAATTCCTTCAAACTAAAATAAAGTATATTGTTAATTTATATAAGAAAATAAATGTGATTGATGGGACCATAGAGACATGTAATGTTGAGAGAAAAGACACAAAGCAACTCCAATATAAAGAAATACAAGCTACCAGTTGTACAAGACAGTTTGCCAGAGCAATAGAATGAAAGTTGAAAATGTAACACAAACAATTTTAACATCCATGGCCAAGAAGAAACTACTAACCAAAGAACACAAGAAGTAGGACTCGTCACAGAACACTTCATTAACAAGTTTTAGGAGGCTCTTTCATGTGCTGACATGCCATCTTTAGTTTCTTATTTCCCAAATTAAATGATGGCCAGCAGGCAGTTCTTGAAAATGACTATAACTAGCACTGCCAAACATGTCCATTTTTTCTGTTTAAATAAAGAATATTACTAATTTATTTTTTAGAGATAATAGTATAAAATTTGACTGTCTTCTGATGCTTCACAGTTAATTCTTTCATCTCTCTCTCTTAAACCGGGATCCTCTACATCCTGGTTTTGACAAAAGAAGAATTCTTAATTTCTGTAATATCTATCATTCTGCAAACTTTGTTCATCCCAATTAGGGAGCAGCTAGTCAGTAACAATTACTCAATGAGTACCTCAGATTTTTTTGACTAATCAATCAGCACCTGCATACAGCTGGACAAATGAGTCAAGTACTTCAAATATGTTCTATAGCTTCAGATTGCAAAGCTTCATGTGCTATTAGCATCCTGGGGGCAGGTGAATATTACAAAATTTCCAAATTTTACATCTATGAAGTTATCCATTCTGCCAAGCATATTCCTCTTCGACTCTGCAGCACATCAGCATTATTTCCCTTGTACCAATGCCTGATCACACCACCATAAAGCCACTCAGGGAATTCAAATGGATAACAAGGCATTCATGGTAATTACTCTATTTACACCTCCCTAACAACACCAAGATTTAGACCACTGCCATTGGAAAATCATGCTTGCGACAAAGGGAAAGGGATAGCATGTCAATATTAAAACTTACACAGAAAATCTGTTATAACATAGGCCCATGAACATGTGATATACAAACTCCACTGGACCTGGAAATAAACAGAAAATGCCTAAGAAATGTAGTACCAAGGAAAGAATGAGCAGAGAACAGCAATGCAATGGAAGGCCTATGGAGTTTAAATTGCACCTAAAGAATGGGATTTTGCTATTTAATTAGATAGTGTCTAGCGAGTGGCACAACAAGCACCAGATGCAATAATTGGCATAGTTGTTTGCAAATCCAAAGATAACAACAGTCAGTAGTGTCCATATTTCAGTTTGGTTGATGGCAGATCCTTTTTTGTTATAAGTTCAGTTATATGGAGTGGATAGTACTTAGTAGTCAGAAGATAAGAAGAGCTACCATACACTGTAGGAGAATGCAGTTGAAAAGAAAATGGTAGCACTTGAAGTTACTGTGCAAGATTTAATAGTGACTAATACCAGATGCTAGTCTATGAAAATTACTCTTATGGATTTCATATGAAGTTAATTGTTGAACAAATACACAAGCTTTCTTTGATTTGTTGCAGACTAATATCATGGTTATCGAGTGTCTTCAATTCTTAAACAGTGTCTAAAAAACTGAAGAGCCTGTGATGTTTCTTCACTTGTGTCTTTTGTCTGCCTCTCAGACAGTCCATGCATAATGATTTCTTTTCTTCTTATTTACAGTCAGAATAAAAGCAGGTACCTTTTTTATTATTTTAAATTTATATATAAATAGCTTATACATGTTTATCAAGGTTGCACGGAGACGGGGGTACTTGGAGACTCCACAGACTGGTACCAGTACTGCTACAGCTATTTTTTCAAAATAGGAGAGGATACTTGGAGACACCACTATTTTTTTTCAATATAATTTTTAATAATTTATAGAAAATCCGAAAATATAGTGGACTGTAATTTAATGATACTCAGAGACTGTAACACCAAAATCCCCTACCAACACTGAAATCCCCACTCACTTCTGCTGCTACAGTTGCTCTTAAACTATTAAACCTTGAATAATGTCCAAAACCAGTAGATCTTTCACCACTAAACCAGCAAAGTCTACACAGAAGTTTCTGGTACGGGAGATGCGTCCCAGTCTCCAGTACACATCCCAGGGGGTTGGGGACACATTTCCGTGCAACTATGATGTCTATTAATTCAACATAAGACAATTTTCATGTGCTTGACATCATAGTACAATATGAGCACGTTTTGCTATGCATTCCAGGATAACTATTTCATTGTTAGTTTAAAGATATAGAAGGCGAAGTGCAAACAGTAACATCAGGGCAATGCAACTGAATATAACTATGACTAGATTGAAAAGGTACGTGTATGACCTTTCCATATTTGTAGGGTATGCCTCCAAGCATACTTGGGAAAATAAATGCCCATGAAAAGTAAGCAAGAGCTCCAAGCGTTTCCTGAACTCTCCTAGAGTTGCAGTCTGCATAAACTCTTCCAGACTGCAAAACACAAAAGCTAGTCTGTGAAGAATTTCTCAATTTACACTATGGCATATGCATCAGCAATCAAATTTTAGCACAAACAACAAAGTGTCTACCTGGATATTGTGGACATGATTTCCACATCTAAATCTGACATTCTCCGGAACAGGATTGAGTATAATGCATACCACAGCTGGTAATGCCAAACAGATAGACAATGAGACAAAAGTTAAAAACAAAATCTCAAGCTTAAAGAAAATGGAGACTCAACATCATCATAGCAAACAGCTATCCCTCATATGTGTCCAAAGGAGAAGCCTCAATAAAAGAAAAGGTAAAGATTCATTTCTGACTTTCTCCGCATTAACTTCATGATGTTTTTCAGCAGCATCCATTAGTGCAGGCCAGCAATCAAATTCAACCTTTCGCCAGCGAATCACTAAAGATGAAAGTAGACGGAGTTCATCTATCGAGAGAGAAAATCATGTCAGATCCTACAAGAATCAGCACAACAGGATCATTCAAGAAAGCCATGCTGCATACCTGCCAAAGAGAGAACTCTTGGAGCATTTTCCTCCCACAATTGTGATCTATGGAGTAAAAATTGCACACCAGTGAGTGCCTGCAAAAGTATAATGTCAACTTTTGGAAATCATACTGTAAACTAAAAAAAGATTCTCCCCAAAAAGTGTTGAAGAAAAGACATAAGAAAAAAAAAGGCAAATGACTTCTTAAGTAAAGACAAAAACCTTGATTAATGGAGCAGTAAGAGGAATGTCCAAGAGTGAACAAATAATCTGTAGAATCTGTTGCAACCCTGGATGTTCAGGCCATTCAATCAGGATAGATTCTACCCTTCCTTTAAGTTTCACGAGGGGGTCTACCATTAATGCAATCTCAGATGTATTAGAATCCTGCGCATAGCCAAAAATCATGATAAGAAGGCAACCTTCACAAATATGACATAAGCTGACATTTAGATATAGTTTTAAGCAAATGAGTAACAAGAGTATTGAAGGATAAATAACCTTGTAAATATTATATCTCGTAACAAGTGATTGGGAAAGCTTTTGATGAGCCAGACACAAATGCAGCAAATGGCCTGATAATATGTTATCATCCAATGTTGCAGGCAATGAATATCCTGCGCCTGTAAAATTGAAAGTAGTCACAAGCCACATGTAAAAATTAGAAGACTTATAGAGTCAGGCACTATATATATGTGAGGTGTGATCTGCAAACCATTGTTTTTGAAGCACTTCAAACAAAATGCCAATTCTTTAACAAGTTCCAAAGAATCCACAATACATCTAACATAACCTTCAATGAACTTCTTGCCAACTTCGTACGCAAGGGTAAAGGCATGCAACCTCTCATCATCTAAGATCTGAACATTTTCAAACTGCCAAGAAATACAAGGAAATCTATTAGCACTACCAATAGAATCACTGGTCAAGTTATGCCAAGTAAGAGGTTTAAAATAGAAATAATCAAGGGAAACATCATCTTGAGATGCATAACATCAATATTGCACGATGGAGATTGCTTCACCAAATCTCAATCACAATATAAAAGAAAACTAACAGAACATGACATAAAAGTTGAAATGGTCAATGGTAACAGTAATGATTTGTGCCATATTTAGGAAGCTTCAGACATGTCCATAAGGTTACTTTGAAGACTTTATTGATTCTCAATGGAAGACAAAATTAATAAATGCTCTCTTAAGAAAGGTGGAGCTAAGAAATAACAATAGCATAATGAGAGGTTGTTAGACAGATACAGAAAAGCTTCAGACATGTCCGTAAGGTTACTTTGAAGACTTTATTGATTCTCAATGGAAGACAAAATTAATATATGTTCTCTTAAGAAAGGTGGAGCTAAGAAATAATAATAGCATAATGAGAGGTTGTTAGACAGATACAGAAAATGTGACTTTTAAAATCTGCAAGTAATATAATAGATGCAATGAATCTATCATGCACGTCAGTTCTCAATGATTTAGTAATCTACAAATGTAACATCAAGAGTATGCTAGCCTGCAAATAAATATAATTGAAAACAGGCATATCAAGAGTTCGGTAGTGCTTAATGAGACCTCTCTCCAAGGAGTAAATTCCTAGATACTAAAACCAGATTCTGTAACACTGCAGATGAATCAACAGTGTAGTTGCAGAAGTTAATACCAGATTCCCACACCACAATTATATATATATATATATATATATATATATAGAGAGAGAGAGAGAGAGAGAGATGCGGGCACACACACACACACATATATTCAATGTTTTACAGTGAAGTATCCCTGGCTCTTAAACTGGTGTCCTTGTCCCTCATCACTTTTATGAAACAGCAGGACATCGGAGGGCATCCCCTGGCCCCCAGTTTTCCAAAAACTTTGAACATCCCCGAAATGATGTAGAATGTCAGAAAACATCTGCAAGATGTTTGGCTGTCCCAAGGATAGTTGGGACATCTGAGATGCTCATCAACCATCACATCAACATCCAAGCAGCCTGGACAGACAGTTTTGAAAGGCATCCCAGACATGCAGGTCTAGTAGACGATGACTGATATTTTAATTACCTGAGTGATTCTCATTATATTATGCCTCTAGTTAATCAACACATATGTTCAGTTCATTTGCATTTATTAGAATGTAGCCATGCATTTCTAGTGGATGACTGCTGCTATACTTGAACTAAATCGGTATCTCCTATTGCAATTTGCCTAAAATAAAACATTATATGTGCATGGCTAACCTTTTAGGGCATGCTTATTTTGATGGGCGCTACACTTATCATAAAAATGCCATTAAAACCTGGTCTAGATGTGTTTGCTTTATGCTTGTGGCTCAAATGAAAATATAGGACAAGGAAAACTAGTGGCAACATTCATTTTCAATTTGGCATGAAGTTCATAAAATGGTACACACTTTTAGTTGAGGGGGCCAATCTACAATGTCCCATAATTGGGGTATACCTGATTTTCCCCAAAGTAACAATTTTACAACATAATTTGTTTTACAAATAATATTCTATAATTAAATCATATAATATATATTTAACTGTCTGAAGTAAGTAAGCAATTATCACATACTTAAATCTATAGCTTCGTTTCCAATAATCAACCATAGTAGGGATTGCAGAGGAATGCACAATAGGGCACCCGAAACATTCACCACAACTAAGCCCAAGGGGGTGGTCTAAACATCCCTTAGCCCCAAGTGGCAAGAATCTCTTCTCCATCCAACATTGGGGTGGCCTACTTTGAGGAGGAACCTATATCTACTCTCCCTTCGTGTCTCCTTAACCCATACATGATTGCTTATATTCTTTAGTTTCACTTCTAACAACCAACCATCACAGGGGTTTGTAATAGGCACCCCCAGTTATGGTTTTTTTTGGCTAAGTCTGATTTTTTTGCCAGAATTTGATTTTTTGTTTTTGCTTGCTTTTTCTGAATTTTTGTTATTTTGGGGGGTTTTTTTCTTTTTTTGAAAGATGATTTGCAATGCCAGTAAAATTACAAATGCTGAAAGTAACTAATAACAAACCAAACACCAATAAATGGTAACACTGAACTTTATTGACTGGAAAATTGTAAATTGATTGGAAATTATATAAATATCACCATACCAGGTTAACATACCACTCAGATCTGTATGACAGCGTTTTGAATAACAACTCCAAGGACTTCTGATCTTCCCTTCTGCCAATGCTAAATGCCAATATCATTCCACAACTCTGAAATTTGTATAATTTGCTGCTACTAAAACATGCCGCCCAGGTCTGAGCCTATATAAATTCCAATGATAACAGTATGGCTCCTGGTAATTCAGTTTTCTCCACCTGGTAATTTTCTGTTGACTCCTGCAGATTGGAAATTTGCAGATAATGGTGCCTGAACCCAAGTTAAAAGCACTGTTCTACTTCTCTATGTCCAACGTCTAGACTATGAGGGTCTAGTAATAGCCTCGGGACTGTACAGCCAGGCCTGTATGTATTAATATTGAAGAAATCCACCTCCAGTACACAGATCTGTAATTTTGGTAAACAATGATTTCCTTATTCAACCTGATGGTCCTGATCTGAACAAACTCACTCATTATTGATGCCAATGATGAAACCAACTCATCTGTAGCAGTTAAAAGCACTGATCTACTTCTCTATGTCCAACGTCCCGACTATGAGGATCTAGTAATAGCCTTGGGATTGTACAGCCAGGCCTGTATGTATTAATATTGAAGAAATCCACCTCCAGTACACAGATCTGCAATTTCGGTAAACAATGATTTCCTTATTCAACCTGATGGTCCTGATCTGAACAAACTCACTCATTATTGATGCCAATGATGAAACCAACTGATCTATAGCAATTTCCTGTTACCAAAGAACTGGAGCTACATCCAGCTTCAACTTATTCTAGGAGATTTCATTCCTAAAAAAGAATCTGATTCAAACCCTCATGTAGGCTCAAATCCCAATGCTGCTGTGAAAACAATAAACCTGGATGTTCCAAAAATGGTTCCCTCAATCTTCTTTACTTTCTTTTCTCCCTCCAATTACAAATTGAACTCTCTTTAGGGTTTCTCCATTTTAAATTAAAAAACATGAAATAATGTTTTATTTTATTAAGTCCCCTTTCTAGAGGTCGATACTCCATAAGGGGGTTTATTTCATTATAATATTGGCCCCAATTTAAGTTATAACATATAAACATTTCTCCCTAGGGAAGTGTGCTAAAAAAAATTATTCTAATTTGTTATTGTATAATAAAGTGATTATATTAATCACTTTATCATATTATTTTACTAAAGTCTAACTTTGGAAATAATTTAATTATTTCCAAATTATTCATAACTCCCTCAACTAGACCCCAATCTGAATTTTGTTTGATGACACTTGTCCACTGATGTCTAACCCATAGATGGAAAACTTGGACTCGGCAAAAACTCGCCAAGCCCAAAAAAAAAATCGGGAAAAATCCGGCTAATTTTTGAAAAAACTCGGGAATTTAAAAAACACCTTAAATTTAATTAGAAATGCATTTATTTTGCAAAATTCAATGAGAACAAAAAAGAAACAAGCTGAGTTTAGATATATATAAACACAAAGTGGGTACAAAATTGCATTCTCATGCAGAATGCTGATGGCTGGAAGCAAAATAGTAAACAGTTTCTATAAAACTAAAAGTAAATACATCATTACAAGTACATCTTCCTCTTCCCAGCTCTACTAACAAATAAGGGAGAGGAACTACGGGGTCTAGTCTTAGAAGTAGAACAGTGCACTGGGCGTGACTATGCCTCCACTCGAATCCACCTCCAATACTTTGCAATCACCTAGCAAGGGCTTGGAAGCCTCTTTTTCTCCTCCACTCACAAACCAAATCGCTGCAAACAAAAAACAATGACCAAAAATGCCATTTTTTGCGTTTTAACACAGGAGGAGGACAGGCGCAGGAGAGTTTTTTTAAATCGGTGAGGTTTTCCAAAAAACTCTGCGATTTTTTCTCTAGAAAACTTGCCCAGCTGAAAAACTCGGTGACAATTCGGGACTCAGAAAATGAATTGGCGATTAGTCCAACTATGGTTTGACCACTGCAAGATAACTGGCAGTCTCCTAAAATTTAGGAACCCCTCTTTAAAAATAGGAACTGCACCAAAAGTCTCCAGGGTGATCCCATAGGTCTCCTAATGCATCCCAGTCAATCCCTAAAGAACAGGGATTCCTCCTAAAATGTAGGAGACTATCCCAAGCTGGCCAAACTAGCTCACAAAGCCCCTATATGACTCCATAATCCCCTGTATAGGTCCCCAATGCAATCTATTGGCCTACAAGAACCAAATAATAAGCCAAACTCAACTGCTAACTGACCTACCAAGGGAGGGGTTACTACAGAGTTGGCAAGGAACACGTGATAGGGTGTCCGGAACATTTACCATAACTAAGCCCAAGGGCATGGTATAAGAACCCTTGGCCCCGAGTGACACAAATCTCATCTCCATCCAACATTAGCGTGGCCTACTTAAGAAGGGGAACTCGTATCTGCTCTCCCAATCGTGTCCCCTTCCTAACCCATACATGATTTCTTGTAGGAGAATGAATTAATTAAATCAATAAATGAAGAATCTAGTTAGTTTAGCGATTATCCTTGCTAACTTTATTAAGATACATATGAGAATATATATTAGACACTAACATCTGACATACCACAATACTTGTTCATTGACTTCATTCACAAGTCTGCTATTTTCTTGAAGTAAAATTCTTTTATCAGATCTGATCCTCCACAATATTTCCATATGAAGATCTGTAGATATTTATCCTTTCTTCCTCACATTTATCACTCTTAAAATCTAATTGAAATTCCATTTGATCCTTCTTCCCTTTATATTATAGCCTGCTGTTATTTTATTTCTGAATCCTCTTCAAATTCAAACTTTACTATTGGATTTCCTTTATTGATATTTGTTCTCATCTCTGCTCTATTCATTTCCTTAATGTTTAGATTTTTTATTCTCTATTCCCACTTGATTATTCCATGCCTCCAGCAAATGAATGTATCTTCCTTTTATATCCTCCTCTTAAGAGAAACACACCCTTTCAACATGGCTGTTCTCTTTCTTTCTAAGTGCTGCCTTTTTTGATTAATTCCATTTATGCCTTTTGGAAATCGCTCCCCACATTTATTGTTTACATTCCCTTTTGCCTTGGTTGGCCTCCCTCAGTAGTTGCCAGTTGCCACTAATATTAAATGTTTCAAACCTTGGTCAGCCCTTAATATGGGTTTAACCTGGGTCAGTCCTCTTCAGGGAAATAATATTAATTTTTATTATCATTAATATTTTTTTTTGGATGCTTGAGTTTATCTATAAAAGGCGGGGACATGGTATGCTTCCTTTGCTGGGAGTAAAAGATTAGAAGCCTGCGATCTAAAGTCTATAGCAGGGGCATGACAAGATCACACCCACAAAACACAGATCCAGGCAAAGCTGGAGAAATCGTGATGAAGCACATATTCAAGATTCAAAGCAATAACTCCATAAAATTGTACACAATTTCTGTTGTGGGGGCAGTTCATACAAAATATATGGCTAGAAGAAATACACTACTATCATCATCTTAAGTTTAACGACACATATTGTTGTCTCTTCTGTCATGATATTTTTATTGCTGATAATAAATTATTGTTTCTATACTGCTGTTACTGTCTTAATTTTAAAGCTATGTACATTGTACAGTTAAACTTGAAGATATTTGAGTATTGCCAGCATTGGCATGTTGTGATGGAAGTTGTGGTGATGTTCTTGCCATCAAGGTTCAAAACCCGCTAGGGTGCTATTATTGAATGTTTAAATGAGAATGAAGTCCCCCATTTGTGGCCTCGCCAGTTCATAGCTCCCAGTTAAAAATGTTTACCCAAAAGAAAAAGATATTTCAGTATTCCTATATATATTTTTATGTTGCAACAATCCCCTGCCACCATCCCTGAAAAATGAATGCCAGACTGCTATCCCAAATATTCATATATTTTTATACTACCACAACCCATCATTCCCAAAAATTGACTCCCATTCTGCCATCCCAAATGTGTTCCCCAAACAACCCTGTCTATGATTTTTTTTAACAATATTAAAAGGGTTGTGGGAATCTGGTTTTAACTTCTACATTGGCAGTATTCTATGTTTTTGAATGGTGTCATGGGGGCATTTCTGAAATTCTTACATTTCTCTGGTGTCTTGATGTCCTGGAGAATTGGAAACAGCTAGGACAGACAGGGATTTCAGAGAGGGGCCACATCCCCGTCTAACATTGCCAATTACAAATTGTTGCAAGAAAAAAATGTTCTCCCAGCGTTTCCATCACAAAATTATTTATGCAAAAAATAAGCCTTCGATCACAATAAATCAAAGTGTCACTTACATATTGTACAAGATTAGTAGATCCAAATAATCGACCATGCATTCTAACCACATCCAGCAAAACTGGTTCTTCAATAGATGTCCAAGTCTCTTCAAGTTTTTCATTTTCCTGTCTTGGAAATTCGACCTGAAAACATAAATCAAAAGTCTTAACAAAACACTTTGTATTCCAGTCAAGAGAATGATTAAAAAACAATGAAATCCCCTAGGTAAGAAAGTAAATCAAAACCTTGGCCAGAAGAAGCATTTATGAGAATTAAAATCTTACTCTGTCCTGGTCATCAGCTACTTCTGATCTGATATCTTCCCATTCAGAAAACCAATTATCTTTAATGAATAGGTTATTAATTGATAAATCATCAATTTCTGAATCATCTCCTATCTTACAACTGCGGGACTTAAATTGGAAGGATTCTGCTTCATGAAGAGCTTTTTCTTTCATCAATTCTTTTGATTGCAACCATAAACTTGTGAGCGAGCTAAATATAGTATTCAGCAGCTGAATCCAATCATAGGCAGATATTAAAAACATCACCTTTGCAAAAAATGAACAATCCTACTTATACTACTACTTCTCACTAATTATTTCAAACATGATAACTGTTAGCATAAGCAAAATACGCAATGCCTCACCTGCATTGAAGAACTGTCCATAACAAGAGTTTGCAAGATGCTACTGGTAGTGCGGACAAGACAAATTTGGAGGATTATTACCTGTAATTTTAGGTCTAGAACCTGAACAAAATGTGGTAACTATTTCAAACCCAGATTCCATCTTACATAAGCTAAGATAGCAAAAGAAAAGAAAAAAGAAAAAACAAGTAATGAGGCAAATGTTTTTAGCTTTACCAATTAAAGAGTAATTTATACATAAAACCACATTATAAACTAAAGCTAATATAAAACACCCAATTCAAAGAACTCAGTCTGCACCTCTTTGTCGGCACTAACAGATATGACTGGTGGAGATAATAGTTTTAAAACGTCTCCATTCAACAGCCATGCTTGTGGACAATCACTGTTACAAGTAATTGTCGGCTCCCCATGACTCAATGTGTTAGAGGATAATGCTAAAGGTCGACTTGGAAACTCCATTAACAACGTAAGGACCTCCTGAACAAAAAACCAAATGTATTTCAAGGGAATAAAAAGAAAATGAAGAAAACATAATAAAAGCATTGAAGAAAGGGCCTTACAAGTATCTTATCAAAATTGTTTGCTCCAACTAGATTACAGAAGTGTTTTTCAAGAGCAGCTCCCACTGCCAATGACAATCCAAATTTGAGCTCATAGATAGCAAGTTGAACTGGCTGAACAATGTCTTTGTATGCAGCGTATTCCTTTGAAAGTCGAAGAATAAATGAAGAGGAAATTTCCTGAAAACATCATAGCTATCAAAACGGTGAAACAAATACCACAATGGATAAATATAGATAAATGTCTTACTGTCAATGGAAGAATACTTATCTAGGACACAATACATAAACACAAAAAAGAAGCATGTAAATAAGCACTCAAGATTGACAGAACCAACAATTCCATGTTTTCCTGTTAACATTCTTGCCCAATGGCCAATGCACCTTTAATCTCTTTCACAACTTAATCTAAGACTTTTTTGAAAAATGATTTCAGAAATCCAAATTTTCCTTTTCTGTCAGGGACATCTAGGACAATCGGGAGGCCAAACGTCCTCAGCATTTCCTATTTCTGCAACATATTTCCTATTTCTGGGATGGCCAAACGTCCCCATTTCGGAACATTTCCATGATTTAAAGATTTTGAGATATGGCCAGGGGACGTCCTCTGCTGTCCCCCTTTACCCAAAACACCATTGGGGACATGCACCGGGGTTTGAGAACAGGGGATACATCCCCATGGAACACAGTTCATGGCTTTATGTCTAGCATGTTTCAAATGTTGTGTTCCACAAGTAATTACTCACAGAATGTAAGAATGGTTGTCATTATTGTAAATGTATCAGCTGCAGTCAGAAATATGATTAGGGATATACACTGTTACCTGAGGAAACAGAGCCTTGGATGGTGTAGCATGCTAGCCAAACTAATAACCAGATCAGTCATATTTACAGGACATGCAATTCATTAACTTTCAAAATCAGTACCTGCCAGTTTTGAACTTCTGAAGTAGTTAGTTGTAAATCTACTGCACCATCTTCAAGGCAATTCATTAGTGTTTCAAATTTTGATGAAGACGCCATAGATTCCAGAAAGTCACTGGATTCGGTATTGGCAATTTTATATTGAGAAGGATCTGGACGACATACAACCTGTACAAGAAACCATTGACACGTTAAAGAAAAGAAAAAAGAAAACAGATGCTGCTAGTTGATATTTTTCCTTACATGAGTACAAAGTTTGACTAACCTTGGATGCTAGGTTACGCAGCTCCTTTTTCAGCTCTTCAAGTGCAAGAAGCTTTTCTTGCACTTCACTTTCTATTGGATTCCCCCCTGCTAGGATTTCACATTCTTGCCTCACCTGCCAAACTGAGCTATCAGTCTCTGCACAAGTATGCTATATTAAGAAGTGCAAACACACACACACACAGTGATGCAGAAGCATACAGGCCCACATGTGATCCTGCTCACTCAAAAACGGTAAGCATTCAAATTTTGGTTTTACATCAATTTTTTAGTATGTTTTTGGCTGGTTGCTTGTCTTTTTCTATTTTCAACTGATTAGATTTGGAAGACCTTGTGAGGACTACATAAGGCGCTGCTGAATAAAATTCCTCTATTTACTTGGTCACTCAACTTTCACAAAAAAACAGGAGCAGTTACAATCTATTGATGGCTTCTTATTCAATTGGGACCCACAAGGTGAGAAATTACCTGCTCTTTCTTTTTTATGCTTTCTTTGAAATCTACCTGGCTAGAAAACCTTTTGATACATTGGGACCACCAAAAGGTCATGTGTCTTAGGCTCTGTTTCACATGCTAGTTGATTCTTTTGGACCCATGGAATTATCGTCTTTAACTGGGCACTCAGCTTCGAATGTGTATAGAATTTGGCAGTTTTGGGGCATGGACACCCTGCTGCTTACACTTTCTAAGGGACATTTTCTATTTTTGACCTCCACTATCTTAGTATCAAGAATGTGGCCAAAAATTCAGCCAATCATGAATTTGGGACAAAAATTTGAAGGACAAGATGTTAGGAACCATGGAAAAGAGGAACATTTATATAGAGCCTCATCTCAACTTTTCTTACCTGGTCAGCATGTTTACATGTGCAAGAGTTACTAAATGTCAAAAACAAACTAAAGCATATGGAAGTAAACAAGCAAGAAGCTAACTACAAGCTGCATGGGGGTTAGCAGCAAACCAATCTTTAGTAGAAGAAACAGAGTAGCGAAGCAACAGGTGGTGGTGCTGCAAATGGTTGTAAAAGCAAGGAAGAATGAATAGCAATACATGAAACAAGCATGGTAAATCCATGTATGAATTAGCCAAAATAACATATGTTGTCGGGGTTAGCAGCAAACCAATCTTTAGTAGAAGAAACAGAGTAGAGAAGCAACAGGTGGTGGTGCTGCAAATGGTTGTAAAAGCAAGGAAGAATGAATAGCAATACATGAAACAAGCATGGTAAATCCATGTATGAATTAGCCAAAATAACATATGTTGTCGGGAACAATGTTATGTTATTATGTTATGTGTTGTCGGCAATTAGTTAGTCCGCCAAAGGGTAGTTAGGTAATGTCGCAACGGTTGGCGTCGCACCCCTTCGGTCCAGATATATGTATGTATTACCTCCGGGTAGGGGGATTATGGTTTTTATAGGTAGTTGACATTACTGTGATCATTTGTATACATGAAGTTGATGAATTAATAGGACTGATTCTTTGGCATATGTTTATTATGTTCTGTGTATTTACTTTCTGCATTTAAATAGTTTCCCCAGCAAGGTAAACATTTACTCAGATGCCGAAGGATGAGATCGATGTTGTGGAGGCCCCTCCAGCACCCACGACAGTTCTGTTCGCTAGACCTGTTTTGACGACGACAGCACACTTGACCCTGTCGGTGATAGTGAGTGCAGCATCAATCCCTGCGCTCAGGCAGCCGAGACAGCCAATGACCATGACACCAACAGTAGTGACAGAGGTAGAGGCATTGCCTTCGGTGGAGGTAGTTGTGGGACCCTCGGAGGTAACAGTAGCAAAGGTAGTGGATGAGTCCAGACCTGAGGTGTTGGATTGTGGAGATGTGCCTACAGATGAGTGGGGAGGAGCCTTCGGAGGTGCGAGTGGGCCAAGTTCATTTGGATGAAGTCTGGACAGATGCAGTGGTCACGATAGATGCAGAGTTGTTGAAAGATACACCAGCAATGGCGGGTGGTCCTTCCATCGAGGCTATGAGCACTCGGCTCAATAGGCGCTTCCAAATGACACCCTTGGCACCAATTGGAGTTGTAGTCTTTTCTCACCGACGCAATGCACTTTTGGAGGTTGTGGACTTGGAGGCAGAGGCCTCACCGGTGAGAGATCCGATCGTGCACTTGGCAGGGGAGGACTGTGCAATGGAGTTGGTGGGTAACCTGGCAGTGCACTTGGTCGAGATCGTGCAATGGTAGTGGACTCTGTTCCAATGGGGTTGCCTGTGTATAAGGAACTCATAGCACCTTTGGAACCTCCAAGGGAGCCAATTGGGGAGGATATCGAGGTGTACCTACAAGACACAGTTGCATGAGGACGTCGGGTAGTGGCTTCGGCACAATCTCGGGCTCTAGAGGGTGTTACTGAGGATTTGGAGCGGTTACTAGCATTTGTGAGAGTTGGTTGCCCCACAGCCTTTGCAGCTTGTTTTGAGTTGGGTGGATGGCCAGCCACAGAGATTGCGGAGATGTTGAATGCTTGGGCCATCGGTGAGCCTCTGGTGGAGAGTAGAGTGGAGACTCTCATTTGGAAGATAGAGCAGGCCTTCAAGGAGGGATATTACACCCTGAGGCGCATGGAGTATGTTTCTGTAGGGCATGAGGCCGCCTTGGTGGCCGTACGCAGAGCTCAGGAGGAGGTGCCCACCCGGTTGGAATCAATCCAAGGAGACTTGGCTCACCGTACACAAGAGTTAGCTAGCCAGCGGGCAGCTTGGGCAGCAAAGAGAGCTGAGATGGTGGCTCATTTGGAGGCTACCACGATAGAGAAGGTAGCTTTGGAGTCACATTTGGCTAAGGAGAAATCCTCTTGTGAGCAACAGTTGGCCGAGGTTGGTGCAGGGAGGAGTGCCTTGGAGATTAGTCTGACACAGGCCAGGGAGGAGTGTGATACAAAGGAGAAGGAGCTCCTTGAGGCAGCTATGATGATTAAGACAGCATCGGAGCATCGGATGGTTGCCAAGAGGGACCTGAAGGCGAGGACATAGCAAGTCTATGAGCTGCGAGCTCGCTTGGCTTCTTCAGCAGTGCAGCCAGCCTCTTCAGAGATGCTCCCTCATCCCCCTTCTTCTCAATCATGATTTTTGTTGTATCTAGTTGTTCACATCATCTCCATTTTGTTGTAAGTCATCGAAGACGACTATTTTTTGGAGGGAATGATGTTGTTGGGAATAATGTTATGTTATTAAATTATGTGTAACATAATAACGACGGTTGGCGTCACACCCCTTTGGTCCAGATATATGTATGTACTACCACCAAGTAGGGGGGTTATGGTTTTTACAGGTAGTTGATATTACTGTGATCATTTGTATACATGAAGTTAATGAATTAATAGAAGCACTGGAACTCTGGCATATGTTTATTATGTTCTATGTATTCACTTTCTGCATTTAAATAGTTTCCCTAGAGAGGTAAACAACATCCACTAGATAAACTCAAAAATTGTAAAAGGGTGGACTGTGGAGTCACAATTACAACAAAAAAATGTTCAAAGGTTAAGAGTAAAAATGAAGTAACAGGAGAATCAACTCAAAGGAAGTCAAATCATTGATCCAAGTAGTTGAAGGCTCAACCCATGAGGTAAAAGAGGCAAGGGCAAAGGAGTACAAAGAAGAAGCAAGAGAGCAAAAGGCACAGCGAGGCAAGAAAGAGGAAAAAATATAACTATTTGAGTGGTAAAAGACTAGCAAAAATGAAAACACTTTTAATCTCACAAGTGATTTTCTAAGGGACAAGTTGCATTAGAGGGGACAAATCTGCCAAGCAAGAAGGGTTGGAAACTCAAGTAAAGAGGGTGTCGATTCAATCAAATGGCTTGATGAGTATGGAAGACAAACACCAACTTCCAAACAGAAAGAAGCTTTTGAAGGGCTCATGTTTCTTTTTGCATGAAGATCCAACCTCAATGCAAAAAGAAGCAAAAAGAGTGTAATTGGCCAAAGCAAGAGCAGCAAGGACAAAGGTAAAAGGTCATGGTTGCAAAATAGAAAAGCCATCATTACCAATTTATGCCCCAAGACATATTGGTACAGCAAGAGGGCAGCAAAAGGAAAGCAAAATGGCAGAAAAGGTTGTAACAAGCAAGAATGGGTGAAAAAAGGTAAAGACTCTGGCTTGAGTCTTCAGCCCCGTCACAAATAGCAAATAGGGCTCCCTCAAGAGTACTTAAAAATAGTGTGTTGAAATTGTAGACATTAACCATGGAGAAGGGGACATCAATTAGGGCTTATTACTGATGGAAGAGATAAAATGTCTCACAGAATCTCATGAGCACGATGGGTGCAAGAAATCTACTTTTGAAAGATACATTCAATTTACAATTTGGAACAATGTTATTGAAAATGACAAATGTTACAGCAGCATAAAGGTCTTAATAAAAGAGATTTGCGAAAGATACATAATTACATTCAGTTGGATAAAGAAGACCTGAATAAGCAATACATTTGATTTGAAATTTCTGTAAATGGCAGACACAGGAGAACTGCAGCATGTTATTTTGCCCATCAAAGATGATAACAATCGTCTATGGCTTACTGAAGAGGAAAATCATAAATGGACAAGGTGTTAAGTGGATTTAACCATTTTGGTGAAGGATTACTTGCTGTATGTGGTAATTTTGATTTTATGATTGTGGTAATTTTGATTTAATTATTTGCAAGCTATTGGGAGATAGCAGAGCTCCAGAAATTATACATTCAAGACCTACAACAGAACAACAGTTGTTTGTTATGCCATGTTTGCACAGCATAATTTATAAGATAACAGAGGTTGTAATTGAAGATCCCCTTGGTTATCTAAATCGGACAATAATCCAGTATGGTATTTGCTATCTTGGTGGGAGGAAAAATTAGCATATGATATAGGAAAGATCTACCCACCAACATCCATCGAAGGAAAAAATTCTTTTACCCAAGAAAAATTGTGATATTTTCAAAAACAAATTAAGAAAAAGATCACAAGGTCTACAAAGTCATGAGCTAAGAAGCATAATTCAAGAGGCAGTTTACAGTTGTAAAAGAACAAAGAACGAGATGAGGAATATAAATCATTTTCCGGCAAATGGGTGGTTTGATGAGGATTGCAAAGTTGCAAGGATAAAAAAAATATTATACAAGCAGATTGTAAAAGTTCAAAAAAAAAAAAGTGTTCCTGAAAACAAGGAGAGAAGAAAATCAGTGAATATATCTAGGGAAGAACAACAACCCAAAATAACTTTGGAGGAAACTTCAATCAAGAAAAGATTAAATGGAGAACAACATAACATCCACTCAATGGTTTAAATATGCAAAAAAAATGTATGAGCAGGAGTTAGGAATTGAGGTCCACCCCAAGCTCAACACACCAAAATAAATATTTACTTTGCAAGAGGTTAAGGCATGAAGAAATTGGGTGCAAGAAAGGCTGGTGACATGGTTAAGCTTCAAGCTAAATACCTGAATTGGGGATGAAAATCCTCACCCCTCACATTGTGAAAAAAAAAAACATCATTCAACCTTGACTTCCAATAGATTGGGTTACCAAGTTGACAAAGCCCCTATTAAAAGGGGAGATGTTAACAATCCTTCCAACTATCAAACTGCCATGATCAATCCTTTGTTTGCAAAGTTGTTTGGTAGCATGGTTGAGCATAGAATTAGCAAGTGGGTAAAAGAAAACAAAAAGAGAGCAAAGGGGCAAGTAGGTTTCATACGGAAACACTCAACAATTGATTATAGAATCACATTAAGACATGTAATTGAAAAAGCTTGGAATGAGAAAAGGGAAGTTTATTGTTGTTTTGTTGATTTCACGAAGGCTTTCAACACAATTCCTAGGAATAAGTTATGGCATTGAATGAAGGATCTTGGTATTTGAGTGCAATTTAAAGCAGCTGTTCATAGGCCCTATGAATAGGTTCAAGTAAACATCAAAAACTCAAATCAGTACTTCAGAAATTTTTAGGAGCAATATTGGAGTAAAGCAAATGTCTCATTATCTCCTACACTTTTTAGCATATATATCAGCAAACTTAAAAGAACTTTTGAATTTGAATATTGGGGGAATATGTTGTCAAGCTTCTTTTGTACACCAGTGATTTCATTTTAATAACTAGCTCCAGTCAAGCATTATAAGGGAACTTGTTTTCCTTTGAGCACTTTTGCAAAGGTATGAGTATGCAATTTAACACTAGCACGAACAAGATCATGATCTTCTCCAGTAGAAATAGAAAGAATCAGTTCGACTTTTGTTTTGAAGTATTCCAGTGGAACTAACAGAATATAAATACCATAGAATTGACTTCAACAAGCAGCTTAGTTGGGAAAGTTGCAAAATCAACTTAACTCTGGAAAGGAGGGCATCTTTTTCCCTTCATGATAGATGCCAAGAAGCAAAGTAACAGGATTGAAAAACTATTTTGACTATATTAGGGCTATTAGTAATTCCAGGTGAGTGTGAAATATATGTAGCAGCACTGCAAACACCAAATTGATGCAGATAAAGAGAATCCAAAAATGCATGATCACAAGCAAATCTGAGTTAAAAATTACAGCCCCCTTTGAGATTCTTCTACCTGAAACAGGTATGACTCCTATTGAAGCAATTCCTATGGTGCCTATTGTAAGATATATGAAAAAAACAGACAGGTGGAGCAAATCACTAGCCCAATGTTGTCTTTAAGGATGTCTTGAGCAAAACAAATAATTCGTAAATGGCAGGAATCTGTAGGTAAAAGAGAAAATGGTAAATTCATTTGAATGCTTAGCCTAAAAATAGAAAAGAAATGAAAGCATTTGTTGTAGAAAACTTTCACAGGTCTCCGTGGAAAAAAATTGCTGTGAAATACGATAAATCTCTGAAGTTAAATACTTAATATCAATGATACAGTATGCCGTTTGCAGAAATGTTTTATCTGAGACACTTCGAATATTATCAAATATCTATATCTTCGGTGTCTACAGAGTAATGCGTACTGCATATTAGTATGGAGCGATGAGAAAGGGAAGGGTTACGTCTATGGTAGACGTGACTCCTCAAGGAGTCACGCCTACCATAGTCGTGACTCCCTAATTAGATTATGCGAAATACAAATGCTACGATACCTGAATATTATCATAAGATAATTAAAAGATCATCATAAGTGTTAATAAAACAGAACTAAGACATTTAAAAATAATATGTATAATGTCTATTTAATATGCTGAATATGTTCGATATTAAATAGATATTATATATATGTATTATATTTATCTTTTATTATAATAATGATGAGCATAATAATAATAGATATTAAATATAAATATATTAATATATGTATATATAATTATCTGATCGATGCTATCAATATTTAACAATTGCATTAGGGAGAACGAAGAAATATTATCTTGAAGAATCTAACCCCACTTCAGACCATCAAAGAAAGGCCTATTTAGAGCACAATATCCCCTTTGATTTGTTGATAAAATTGTTTGCTATTATGCCTCCATGTAGGATTCATGGAAAATTTTAGTTTGAAACAAATAATAATATTCTAGAAAAATTCATCATTTTCCCTCCGCAGGAGTACTAATGCCCCATTTAAATCTGATTTTACTTTCTATTAAAAAATGAGAATGTCAAGGGGGTGTGAGTTATTCGTGGTAGGTGTAGTTGTATGAAATCTACTTTGAATTTTTTCATTTATAGAGTTAAAAATTATGAATATAGACATATAAAGAGGGGCATGAAAATTTTTGTTAGTGTTTAAATTTTAAAAAAGTTAATTAGGAATTCAAGAAAATGAAGTAGTGTTTTGTAATTAGATTTGGGTGTCATTTCTGTTCTTTTTCTCCTTTCCATGCCTAGCATTAGCTCTAAGAAATTTCTTGAGATATTATTTATTAATTTTCTCCCAACATACTACTGTTCTAATTTTATTTATTATTGCATATATGTTGTGCAAGCACATTGTTACAAAGATTTTAATTTAAAAAAGAGATTTGATTCAAATTTTCCATAACAGTATGTTGGAAACTAAGTTTTCATACTGAATATATACTAAATATATAAATAGCTATCTGACAATAATAATATGGAAACTATATTTTTATTTTAAGTACAAAAAATAATAACGGAATCTGTATACCACCAAATTTTAAATTCTGAATTATTATTTTTGTTGGAATATTAAATTGTAGACTTATGGAAGAAGAAAATTGTAAAAATAATTTGAATGTCTTTCTTCACAATCATATAATACTATTTGTGATTTAACTCTGTTGCTTCAGTTCACAAGTCACGAAGAGTAGTGTCAATAATAGTTCATAAATATTTGGTGAGGTATTTTAACAATGAAGACTCGTCGAGATTGATTAAAGAAGTATTTGTGTATTGTTGGAATTCAGTAAATAACTAAAAATTTACTTCAAAATGAAGAATAGATTATAGAATAATAGGTCGAGAATGGGTTCTAAAACAAAAATTATTAGTGTACTTTACTAACAATAATTATTCCTTGTGCAAATTCTAATTTTATCCATACACCTCAATTACTCAAATGAGTAACGAATAAATTTATCGTAAGGGATTGAGTTAAACTCAAAGATGAGTGAATTAAGTTATATGCAATATAATGCTATAGTTATATGTGCCTTGTCATTTTATTATATTATTATGATTGTGTCTGTTGGAAGTCAAGAAGTAGATAGAAAGCGTGTTTGGAGTCTACAAGACTGACTACATGATGCAGAAGATGTATTTAATTCATATGGCTCTATGATGATTCTGATATGATTCCGATATTCCACATTTGTCAATATCTGTCAACCTGATTGAGGGCAAGGCAACTCCTAGTTTGAGATAGGTGTGAGGTATTGCTAGGTCTGTAATTGAAGGAAAAATGCCTAAATAAAAGGAAATCAGTTCAAGGGTATAGGATTAAGATAGATGGTTGTTTATTGATTTATAAAAATTTGGTAATTTTCAGTAAGATCTTGGGAGGGATCTTACAGTTCCGGATAAATTTTAAAGACAGTTCAATGGCCCAAATTTATATGCAATGTAAATAAATAAGCAAGCATCTCTGCTCTGTAAGGGTCACTTTCATTGTAAAAAAAATTATAGTTGGTTTGCTAATCTTCAGCAGCTCTTCTGACCTTGAAGAATTTTGCTAGTCTGGCTGTTTACATGCTGCCCCCAATCATGAGTATCATGTGGATGATTCAATTTTAAGCACAAGTAGTTTGTGTGTCTAGGTTTCTGTATATTATTTAGATTTACAATTAATTTTGTGCATATCTTGTTCCTCTGGGAGTGACCAAACATACTAGTTAGGTGCATTGCCCCTTTAACTTTAGCATTTACTACTTTTACCTACTCCCTTTTCACTTCTAACAATTAAAAGAGCACTTAAAAAGGGGTATCATCCCAAATCCAAACATTTTTCTGAGCCTCAAACACAGAAAGAATTTGAATGAAACAATCTAAAAGCACAATATACAAGGTAGTGAGCAAATTAAGAGTTTAATATCTCATAATCAAGAAATAAGTTAATGGGTCCAACAGGCAGACCAGAAAGGATATGAAATTCACAAGGCTTCCAAACATGTAGGACCTAAATGAAGAAATCTTAATGTGCCAAACATAGCATAAATAAATGTCACATCAAGCAGCAACCTTCAAAATTTGCAACAACAGATTAAACTCAAATCAATGCACAAGCTAGAAGCAGGCCTTCATGTTAAAGTTGACCCCCGAAAAGGACTGGTGTTATCTGGCTAACTAAACACAAAAGTCTTACACATGCATGTGCACAAATCAGTTTACAACTTAAATATTACTAGTATAACAACCAAAAATTATAAAATTTCTTGTCATAAAATTACCTTAATATCAATTTCAAGGTGTGATATTTTCTCCAAAAGCTGATTGTATTTGTGCATTGATTTTTTAACTGGATCAACTGTATGTGGGCTCAATAATAGCCGAAGCCGCAATCCACCAAGAAGCAACCATACACGAGCCAACTTGAACAAAGGATCTGCTAAAAAAGACAATGGAAATCCATCGTTGTCATAAAATATGCCATATTATTAGAAGCCGGTATATGCCATTAGACTCAAACCATCACTAGAGCCTTACAAGAAGATTTGCCAGTCATTGGAAAACATGAATATAATTCTTGCATCAATGGTTGAATAAAGGGCATTGTCAATTCAGCTAGTCTTTCATGCTTAGATTCTTTGAGAAGCCATATTAAACGCTCTAGCAACTGTTGATCAAATACCTCATTAACCTGAGAAAACATGTACAAGCAAATTAGCATAATTTCTTTCTAAGAGAAGAGTAAAATACTATAACCATTTACTCTAAACCCTTACGAATCAGAATAAATAACAAATCTAAAGCTAGATTAACTCTTAATTTTGGGAAGATGAATAGCCTCATAGTAAAACCAAACCTAAAGAGAGATTCACTCACCTTGGCAGTATTCTGATGTAGACAAAGGAATATTGACTGAATCTCTTGCATGTCACCTTTATTAAAAGACTTACTATGGGCAAGTATTATCTGAGGGTGGAATAACAACCATTAGATATGGTGCCAAATGAAAATAACCAGTAAGAGCCTAGTTATGGAAGCATACCTGTTGTAAGAGGATACTGGCTGTATACAAAACAATCTTGCATAGACCGCCCCTGAGTTTGAAATCTCTCCAAACATGAGCTGAAGCCACCTTAAGCTGAAGCAGTTTGACGCTATGATCCTTAACAGAAGGCAATGGCTCTCTATTACAGAAACAAATATAGATAAGAAAAGGCTAGATTCAACCAGAACAATTAGAGAAGATAAAGCTTAAGTTGTAAGGATAACATACTAATCTCCTATATTACTTACCAAGAAATAGGTATACCCAACAACAATGATAACCAGTTAAAAATAAGCACAAATTCGTCTAGGCTACTGAAAATAACCATACTAGATCCAAAACAAAATAAAAAATATTCATAGCCATAAAGGTCAATAACCATCCTTAAATGCAATATAACTCATATCAAGGACAGGCTAGAATTTCATCTATGTTTCTGTTTCCAGTTGACAGAAATAATGCCAAAACTCTCACCTCTGAAAAAAACTCAATACTCGTTGATTCCATTTCAATAAATTTGTAGACAATACAACACAAAGTTAAACCTATAAGATCATTTTCCACTAGTTTGACCATATCAGAAGTAACGAAAACTGCACTTCTGGCAAAATTTTCAAGTCACACAAAACTTCCAATATGAAGAACAGGGTAGAATTTCGTCTATGTTTTTATTTCCAGTTGACAGAAGCAATACCAAAACTCCTACTTCTGATGAAAAAACTCAATACTCATCCTATCAAATTCCATTTCAAACAAAAATTTGTAGACAATTTAACACAAAATTAAACGTATATGTTCATTTTCCACTTGCCTGACCATATCAGGCATTAAGAACGCCACAATTTTAGCAATTTTTCAAGGAACACAGAACTCTGATAGATAAATTATGTTAGGGATATTTTTAAAGAAAATGATATCAACTTGGAATATACCTATTGTGTGAAATGGTTAGATTAAGAAGCATTTCCTGAAATCATATGCTATTTATAATTTTAAGTTTTTTACATATAGGATATACATTATTATCATATGCATTACAAGCCTCAAAAATGAAAAAAGTTAAACATTTTTATTTTCAATAATCTTTTTCACAAACTTTCACAAATTGTGGCGCATAACAATTAAAATACAACCCCAAAATATGGCTTGTTTAATATAGCAATGCATATCTAGATCCAATTGCACTTAAATACAGAGTTGTGTGGAGTCCATAGTTTCACGGAGTTTCCTAATGGGGGATACAAGGACAGGTTTTGGGGATGGGGAGCCCAAGGGCCTAAATTTGGGGACAACAACAGGATGGCGGGGCGATGGCAATGAAGCGACAGCGGGGGAGTGGCACTGATATGCAAATTGAGATGAATTGAAATCTTCAAGGCAATATCTGCAATATCACATCTCTACAAGTGCCCCAAGAACAGAAAACTAATTTTTACAAAGTAAAAGGTTGCAATCAGTATGTAATATAGCAAGCGACCCAACTGCACCTCTAACGGAGTGGTGATGCTGTGGGGGAACATGTCCCCCAAGTACCCAAGTCTCAAAAACGTCCTCATACAAGGAATGTGAGGGGTTTTTATTTGGTTTTTTTTTTGGTTTTTTTCTTTTTTTTTTTGGGGGGGGGGGGGGGGGTGGGGGCGCATTACTGTGGAACACTAATGGAGTTCCTTAGAAACAAATATCTTGGGATAAATTTACTCTTGAGATGACTGCCCTTGCCTGCAAGTTACTCTTGCTAATATCTTTATTGTCACAAAAAAATGAAAAATTAAGCCCACTAACATCAAACAGACATTAAGGACTAGTAATATATTCGTGAGTTTCCCTTCTTTACTAAAAAATGATAGAGAAGCTCCAAGCAAAGAGAAATAATACATTTCAAACAAAGATAAGTTGTAGAGTAGGCATTTTCATTACTAGAACTAGAAATACTGTTGGGTCATTGTTACAATATCAAAAAATGTTTATAGATATAATCTAAGTTGCTGGTTTGGGATCAGGCTTGGAGTCGGGGCCGAGCTTGAGGGTTGGGGTATGCTTTGTTTTGGGTTCCTCCCTACAAAAACATACACACACACACAAATATATATATATATATATATATATATAAAGTTACCAATTTGGGTGCGGATTCGGATGCGGATGCGAGAATCAGGTGCGCAGATGCGTAAAAAAAAATTTAGGGGATGCGGATGCGTTTGGATGCGTGTGTATATATATTATTTTTAAATATATATATATATATCATAGTTACACCGCCCTGGGGGACAGGGGAATGAGAGGACAAGTTTCTGGGACGGAGGAACGAGAGGACAAGTTTCTAGGACAGGGGGACAAAGGGGCCTCAATTTGGGGACGGCAGGGGGACAGCGGTGGGGGATGAGGGGGGTGTATATAGTATATACTATACACGTGGTACTTAAATGCTAGTTATGAAAAGATGTATAACAATATAAGACATAAAGATGTAAAAGTGTTGTGTTGAAGCATTGGTCCTTTTGTGTTGGATATAAATGTTAGATATTCATATAAGTTATATCTAACATGTATATCCAACACAAAAGGACCAATATCTAACATTTATATCTTTGTTGGTGGCTGTTTTCAAGTCCTTAGGTCCGGCAAATGAGGTTTGAGTGATTTTGGCCTGTTGGGAAGTCATGTCTATCTAGGATTTGGGCGAGAGCTAAGCTAAGTCTTCCATAGAGATGGGGTCGAAACCAAGTGATTTGTGATAAAACGAGTTAAAACCCTTTGAGAATCATTTTGCCAGCTTTAGTTTGACCTTAGAAAGCCATGATGGATTGTGGGAGGTAACCCTACTGAAGGCTTGCTGAATCCTGAAATTTGTCTAAGTCTGGAATTTTTCGAAAACCCCCAAAATCTAGAATTTGCATCTTAACTCCTATGAAGCTGGAACCTATCTCAAACATTCTGAAAAGTATTTATACAAATATAACTTAAAGTATAAGAAATTAAATAAATCAGACTTTTACTTAAATGTTATATTTGTATAAATCCTCCCGCCCATGAACAAAAGAAAAATTTAAAAACTTGTATTTTTTGGCTTGCCATGATGGGGGACGTCTGGGCGTCCCCTCAAGGTCAAGGGATGTCCAGGCGTCCCCTTGTCCCCACCTGAGATGCCGGGACGTCCCCGCATCCCCCACAGGGATGGCAGCGAGACGGTGGCTCTGCCAGGGACTTCGAGACACCGTCCCCCCATCCCCCGTGCGTCCTTGTCTCAGGTGCGTCTAGGATTTGGGGGGGACGCGTCCCCGTGTTACTATGATATATATATATATATATATATATATATATATATATATATATATATATATATATATATATATATATATGCAAAGATTAAGAAATGCAAGAAATATACAAAAAAAATCATTTGATAGTACGATACTTACACCATTGATCAAGATTCAAGATATTTCATATTTGATAGTTCAACCTATAACTTTAAAGACACAAATATTCAAATTGAAATAAGTTCAATAACTAATGAGATGAAGAATGGTTGAATGGCCTCTTTTAGGGCCATTTTAGGGTTTAGGAGTAAAAAATAGAATAAAAAAATGTTTTTAGCACAAGTTTTTTTTTAAATTTAAGTGGCAAAAAGGTAAAAAATTTAAGTTTTTTGGGCGTATGCCCACGGAGGCGTCTGGATGCCCTGTGGGTGCCACCTGGAAGCCACACAGGCATCTGGATGCAAGTGGATGCCTACCACAGGCATCCACTTGCATCTAGATGCCTGTGGTGGCTTCTCGGTGGCACCCACAAGGCATCCGCCCCCGGATCCACCTCCATAGGCATCCGCTTCTGCATCCAACAGGCCTGTGGACGCATTGGTATATATATATATATATATATATATATATATATATATTGTATGTATATTTTATTAATATTTAATATATATATATATATATATATATATATATATATTAAATATTAATAAAATATACATACAATTTTGTATATTATACTTATATAATATATATTAATAATAATTACTAAATATTATATATTAATAAATTATATCTATATTTATATTTTATATATTATATTATATATATTTTCGTATATTATATTTAGTAAATGATATTATATTATATATTTTTGTATAATATATAAAATATAAATATAGAGTAATTATTATTAATATACATTATATAAGTATAATATACGAAAATATATATATTATACAAGTATAATATATGAAGGAAGGACCCGCTAACCCAAAACTCAAAACCCAAGTATAATATATAAATTCAAACCAACCCAAAACCCAGAGGGTCAAAAGGAAGGACCCATTTCATCATCAAAACTAATGCAAAGATAGGGTCAAAAGCCATTAAAAATGTCATCATGCTTCTAAAATTAGAGATTCATATCATTAACATTCTCTAAAACACAATAGCACTCTTTGTACACAAGACTTTCATGATAAAACTGAAAGTAGAAGGAATTTAATTACTTGAGACCATAAAAACAAGACTCGAACTCAGTGCGGGTTCGACAATGCTAACCTGACTCAGGACTCAACAAAAAATCAGCAAGACTCGGCAAAATACCAGTTTCTAGTGAGTCTCACCTAGAGAAAGTTCCTTCCTAGAGAGTCCCGAGCCCCTTAGACTTGGCTAGGGTCACTCGACTTGGGACTAGCCAGGACTCAGAGAGTCCTAGAACTATGCTTGGGACTAAAAGAGGGAAAAAATGCAAAAACTAGCAAACTAGTAAACATGGAAATATTTGTTAGGAGGGGATAACTACTATTGGTACTTCATGCCAAATATAGTGCGTTGAACTAGAAATATAAAACTAGAATTTGTTCAATGTTTCCAATTACAAATTGTAAACTCTACTCAACACGGACTTCCAAGTTCACGATAGGTCTCGAATTCTCAATCAAGTGCAACTTTGAACTTAAGTCCAAAACTAAAAACAGAAAGAATGAGATGCGCCTAATCATCTATAAATTTCTTTGTTCACTTGTGCTCTAAAAAAAATTTATTCTGAATGTAACTACGAAAATGAGGGACAACTGAAAACCCCAATATTTATATATGAGCAGAGGCAATTTTTTTAGAGCGTGTTAAAGACTAAATTTCTTTAACATTTTTTTGCACAATAAGACCAATTTCGGGAAAGGAAAACTAAAAACGGTTCACCAGCTCAAATTGGCACATTTTAGAAGTCAAGAAGTGATTAACCATGGTTTATTCCATATTTTTGTTTATGTTCTCTCTAGAACCAAGATCATTGAATTTGGCGCAATTGCCTTCCGTACTCCAAAGATGTATGGAGTTACACTAGGGGAACCCCCCTGTGTGTCACGATCCTCAACAATGAGATTGAGATATGTCGATTTCCAACAAAATCTGTGCAACAATTGACCTAAAATTCCCACTACCAAAAATCCATGCTATTGGAGTTAGGGTTCCATAAATGAATTAACTACAAGAATGTTCCTTTGATGCGCATACTCCATTTCTATGACTACTTTATTAAAGACTTCCCTAAACTAAAATTTAAAGACGAAGAATTCTTTTTGGTTTAAAATTCCCAATAGAACTACAAAATATTAGAAACCAAATGCAAAGAAGGAAAAGAAGAAAGAATCAGAGAAAAATCTTAATTTGTCTAATCCCAAAAACTATTTAACTAAAGGAAAAGCCTAAAATTCAAGAAAAATTCTTTGGAAAAAACCATCCTTCAAATAAAGGTGATTGAAAAACCTTTTGAGGAGGTATTTGCAAATAACAAAGATGAAACTTTAAATTTAGGGTCTTGTGATCTTTCATATTCTCAAAAGAAAGAACTTCTGAGTCAAGCGGGCTGAATAAAATTGTGGTCTCGAACCTTGCAACTACATCAGAAACATATAGAAAGATGAAACCAGAAAGACCTCAAAAATTGAACTCCCAAGACTTGGAAGCCCAAATAAATACTACAAGTGAAAGTCAAAACGAGATATCAAATATGTTCAAGTAGATCATGCAAAAATAAAAATAACCCACAAGTGGGAGCAGCTAACAAGTTGCTAGAAACAACCATAAAATCTGAAAGCACAGGGAAAGGGAAGGAGATAACAACCATAAAGGGGAAAACAGAGGTACATCCAGCCTCTAGAAGGGATAAGCCCTCTACCCAAATCAGCTAGAAAAAGCCACCCTTGTAACTATCATTTCATGATATGTGAAGAGACTGATCATCCCTCACAAACATAGGATACTGAAGCAGCCAACGATAGAAAAAAGGACATTTAAATTATGCAAGAAAAAAAATGTATAAAAGGATTTTTGAGGATACTTTAAACAACATCTGAAATGCAGCAAATCATGTGGCTGCTGACCCTCAAGTGACTCCAAGCATATGCCCATTGCTGGCACACCAAAACATGTTGAGGAAATGTCATGGAATAGTAATACATATGAATTGAGAAACAATGCCTTTTGAATTCCTAAACTCAAATAGGAAATTCATGTTAACTAATATTTGTAAGTGAACCTGGGGGGTTCACCCCGCAGTGCGACAGTCAAGTCACAAGCCTTGTGGATAAGGCATCATGTGTTCGAGTCTCTTCCCGTCCCAGTTTGCTTCAACGTTCTCGTGCTCACACTTGCTGTTGATGGTAGTTTGTGTGTGTTCGGTGAATATATATATAACTTGAAATTTACCTGTCTGATACAACTAACAAATCTGAACATATTAATCTGATATATATTCCCAATCTTAACAGGCTCCTTGAGGGTTCTGATGAAATTCTCTGACAAAATAAATCACTGCTCTGATAAATCATAATCTGATAAGTAGGACATATTTTCCACAGGAAGTCAAATTGTGATATTGCTATCAGGATTCAACTGTGTAGTTTTTTGAGTCAAACTCATTGACCCATGATTCATGAGTAGTGGTTCGCACGAACCCATCTCTCATGAGAATGAATGGAACACTTAACACTCATTGGATCTAGGTGATGCTCACAGAGGTGAAGCACCAGGACTTCCCAGGAGGTCACCCATCCCAGTACTACTCCAGCTCGAGTGCGCTTAACTATGGAGTTTCCTCCATGGTTAAACCCACTCTACTTGCATCCTCATTTACTACATGTAACATGCATGTTCAGATTAACTTTTCCAAATTATGTTCATTGAGAAGATGGATCATAACTTGTGCTTATAGATGGAATGGCAACATGAACAACAAAATTTTATATATTGGACAATTCATGGGCTAAGCTCTCAATTTTATTCTCTCTATATCTGTATGCTATTGAAATGCATTTAAATTTCAAAAACAAGAATTTTTTGTCCCATTTTCTATATTTTTTTATGTTTTTTTAATCCATTTTTTTCCTTATTTTTCACATTAAAATCCTGATTTTAAAAAAAAAATCTTATACTTCTCATTTGCCGATCTTTTTCCCAAAAGATTTTTTGCTGCTGTGTAGTACTACATGCTTTGAAAAAAAAACCACCCCTTTGAATCAACAAATATAATACCTGACTGACCTTGGATTTGAAATACATTCACTTCAAACACCAGTGTTGTCATCCCAGTTTATTGACTTACCCTACAAGAACTACTTTCACGGGAGGAACTTTTGCTTCATATTGTTTTGAGATTATGTGATTATCTGAATTCGAAAACTTTAATATTACAAGGCATCATGGAACTCCGGATATTTTAATTTCGTAGACAAAATCAGGTCAAAAATACAAAAATAGATGACATTAATGAACATTTTATAGAACTTCCATATCCTAGAAATGCAGCACTGGAATGAATAACACCAAACAAGCAGGCAATCAACACAATTTCACTCTAAATGTGGAAATTTATGAAGTTCAAATTTTGATCTTACAGAATGCTAGACAAAACTGCTGTTCTTGTTGCTTTGAAAAGAAAGAGAGGGCCTTGAATCTCATTCCATTTGCATGTGATGTTCTTCTGCAGAACAGAGAACACATCTATGACATCAATATTCTCACAAAAACACGTTTAAGACTTTTTTCCAATAAAACATGCACTTTCCAATTGAATAATTCCACCCTACCATATCATATTCATGTGCCACAATCCACAATGCTGAGTGCCATCTGAACCACATTTCATGAACAGTAGAACTAAACATTGTACCATCTGAACAACCAAAAAAGCAGATCAAAACTAAGGTTATCAATAAAGTGATACACAGAGAAAAATGTTTGTACTATTGATTCAATCACAAATGCAATTAAAATTGGAAACAGGTATTTAGAAAGGGAAGCAAATCAGAAACAATCTGCACAAAGAAAATAATGACACTAGAATATACATATTTTACTTAAATTTACATTGTTTTAATACATTAATTGAACTAGAAAATCATCTTACTGACCAATATCATCCAAAGGCTGGGCTTCTATCATCCATAAACATTTCTGATGTGGTACAAAATCTAGAGGTGATCGTGAAGTTGACTGGAGACCAAAGCTTATCGCAGTTCTCAAAGATTCAGTCACATTCAAAGCAGCCTGATCCTATTAAACAAATCCAAAATAAGTTTTCTGGGCTCAGTAAGAGATAAATTTAAAACAAGACAAGGTTAGTATAACAATTTGCAATTTCCCTAACTAGAAGAACTCGTCAAAAATCAAATTGAAGAACAAGTGGTTAGTAGCAGTCATAAAATAGGGTGACACCACTGTCTAGAAAGAAATCAATAATCCAGCACAATCCTGGAGTTCAAAAAGGAATTATGTAATACTTATTCTTGCACCTTAGAACCATCAATTAAACAAGAATGACCCAATACAGTAAAGTTTGTCTGTTCAATTATAGAGAATCTACCTGACACTGACCCACAGCATATCGTACACAACTTTCTGAGAGTTTTTTCAGCAACATTAGATCGAGACGCAAGCTCTTAATATTTGGCAATGGGAGAAGTGTAACCCATAAGTCATAAGCAGAAGAAGAACATAAAATCTCAGAGGGAAAGCAATTATCCATATGATTAGAACATTTGCAGGACTTCAAGGACATCCCAAATCTCTCGGCCCTTGGATATAATATCATATTTGAGCTAAATTTACTTCCAAGTGAATTATTTTCTCCTTCAACTTTTTCTGAAAGCTTCTGCAAGATGTGTAAAATGTTAATTGTCAAAAGAATGCTCTCATTGGAACTGTTTTAATAAAAATAATCTGCATCAGCACACTGTTTCATTAATATGATTCAGATTAAGATAGCAACAATTCCATTTGTATTAATTAAAGAAAGATCCTGCCTTGTATATCTCTTCACAGTCTTTGACAACTTCATGAGAACCATTATTAGTGCCCTGGTTAAAGATGCACAAGGCCATGGTCACTCCTGAAATTCACAAGGAAACAAATGTAAATAAAAGGATAACAATATAATTAGTCCCTCAAGATTGAACCTCCAGTGGTAATTTATTTTACTGTTCAAATTAATTCCTTAGTCCAAAACTGGCCTGCAAATGGACCGCAAAATACACAATGCCCACAAAACACGACTGCCTAGAGCATCGCCAAATGGTCAAAAAGAAACTCAACACAATAAAATGACACAAATAATGCACAAATACTAGAAACAGCAATGGCCAGAAGAGATCCATGAAAGATGCCAAAGACAGCAACATGAAATAAACTCTCAACAGCTTTTGCCATGCATTATTTGTAATTTAGAAGGGATTTTAGATTTAATTTTACTAAGATCCCCTTTCTTCCTTAGTTATTTTATCACATTATTTAGAGAGAGATGCTTGAAGTATTCTCCATTCCTACCATTTTTCCTTTTACCTGCAAGGTGCATTGACCTATCCAGTGATTGTTCATTACTAATATACACTATTTCTTTGAGCTCTTCTCATTCACCAAATAAACAGTCAACCATGACAATCTAAGAAATATTATCACTCTTTTTAAGAAGATATATTCCTGATATTGGCTAATTGCATACTATACAATGTCAGAATACGAATTGCATATGAGCATAGGGGAAAGCAAGAGCATTGCATTATACACCCTTCTACTGGAAATAGAATTTGATTATCTCAATCCATTGCATACCTTGCACTGTCAGGTATTTTAAATCCAAATTGGCAGAAACAGAAATTTCCTCTAGAGAAAGTTTTCCTGCCATGCAAATATAGAATTAAAAAATTAGAACTCTCTAGAAAGGTACTGAAAGTTAAGAAAATTCAACTTTGAACCGTGAACCAAATAACAGACCTGATGCAAATGCCAATCCCTGCTGTAAGGCTACTGGCCATAGCGTATCACAAAAATCTAGAAGACGCTGTTGCTGAATAAAAAGCTCAGATGAAGCTGTCAGCATAGGATGGCCACCATATTTCCACAAATAAGGCTTTGAGAAATTTGACCCAGAGCATAATACTCCATCCAAGTTTTTACTTGCATGTTTGAAGCTTTCAAATGCCTGATCAAGAAGGAAAAGGGGGCATATCAACAAGAGAATAAGAACTGAAAAAATAGGCTTAAAACATTAAGGGTTTAAGTAATAAATTAAATGTATATACCTGAGAAACAGAAACCTTATTTGGAACATTATCCAACATTCGGGCTACAAACTTTTTCACTCTTTGCCAGCAAATCAGCAATAAATCAGAATCAACAATGGGGCTGCTAGCTGACTTCCATAATGCAACATGGCATTCTTGCACCCACATGAATAGTTCATCAAAATTTTCATCACAAACAAATTCTGTACTGAATATAAGAACTTCATTTTCAAGCTCCCTGAGACTCTTCAAGACAGGATATAACCACACACAAATTTTTTTACCAACTGATGCAGAACTCTTGTCTGCAGAACTATTATTAATTACATTGAACATTTCATCCTCAAAATTCCATTGCCACATGATGCATCTGAGAATCGAAACCCTTCTGATCAGTTGTTGCAACCTCTTGATGACTGGATTAGTAATCTCACTCGAAGGCATTGATTTTATTGACTTGGTTGAAAAACAGGGTAATGACTCAACAGCTAAATTTCCAGAAAATAAGGATTTCAGTTCTTGCCAAACAGATGCGAGGCATTTCGAGATGGGGTGAGATTTTTCTTTCTCTATTATAGTCACAAAGAAACTAAAGAAAGGACAGTATGATGCAACCCTTGAAGCAAACCATGAAAGCCAACATATGCGAAGTTCTAAATCAGTAGAAGAAGCTTGTTCTATGATCCATGTTGCAGCAGAAAATAGCATATGTTCAATTGCCATGGAATCAAAAACCGGAGGATTTATTTCGGCAATGTCTACCAATGTTAATGAACTCGGAAACAAAATGTAACGAAGAAAATAAGAAGGAAAAAAAGAAGGACAAAGTTGTTTGCTCTTTAGCCACAACAAGAATCTATCTTCCTTTTCATTTCTTCCCATATGGAAGCTTGACAGTCCATCTAGACTTATCTTCAAGGATGTCCATTGTGCTCCTAAAAACTCCAGATACATACAGTCACGCTTCACTATTGATTCTCTTGAAAATTGTAGAAAGTTTCTTAGTTCTAGAGGTGTTGGCCATCCCCCTGGCAAAGATAAGCCTACCTTAAAACAGTTCTTTGGATCAATGATGTCAATATCAGAAAAGTGAAGCTTCATTAAATAAAAAGCAGCATTTTTTGCTTCAATTTGGTACAGAGAATTCAAATAGATCTGCTCCCAGCTTCTGTACAAGCACCAAAAGAGACTTCCTCCTCTAACTAGCAACTGTTGGAACAGTTGAATCCACTGAACAAACTCACGCAACGAAAGAAATATACCAAAGCATGAGACTTCATTCTTCAAAGAAGCATGCATGTTTGCCATTGAATCAATTAAGTTTGAAATCGGAATACCAGATAATGTTAAAATTCTTTTCAAGTCCTGTGTGCCATTTGCATTCATTTTGTTACTATCTTTGGAGGGCACCAACCAATTTGGTTCCATAAGACATATTTCAATTCCTCTGTTACGCATAGCTCTTGACACTTCACCATGATTTGGATTTACTGTAAGGAACAATCGGAATTTGGCATGACCATAAACCACCATTGGTTCCCCATTAACAATTCCACGCTCATTTACAGTAATTGAACCACTTGGCTCTAACAACGAATTAAGCCTGTCAAGCACCTGTATAAACAAATAAAACAAATAAAAACAATCTTAGGGTTATGAATCTTATGAAAACGAAAAAAAAAAGTTTAGATTGGCATATACATACCGTGGGATTGCAAAGATTTGCATTTTCAAGTGAAACCCATTCACCACGCTCTAAAGCCCTAATCAAACCACCATTGATCCATTCAAAATGTCCTGCAATTCCCTTCTTGTCCACAGATTTTTCAAAATGTCTCAGATTTTTCATTAACTTTTCAATGTCTACAACTGACCAAGACACAGATACCTCCTTAATTTCACTGACATTTTTTTTCACGCACTCCAAAATCGTAATCAATAATCCTATTGCCAGATGATTAATTGGCCTATATCCTGTGTTTTTATCAGATATTGAACTGAAAACTGGCACGGTGCCCTCAGCGTTGATACACTTCTGAAATGCTGCCCATCTATCAAGCAAATCTTTCACGACAATTTTACTGTGCTCTGCTGATAAGACTATTGCAGGAGCCCCCAAACATGCTGCACAGAGTTCTTCCAGATACCTCTGACTCTGTAAAATAGTATCATTCCAATGCCGAAAAGCATCATATTGCTCAAAACAACCAAGCAATTCTGAAGTATCCGTTCCATCAGAAAGATTATATTCATGTAATGTATTTCCAGTTAGTTCAGCAAGCAACCTGATCATCGAAGTTTTACCAGATGAAGATGGGCCAACCAAAATGCACATCCAACCCTGACTCACACACCGAGTCACAGCTTCCATGGAGTTAGCAAGCCCAGGAAGAAGTTGAAGCTTACTACTTATATCCTGACCACAGGAAGTGGTATTACGTGGGAGAGCAGCTTCTCCAACAAACAAAGTCTTGGGGGTAATTTTTATTTTTGGAAAAGCATTTATATATGCACTAGCACCAAAAACTTCTTCATAAAGTTTCAGGACTTGTTGACGATCTTCATATGTGCGCATTCTCTGTAAATAAACAATATTGAGAAAACAATCTTCTTTTGAATGGGCTTGAGAACCTGACAGTGAAATCACCAAGAGAAACAATTGACATGACCGTAACACATGTTCATGAAACATAAGAAGCAAACATAATCTGCAAATAAAATAATCAAGCACAATATAGGTAAAAAGGGATTTTTCCATTCTTAGCAATCTACTAATCTTAAGAGTTAGAAACTATAAACTACTTGTTTGTTCATAACAGATAACCTTCAATCAGATGGCATGATCGCAATACATCACGCAAGTTGAACTCCCATGGTGATCCAGTTTGTCCATATTTGCATTGAACCATAGTGTCAGTGTGAACTTGCGCATTAAATTCTATTAATTTCGTAAGAAGTGTCCTTGGAATAGATGGATATAAAGCGCTGGCTATAAAAAGGAAATCATCTTCATGTAATGCATCCACAAAAACCTGCACTCATTAGACAGTATGTCTTCATCATAAACCAATATGTTTGTCAAAACCTTATGCTAGCTTAACAATTCTAACACTAACTGATAAAAGCCATCTATGCACATCATCCTGAACCTAAATAGGATGCAACTTCTGAGAAAAGATACTGTGACAAACCTTGGTGAAACGATTAAGAAAAGACTTAGGTAAACCTTTCCTGCCACCTCCTTGATGAGAAGGATTCTGGCATGCAAAAAGTCGAAAGGAAGGTGGACACTTAAAACTTTGTCCCAGCTCTGGGACATACACTTCCCCACGGTGATCCAATATCGCATTCAAACCCTGTTGTTTAATAGATTAATAACATCAAATAAAATATAATCTCAAGACCTGAGACCTATTCCTCACATGAAATGACCATAGTCAGCTTAAAAGAATAGAAAACAACTTAGACTACCTCAAGGACAGACTGTGGGGCGAGGTTCAGTTCATCCAGTAAAACCCAACTTCCCACCTTTAATGCCTATTTTCAAACACTAACAAGTTGTGAGTGATTTCTCGCCATCTTTGAACAATAGGATCCAAGTTTAAGAAATAATGAAACAGCCTCAAACCATTAATGAAATACTATGACATTGGTTACCTGCAAAAGAATGCCATCAGACCACTGGAACTCAATTCCCTTGGTTCCCTCCACAGGTAAATCAGAACCTAATAGGTCCATAATGTCTGTCTGCGATGAAGATAATACATAACACATTATCAAACAGTATCAACCCACAAAGTGACCAGCAAGACAAAACTTCCAACTCAAGAATCCAAATTATGTCGCCATTACTTATTTTTTGTTATACTCTTTTCCATCTTTGCAATGCTGACACAATATCAATATAAGAATAGATTTATTGTATCCTATATAGAAAGCAAACAATTATTTGCTTTTGTGTACCAGTCAGTCAAGTAGAGCTCATAGATTTCGCAAGTTCTAGATTTATCTTTCATGAAAACCTTTGGGGTTCTATTAACTTAAAACTTTTAAATTGCTCAGTCAGAAACAAAAGCACATTTTGTATTTTCTCACTTAAAATAAGAAAACAACATAACATCCCTTTTTAACTGGATCTTAAAATGAATATACTTGCCTGTTCAGAAAGATTAATTCTCACAAGATTGTGCTGTGAGGAATTCGCAAGGGCAGCAACCAAGCTTGTTTTACCTACTCCTGGACTACCCTCCAACAAGACTGACATGCAAAACAATTTGTTCAATATTTAGCTCCATACTTACAAAATGTACACCTTGTAGATTTGGTTTTCAAACCAAAAATCAAACAGGATAAAAGAATGCATCCAATTAGGAAAATGAACATAAAATAGTTTGCCTGGTTTATGAAGTTGCATGGCACGCAGTATACGCAAGCCATTCTTGCTCGTCGTTGGCGCTGATAATTCAAAATTGACCCTTTGATTCACATGGACACCTAAAGAAAGTATCATAATCAGCAAAATAATATGATATTAAGTATATGATTAGGACTGTACATTTTGTCAACTGGAAATATAATCTCTAATTAACTATAATATGCACTCCAGCTCTTGTCAAACATAAAGATCAATGTAACATAAAGCATGAGAAGATACAATCATCAAAACAC
Source organism: Chamaecyparis obtusa (assembly GCA_027943335.1). Lineage (NCBI taxonomy): Eukaryota > Viridiplantae > Streptophyta > Pinopsida > Cupressales > Cupressaceae > Chamaecyparis > Chamaecyparis obtusa. Next base: position 916,640 of record BSBK01007314.1, read on the forward strand.
AACTAGTAATATAAAATCCTAACATTCTATTGAAAAACTTTATATTGCATGCACAGAAATAACTCATTTTGAACTTGCAAGGAATTGAATATAAAATATATATACTGATACCTTTGAAAATATAGAATGGATGAATACCAAACATATCATTCGACTGATTATTCTCAAGAACAGGCTCATTAATAGATTCCAGTAGCGATCCTTCAGCCTGGTAGCCATTATAAGATGCCAAAATATTATTTCCTATACCAGATAATACGGTTTCTTAAATTTACCTGATAAACAATAGACACATAGAAGCCATCATTTATGGCAAGTGCATGACCATGATGAGAATGCACAAGAAATAAATACTGAAAAATACATCAATAAAGTACATACATGAAGCTGATGCAGTAAAAACTTTAGACATGCATCCTTCAATCCCTCTGCTGTAGCATTTGACAGTCCAGAGCCTGCCAACACAGATGCAATGGTAATGGGTAATCCAAAGTGACCATACATTCTAATAGTACAATTGAACTAATTTAAACCAGGGATATTCCTTTTACATGGTGTCATAACTGCCATCTTTGAGAATATTTCAACTACTACTGATTCAACAATAACCATACTTAGTAGCATTTAAACACAAAAGGAAATCAATAGGAACTGATTTCTAAGGATTGTTCAATACCAGTGAAGGAGTGTACATTCGTTGCCTCTTATTAGTTGGCTTTGCTATGGCATAAGTTGAACAAGATTTAATTTATTATCAGAAAATATACTTCCTTTAAAGTCCAGGAGTTTTTGAACTCCAAAATAACTTATGACCTTATTACTATGCAACTCCCCTATCAGCTTCCAGCAGTCATCCTCGTGCAACATTCTTAAGTTACCAAAATGATACAAGAGTTCATTCTCGAAATAGTTATCTAATATGATCTTATCAGCATATAAAACCTAATAGATATATGCAAAAGTCTGAATCAGATTTTCACAATGCTGGCTAAAAGTTGGTCTCATGTCCATATGTCAATCGTGGAGAGAAGAACTTGGGTCAAGGGTGACCTCAGTCAATCTTCTAATAGATTGGCATTGCCCTTTCTATGTCTGATGTTCAAGTTAGATTATCGAAGATATGAAGACTCCTTTTGGTGTTACTCCTCTTTCAACTTATTTGCATCTGCAAGATTTACAATGGGTTGTGTCTTCTTTCCCAATATGCAGTGTGTTTTTTATGATTATATGTCTAGGCATGATGTAGACCTCTGAGTCATATGTGGGAAACCTTTCATCTAGCCAATGAATCTATCACTATGTTAAGTAACTAGGTGACCATATTGAATGAGAATAGCACAAGTACATAGCATGCATCTCAATCTTAAATGATTACATAAGATCTTGTAACTTGAGCACTAAAGCAGAACAGAGTTGGTTTCGCTAACCTGCTTCAATAGCCAAGTGATGTAAGCAAAACCAACGACAAACAGCTTACAGAAATTTGACAAACTCATAAGATTGCAAGGTTTTGTCAGAGAATTTGGTATAAAGACTCCAGTAGATTTACATCCAACAGATTCTGATTCTTGGCAGTCTTTTGATGTGACTGAAACAGCATATTTTTTAAACTCCAGCCAACATAGAAACTTTCAAGTTGATAGCTCAACACAGCCAAATAAGCTTTCATATCCTCTTTTTCCTTCTACTCTTTCCTTTATGCAAATAAAATATGAAATAAGCTTGAGGTTTAGAAATTTCATTGGTTTAATTGTTAGAGTTGATAGTTCCTTGATCTTTACAGCCCTACTTATTATGTCCTAGAGCCTTTGAGGATAGATTTAGTAAAGGCAAAGCTACGTTGTTTTTTTATAGGCTATCTTAAATGTATGGATTATATTTATTATTTACATTTAAGAAGATTTCCTTAGTGAGATAGCTAGGATTTTGCCTATTTGTTATCTATTTATTTGTATTATCCTACACCTCTTTTCTCTTTTAGCTAAATATTCCTTGGTAGTAACTAATTTGTTATGTGAAATATAAGAAGAATGCCACTCCTTTTCTTTGCACACATGTTCTCAATCCCTGTCATAAGGAATAGGACACATAGGCACACACTAATGCAAGGTGGCAAATGTAGAAGCTTGAAGTCACATGCATAATTCATCTTTTCACCTCTACAAAATAGAGGTTCTCTTTCCCTTTCTTTAAGAGAAGTATATGGTTATCTTGTTATTTTGAAGCTCTCATTTTGTATGGTCAAGTGCTTGTAGGTATCACAACATTCACAGTGCCATCTTAAATAATATACGTAGTGTTTTCTTCAATCAAATAGATTCAATTCACAAATGGTATGATCCTCCTTCATTTTGTTGATTTATTTTCCTTTTGTATCACACCTTTCTTCTTGCCCAAATAGATGGTTACATTATGTCCATCAGTCAACCTTAATTCCAATAATTACCATAAATGAAAATCTCATATATTATTTATTTTTAAATCTATACCAGTACTCCCTGAGGATGCGTCCCCTGCCAGGGCACCCCCATTCACTAAGGGGACATTTTACGAACTTGGGAACACCTAGGAAACACACCCTCCCTATCCCCAATCAGTGCCACAAAAGTAAATGTCCAAAAAATGTTCCAAAATTGGGAGGGGACAGCTAGCTCCTCCGGATAGCCAGGCGATGTCCAGGCATCCCCTGACAGTCCTGGGACAGCTAGCCATCCCCCACAGCCCAGCAGCAAATTCACTTGCATTCTTTAAGAAAAAACACATTCTTAAATTTTAAAAAAGGGATGGGCTTGCAAAAGTCACAAACAAGGGAAATGTGAAAAGTAATGAGGGCAGTCATTTTGGGCAAAAAATTCTATAACATTTCCCTTTGTGTCACAATACAGATTATAAGGTTAAGTCTTCTCTGCACACTAGTTCATAAATCACCCTGAGAAAAGAGATTCAAAAGTAACATGATGAGTTCAACTGCAACATCTCAGATACAGGTTTGAAAAATAGCTCATTTGATGTATACAGCTGATTGGTGGATTATTTTGATATAAAATATAAAAAGCATTAACCATGTCAGTACATATGAGATAATGACAGCATTTTGAAGGCTTTTCTGCTCACAGAAAAACTAGCAATAACAGTTTTGGATTTTGGAGGCTTAAAGACAGTTGTTTCAGAGTGAAAAACACAAACAATTCCATTCAACATTCTGCAACAACTTTATTGCGTAGAAAACTTCTGCCCAAGCATTAGGTCAATGCTGGATTCAATTATAAGTCATGTAATCTGCCACAGTTCCATTCTGAAGAGATCCTTAAACCCCAGTGACATCTTTCTGATAGGACCAAGTGCTGGTTATGGACCAATTTGGCAAATGGGACACCCTCTCTCATGACTATTAAGCCAAATGTGAGACTTATCCTATCAGTTATATGACCGTACCAGTAATGGGAAGATCGAGAAGAAGAGACATCCCATCATGGCAATTGAGACAAAAATAACATTGACCCTTAGCAGGTGTAGGTTGATTCAATGGAATTACTCCCCCTTGATGTGGCTATTAAGCCATCCAAATGACTCTTAGTAAATTCTTCAAACACTGGTAAAAAATTGCAATTGTAAAAAATTTCTAATGCAAATATTGTGGCTTCTGAAAGTTGAATGATAGAAATTGCAAACAACGATGATTTAAATTCTGTTAGTGGTGGTTACATAACCACCCCCTGTTGACAAATGGTTTCATCAAAAGGGACAGTTATATCACAAAAGCTACAGTTGCATCACAAAAATGGTTGTTTTTTCACAAAGCAATCATTTTGTCTATTTCGAACATTCAAGAAGAGGAACCATCATTAAGGCATTGTTTTTTTGGTTCATTTCTAAACCTTTAGGCTTACAATTAAAGACTAAAACATGTTTACTTCTTCATATCTCTTCCCAACTAAGATTAGAGAAGATTGAGAAACATTTTTCAGCCTTCATTAGCCATTTTCTACAATTAATGAACTGACATGAGCTTTTTCATGGAGGCTGTATTAGTCGGTTGGGTGCATATGGAGTTAGCTGTTGTTTTAACGTTGAGTTTGACAATTTCCAACTTTGTTGCAAAGAGTATTTACAAGCATGTGAATTGTAGATTACAAACTTGTGAGTTAATTTGAGGTGATCTTTCCTAGAAAATCAACATTTTAAACAGCAAAAATCACAAGACAAACAATAAAAATCCATTGTCGATACAGAAAAAAACTATCTACTTGAAAAGTGTGATATTACTACAATTTTTATATTATTGCTGAACTTTCACTACTTCAACAAATTATTAGGTGATTTTTCACTTCTTTTTTTCATTCTACTCACACTCCAACATGTTGGAAAAATTATCAAACACTCACAATTGAAGGTTTGCCCCTCAATCCTGCAAGAGGGCATTGCCTCTAGACCCTACAAGGGGCACTACCCATTGAGCCCACTCCACATACTTTGGTTTTAAGAAGAAAAATATGAGGCTTGTTTTGGACCCCTGTTTTCCATGAATGAAACTTGTAATAGTAGTAACAAGGACTTGTAATTTACAATCAAATAACAGTATGACGTGCACTCAACACATTTTTTATCTATAAATGAAGGAAAAACTACTTATAGCTTTTCTGAATTAAATTTTATCAATGTCTTAAAAAAAATATTATTCAATTATGAGTATTCTATTGTTCGAAAATTTTGCCAAGCTTTTACCAAGTTGCCAGGCCCAAGTCAAATTAGGATCATCAAGTTTTGCCAAGTAACAAGTTTTAAACTATGATGTGGCTGTTAATATAATGATTTAATTTTAGACATCCCAAAGGACCTCCATTTGGCAACAAGCTTGTTAACGAAATGATTATAATGGACTTTACTGGAGTTTTCTTACTATTTAATTTTTCAAGGTATGAACCATGTTTTCTTGGGATGAGTTGTGAATTGTGCTAAAGAATTTGATGACAGCCAATCAAGAGGTTGTCAATTCATCCATTTCAAGTGTTTGGTGTTGTTTGGCCATGATGGTCAGAACAACACGTAGTGAGATTAAGTCTATATGTTGGTGGCAATGTAATGGAATCTCCACACCCTATTTAGGAACCACACTCACTCGTCCAAGGGCTTGCTGAGAGAACTCACTGCCCTTCGAAGCTTATGACAAGGAACCATTGTAAAATTAAGGTCACACTATTCGACATTACTAAGGATGCACTACACAAGTTCCAATTCTTCGATAAAAGAAAGACAGTTGAAATCCCAACATCTTATAGGTACTTGGGTGTTATGTCCACAAGGGTTTCTTTAAATCAAAGGCCTACATCAATCAGAGTTTTGCAAGGGTTATGCATTTCTATTTTCTAACCTCTAGTAAACCCTAATCTACCTAATTATTCATGATTGAAGTAGTCTCATTTCGAACTCCAATATATCAACGCTATTATTGCTTGTCAACATGTCTACACATGTCCCACTTGTAGAAATGCACTAATTTTTACTAGGGATATCTCCCAAGGAGTCCGCTATTGTTTCCTAAGAGGGATATGTTTTGAGGAGAAAGAAAAAAGGTCCCCATCCCCACCCCGCTGCCTCTCTTTTAACTACAACTTTCCTTTCAACTACACCAAGGGTGGCCTGGTAGAGACTTTTACAAGGCAAAAATTTTATGCAAGGCCTTTGTAATATTCATTGTATATAGGTAGAACTAGAAGTCTCCCACTACAAGAGACATTATTAACAAGCCATTGTGCCTAAGGAAAAAATCATTGGACATGGTGAAATTATAAATGCTTAAGGGCCTCTCCTTACTATTTCAAAGAAGGAATATACAATTTTTTCAAGGGTTATTCACTATGTAAATTGTGAAAATAATATGCATATAGTAAGGAATTGTTAGGTGAGCGTAAGGGAGGATGTGTTCACAAAGATTTTTTGAAAGGAGGTGTGTTATTTAATTTTGTACATTATGTGTGAGTTCTTCAACACAAGTATGTTATTTATTTTTGTACATTTTTTAGATCATCTTATCACTACATAGTCCTCACAAATACACTTGAGATTTCCTCGGAACTGGAAATTTATGTCCTTGTTGTGGCTATCATTCAGCCATGCATTCATCACAAATACAAAAGAAGCATGAATCATCTTGATGTATTATGTATAATTTTTCAATCAATAAACATACAATTATAGGCATCAATGTCAAATGCAACTTATATATACTTATATTCACAAATAAGCATTGTATCAAACATCACAACATTTAAAAAAATAATTTGGATCATCATCACATCTTAAATAACGGTATTTCAAAAATAAAAAATAAAAAATAAAAAAGGAAAGAAGGTGAATCTATCGAACAAATAATGAGGTTGACCTTAAAAATGGTCCCTAAAAGTTTTCAATTATCACTAAGAAATTGAGACAAGTCACTAATTCATTACATTGATGTATCTGTGATGTACATCCTGCTCTACACAAGATAGAGAAGCATCCATAAATGACACAAAGACTTCACACTGAGAAAAGATTTATAATCATTTTGATTTGAAAAATTGCATTGCCACAAAAATGACAAAAAATTTAAAACCAATAGTTGTGCTGTAAACAAATAGAAAAGCCCAAAATAAAGAATCAAAGAAACTAAAACTGAACACTTGAAACAAAGAAAAAAATGAGATCATTTATGTAACTGTAAAATAATATAAACTTAAAAGTAGAAATGCAAGATGATAGCAGGATATTATTCAATAAAAGAATGCATTTTTTGAGTAAGGAGATTACCTAAGCTCAATCCATCTAGAAGAACAAGATACGCCCCATGTACAAATGCAGCATCAGTACCAATATATTTCTCCGTGGTGTTCACAAATGTTATCCATGACAAAAGGTCCCTTACTGTAAGCACTCTCCCCACCTCCTTGTCGTGAAACCACTTCATGGTTACCATCATTCAAAAAAATTGTCAGTATCTCAAAGCTGTGTCACACCCCATGAGCCATGAAAAAGATATTGTAGCTTATATACACAAACAATATTCCAAACACACAAAAATTGATATAGACCTTATTTCAGACTAACATGAGCAAAAAGACATACTTTCCAGAAATTAAGGAGAGGATCTGCAAGACGCAAGAGCTCAGGTTTTGAAAATCTGCAAATGAGGAAAACAGTGGAGAGTTTTTTAGCTATAAGCAGCAAATAATGTGTTTTAAAACTGCCCTTGACAATAACTGAAAGTTAAGTTTACCACAATCAGGGATTTTAACAACCTGTTGAGAGTAATGTTTCTCAAGTCATCCAAATCAGTAATGGAAGGCACCCATATCTCAGTAAATCGATTCCGCAATGCTGGAGACAGTTCTTTCTTTCCAAAATCCCCACCTGGGTTCATAGTAGCCATTAGGAAGAACTGTGGATGTGCAATCAACTCCTCTAAACAAGGACCTCCCTTCTCAGCGAGTACCTGAAAACAATTCACTGGTGTGAGTTCTAGATTAAAGCATCTTTACAAATACAAAATATATCCAAATGGTTATATATTCAATGAAAAAAAAGGAAAAACCTGCAAATCTTCCAAAACATAATAATAAAGTCAATTCACTGGCTATCTGATGACCACCTTTTGCAAGCCTTTCTAGCAAAATGAAGCTTATAGCACATTTGATTTGTTTTGCCCATGGTTGTAAAATCACCAAGTACACACAAAACTTGGGACCACTCACAAGGATGAAGCTCTAGCGAGTTACTCGCCACTGTGTTTTTAAACCAAAAATTAAATCCATTTTTATGCAGAAAACTCACTAATAACTCCCATGTTTGCAGAAAAACTTGCCAGTCCGATATAAACTGGTTTCTTTTTGTCACCCACTGTTAAAAAATTCATGATTTTTGCATTTGGGCAGCAACACACAACTAGTGATTTTGGGAATGCCAAAATAAATATTATTTTGTTTTTAACAAATTTCAACTAATTTTATCAATTTTATATGATTTTTTAAAACAAACGCCTGATTCTCCTCTTAATGATAATACTATAGAAATGGTATTTGTCACTAAGGTTTGTGTCACCCCAAACCCCCACAAGAACCGTACTTCTCAATCCCATTGGGTCTTCACTCCCAATCTCCACTATTTATCGGAATCCCTTGTCACATAAGAAACTTGTTACAATGAAAAGGTGACAAAAAATCGGGATATAACTCTTGAAAGTTCCCAGATATTTTTATTGCACAACTTGCAATAAAATCTCTTTAAATGAGGCAACTTCTACATATGATATGGCTAGTGCAAGTGGGTCTGTTACTCACATAGAGGTTGATCTTAACTGGATTCTAGAAACTGGAAACTGGATCAAAGAGTTTACAAGATTTTAGAATCATTCAATGATTTGCAAGATTATCAGATTACTCAAGTGATTAGATAGGCCAACAGAGCAGCAGATTTCCTAGTAAACTTGGGAATTCATAAGGCTGACGAAGTGGCAGTATATGATAATCCCTGTCAATGGCCAGAATTGAGCAGGATTATCAAAGAGGACAAAGGACTTTCAACCAGTGATTGTGAGGGAGTAGGTTAAAAGATGTCTGTAATGAGTATTGTTTCGAGATAAGAGGTGGTACATTTAACAGGAAAGGCTGGCTATACGGTAAGGTCACAGACTGAACAAATTACTAGGTGCTTCGTACAATAGTTTCTAAAGCCTTTGGAGCAGTCTACCAGGCTTCAAGAATGGTAGATGCATTGCTGAAAAAGGTGCATAAACATGCAGCTACTGTGGCTATATCAGACATGAAGATAGAACAGAAAAAAGGGTTTCATCGCTGAGATTTTTGATGCTGAGGGAGAGGCCAAAAAGAAGAAATTTGTTGACGCTTTGAGTCTATTCCATGCAGGCTTGTTTGATCTGGACATGACAAACAATGGTGATCTTTTCTCTGCCTCCCAGCTTGAGAGGATTAATGTACTGGTGGATGGCTATTTAACCATCACAAAATGGATGTACTAGGTTGTCAGATTGTAAGGGAGCTAACCCCTATGGTAGACACTTATCAATAAAAAAAATTAATAATCCAAATAAGTGTTTTAAAATATATTTTTAAAAATTAAAATTCCAACAATATTGATATATTTTAAATATGTTTAACTTTATAGCACAAAAAATAAATAAAGAAATAAAGAAAGAAGAAAAATATAAAAATGAATTGAACATAAATATGGAGTGGGGGAGCGAATATGACTATCTCATTATCAAATTAAGGAGTATCAATCAAAATAGTAAAAATTATATTATAGAGAGGAAATAATTTCTAGGTATGGGTTTAATGCACCGTTTAGGCTCTACCATTATTAATTCTTGAAACCAATTAATAAATTCAATTTAGGAGTTGAGTCCAAATTGAGAGTCTTAGACAATCAATTTGTATATTCAATTTAGAAATTGGGTCCATCTTTAGAGTCTTAGACACTCAATTTTTATATTTCCAAATAGTTTTGTATAATTCCCAATTTGTCCTTGGATATTACTGATCTATGGCCAGATTTCCATTTCGAGAGTTGCTCAATACTTTACCAAGGAGCCCACTTTTTGATGGGGCAAGAATAGGCATGATTGCTATAGAATGAATTTGGAAAAAGTCATTAGCAGTACAAAGCATCTGCATTCCGTAGGGAAGATTTTGAAAAGCCTGCAATGAAGCTTACGATACATTTTTTAATCCTAAAAATAGTGGAAAACATGTTTTTAAAATATTTTTTGATTAAAAAACTCTAACCCGAATTTCTATATGAATATTAGGGCAAACAAATATGCTTATTAGGGAGAACAATGATGGATATTTTGGGTTTTTCTGGTCAGATTTCTAATTTCATGGATTAAATTCGCCGAAGCCTATGCCACAACTAATAACAATAACTAGCAAAAGGACAGCTCTCACCAGTACCACAAAAGTTCTAAAATGGCTCAAAGACAAAAGGAGATATCAATAATCACTATCTCAAAAAGTGGAACTAGGTTGGTGGGATACTCAAATAGATACGAGTCTAATGAAAGCCCTTTTAGTCTCTTTGCTTGGTGAGATATTTGGATATAGATTAGTCTACTAAAGCCGCAAAAGTTGAGAATGAGGATGGGCTACATGAGTCGATTAAAAAGAAGAGTTAAGTCTGTAAGGAGTCACATAGATACAAAACAAATGAGAATGGAAAGAGGAGAACTATTAATTCAGTAATGCTATGGTCTTTTGCAAGCTTGCATACAGCAATATTTTGGAGGAACCACCCACAAATGCTTCAAGATTTTATAATCAGTATGCAGGATAAAAAGAAAGAAGTGAGCTAAAAGAGAAACTACAAAACACCTCAAAAAGTTGGATGATAAGAAATTGAAGGAGCTAAATGAGAAATAATTGTCAATGGAAATAGAGTTTTAAAAAAAAAGAGACAGGGTAAGTTAAAGAAATAGGTTAGAGAGCCCACTTTTAAAAGCACTTAAAGAGCTTGTAAAAAAATCCAAAGAAGTTAAGGAAAGAGTAGAGCAAAAGAGCAACAAACCAATGGATGACGTCTTCCTGAAATAAAATATGAAAATTGTGCAAAACAAGTTGAAAAGTAAAATATACAAAAACAAAGACAATAGTACAAATTGGCCAAAGAAAGAGTTGAAAAGCCGGGAAGAAATAGAAAAAATTAGAAAAGAAAAGAAAAGTAGAAGAAAGCCTACATTGACGTCTAAGACTAAAAAGGTCAAAATGGAGGAAAATGAAAATAAGAATGAGGAAGTTGCAACTAAGGATAAAATGAAACAAATATAGGGAAAAAAATGTCCAAGACGCATCACGATAAGAACCTTCAAATTCAAGGGAAATAATGTATCTAAGGAGTCGAGAGTAGAGGAGATGACTCATACAACATATAAGATAACATCAAGGTCACTACAAGATACTCCATGAAGGAATAAGGCAATATTAGGGAAAGAGGAAAGCAACATAGATAAAGATGTTCTTAGGTGTAATTAACAAATAAAAGGCGGAGCACTATAACTTTCTAAATATACTAGACAAGAAAATGATTTGTCTCTAACTTCACACCACTAAATGCCTCCTTTGGCATCTAGTCCTTCAAAATCCTATGAGGACATATGTTTTGCACATAGACTACCATATGGCATGCTTCTACCCAAAGGAGCATTGACAAGTCCAGGTCACGAATCATGGCCATAGTATCCCCTATGATTGACCAATTCTTTCATTGTGCAACACCATGCTGTTGTGGATTGTACAAAACTATCAAATCTCTCTTTATCCTTACTTCCTTGCAAAAACTTTCAAACTCCTTGGAGGTACACACTCATGCATTGTCTCATCCCGTGACCTTGATCTTCCCTATTTGGTTTTAAACCAGAGCTTGAAACTCTTAAAACTTGCTAAAGGCGTCATCTTTGGTCTTTAAGAAATAGTACATGCTTCCTACAACTGATCCTAACATCAATCCACACACATCTAAATGCAACGAGCCTAAAACCCCTTAGCCCTATGCTTGTTGCTTCAAAAAGCAACCTTGGCATGCTTGTAAAGTATGTGTCCTTCACAAACTTCCAGTTGTTCAATCCTAATATTTGGAAATCCAATGACAATCTCCCACAAAATAGGCAATGCTAGATGATGCAATTGCCCCATCCTCTTGAGCCTTAACTCACAAGATTATCACTATTATGAACTAAAGCTGAAATCAGTTGACCTTGTCACCTATAAAGTTTGTCTTCTCTAACCCCTATGCCTATGTTATTGAAACTGAAAGCAAGTCTAAGAAAAAGAACAAGATATTTGTGGCATAGTTACAAAGCTCAACCTAAACTCCAAATTTGTGTTCTTCCAATTTGGTAAAACACTGTCAAGTTGATGTCATATGCCTAGAGGCCGCATTATCCACAAGCCAAGCATCCTTTGAAATTGTGCTAGTAGAAAGACAAGAAATAATTGACATATTTTTCTCAAACTTGGCAGCAAACTCATTCATCTAAGTTCTTATAGAAGTGGATACCTCCTATTGTTATTGCTTCCCTTGGTTCTTCTTTTTGTCTAGACACCATGTTGCATAATGACTATACTTATGACAACTAAAGCATTTGATATGACTCGAGTACTTCCTTAACTGTGAGGATGCTTCTCCATCCTCTCTCTTAATCTTGGTGTTCTCTTTTCCTTCATTTCCCTTACTCTGTCCAAAGAGAGTTAAATTATCGTCACCACCCTTCTTGGCTTTTTACTACATCCAAATTTCCTCCTCGATAGCATCATCCCATAATATCTCAAACGAAAGAAGCTTTTACCTAGCACAAATTCCCTAAGCTAAAGCATGCCATGAAGATGAGAATCAACTCAAAGATAAGTTCACTAGCTATGCATATTCCACCATTTTCTTGACTACTACAAGCTAGTCACAAATCTGAATGATCTTCATCAAGAACTAGTAAAAGTATCAATACTAAAAATCTCTATGGATCTAGGTCTATTTCTCAACATCATTTTCCTATCAATTTTTTCACTTTAGAAAAGACTCATCAGAACATTAAACATCTCTTTGGTTGTTTTTTCATTGACAAGAGCTTAAATAGAATTATCAAGCAATGCATCTCCAGGCCCCTTGGATATGTCTCCAATCTCTAAAATGTCTCTAGAGACTACCATATTTGTTGGGTACTCAAGCACGACATCCCCTGACGACTCCAAGTCTCCCACACAGATTTTTGACATCTCAGACAATAAGAATAGGTCAAAACATGTGTAAAAGGAAAAAAAAGAATTTACAAAAAAATGTTAAAAGCATGGCACAACAAAGAGAAGTGCCTCTGATGGTGGAAATTAGCCTCCAAAACTAGAACGAAGCCTCCCACATAAGAAAGGAACAAAAATTGCTATGTTTTCACGTTTACATTAAATGGGCTCCAATAATATTATGGTAATATCCAATGTAAGGCCCATATTCAATTTCTTGTATAGACATTTTGGACTATGAAATGAATTTTAAGCTTATTTGGTGGTTTTAAGATTTTTAAATTTCTTTCTACCCATTTTGAAATTTTATTTTCCTTGTGCTTGAAGTTTTTTCTCATCCATTAGTTGTGGGGTAAAGGCCCACTCCCTTTTATCAAATCATAAAAAAAAGAACAATAGGCCTATCAAGCCATGAATAAGGAAACAAATGAGATAAGGATACCAAAAGGTACGTGAGAGAAGAGAAAGCCTAAAATGAACTAAGAAGATGATAAAGAGGGACCCAAACCCACAGAAGAGTCAAAAGAAAACCAAAACCAAACCACTCAAGACAAAATGACCAAAACCTTGAACAAAACTAAGATTTTTATTATTTCGTGAAAGGAGAACATCCATAGTCTACTGGGAACCCTCCTCCACAACTTCATTTCCTTCAATATGAAGTTTCTCAACCTCTTTCACCCTTTCTTCTTCTTAAATGCTCCACAATATTTTTTAGATTTGCTGCTTAGCATTTAAGCTATCCCACATTTCTATGGACGAGCCAAAACTACATCATGATCAAAATAATCAAGATACATACACACAGATTCTCCAAGAAAGGAAAAGTGCCTTATAAATCATAACCATCCTGCTCCATCTTAAGGGAAATATCCCCCATGTTTTCATTAACCAAATAACTGGGGGAGAAATGGACTCCACTAGTTAACATTGGATCAAGCCCCGAATCAGATTGGGGAATGTGAACTTGTTGTGATTTCACCAAATGAAATCAGCATTAAGGAATTCAAACTTCTTTATCCATTTTTTAAGACTGACATGGCTCATGCTAGTAGAACGCTGACAAGTGCAAGTCTCAATCTTGTGTCCCATATTATTGCAATGAAAGCTTCTAAAAGGAAGCCCTTCAAAATTCAAATACTAAGTCCAAGTGCCAAAAGAACCAATTTGAATGGAATAAGGTGGAGGTTTAAAAATGTCAACCAAAGCACAAACCTTGATGTACCTATGTGAAGAAACCATCTCCTTTGTGTCAATCTTAACAAAAATACCCACTTGGTTGACCAGATTTTTTATGAGATTTGTATTCCACATAATAAGGGGTAGATTATAAAGCCTAATCCAAATAGAAGTTTGTAATCTGGGCAATGCTTGAGTCAGACAAGAACCCATGGGATGAGAAGAGGCCTGATTGCACAAAAAAGAATGGATCATTTTAAACCATGAAGTTACAGTTTGCAACCAAATGAAAGAAAATAGAAAAAGCCCAAAATCCAATGATTCAATCACAAGGATCGATAGATTAGTCCATGTAGACTTAGCCCAAGCCAAAACAAATTCAAAAGACAAACACCTTCGCATGAACCGCAGAATCCTAGAGCCATCTCCAATATGAAAATAGATTGCATTAATACAATCATCTGAGTTATGAAAAGTTGATGGCTCATCTATGAAAATCGCCTCTGTATCCCCACATAAAAAGAGAAACCTACCTAAATGATGGACATTCTCCTCGATGGGAGAGGATCATGAATCTGTTGACAACTTAAGATGAGCAGGGCCACGATTAGCCCATTGAACCTGATCCAAGCAAAAGGCACTACACTCATGGAAAGGATTTGGCCTATTTTTGCACTCTACTAAGGTTTTTAGATCAATACTATATGGAACAAACTCTTTTGTATGATCCACACTCTATACACTACCCAAAGGATCAAAAGAGAGAATAGGAAATGGGATCGCTAGCATAATTTGAAGCTTTGAATGAATACCCGCAACAGATCGTAGAGAATAATGCTTCCTTCTATCCCCGACCTCTACACGACTAGCATTCTCTCACACCATGCTTCAAATTTTACCATCTTGCACTCACATTCGCATCAAAATTGCCTACTTTGTGAAGATTTTCCTGGCCAGAACTGCCCTCACACCTATTTGCTTGTTATAGAACATAGGAAATTTATACTGGTTTATATTGAATTCAAATTAATTTCTTACATAAAGTTTTCTTCCTTGTGCAAGAAATTAATTATTGCACTAAACAACAATGGTTGTTTTTCATTTTTGTACACACAAAAGTTAGAACTGATAATATTCCAAATTTAGCTAGAAACAAAATATAATATGCAAGAACTATCTATAGTTTGCAAACAATTAGTGCAAGAATTATAATATGTAGCATGAGTATAAGTACTAAAAATGGGATTAGCAAACTTGGTGCTAATATTTTTTAAAATTTTTTTTTTTTGAGCAAAATGTAAAGTGGGGGAAGACAAGCCTTCTACCTATTGTGGAAGTATTGTATAGGTGGAACAACCATGATCAATAATTTATTTTCCTGTAACACAACAAGGCTCTTACACAAGGGTGAGGGCTCATTTCCTTCACATACCTAGAAAAGGTGTTGATCCTTGCCCAAATGAGATAGAACATATGATGTTGTGAGGGATCAAGAAATGGCTGATAGGAAAGTTGTAGCATTGAAAATTGGAATCTTGTACAATTTACACCACTTTTTTGTGCCCTTGCCAAAGCATGTTTTCTCCTAGCTCTTATCCAAGCCTAGTTCTAGCCAATATATTGCAAATTTGATGTCGTATGTTTGAATGGTAATCTAAGCCACTGACTCGAACTGAGTACGCTTGATTCCCACTTGTTTACCTTGTCTTGGAAGGTCAATGGTGCCTTTGGGCACCCTTGACCGATCAATGGCATTTTGCGGTGCCATTGACACACCAAATGGGGCCAAATTTAAACATGTTAGTATTAGGTTCCCACTAGTTGTTCCTCGATCCTGATGTCTAAATGTAACCTTTGGAGGTTGGCTTAATTCACAAAATACCTTGAAAACCCTATATAAGATCAGTTTTCCAATCATTTTCATATCATGCACATCCTAGATACATCATCCAATCAAGGCGACATTTCAACCCATCATATTTGTAAAGTCTTCTTCAAATGTAATCATTGTAGAGTAGCAACTTACAACAATCTTCATGCAAGCATGTTTTCATGATTGATTTCCTTTGTCTTGTCATGTCATGTTATGGCATCATCACTTGTGATCACATTCAAAGAGCATTGCATCATCAAGCTTGAGGTATAACATTCAACATCCTACTTCAAAGCTTCCTTTTCAATTCAATTACATTTCAATTTCACGTTTACTTCCAAGACTAAACCCCTATCAACCCAACAATTTCCCTCTTTTGCATATACAAGTGGCACTATTTGAAGACACCAATTAGGAATCTGAAAGAGGAAACTAAGACCTACAGAACCAACTTTCACAAAAACAAAAAAGCAAGGTCAATGTCACTTTGCACCGACAACATCCAACACTTTTCTAGCGAAACTTTTAGGGAAGGTTCTGAACAACATCCCGATCTAGGAAACACAATTTTTGTTAGCATCCAACATTCCTATCTCAATGTCACTTTGAACTAACATTGACCTCCACTTTCAAGCTCATATTATAGACAAGTTCCTTTCTCTCCTCTTTCGAGATATGTCTACATATCTGATATCAAACTTTTTGTGTGTGTTAATTAATGAAAATTTTACACCTTTAGCCCTAGATCTAGCACTCAACTCACATCTTTCAATAGCTCCCTTTCAACTCAATCAGGGAGTAATTGGATACATCTTCTGCCCAAACCCTTTATATCAGATTTGAGGTTGAAGCAAGTGTATCCATTATCCTTAATGTAATTAAAGGAAATAGGCCTAATTCCTAATGTGCATGCATAAACTAGTGAACACCCATTTCCACTACATTACAAAAGTTCAGAATATGAGCTCCTCTCATGCTTCAATGACTAGGACAACTTCTCCAACTCATTGTCAAAATAGAGAGACAAAGGCAAGATGTATCTTCCAGAGATGCAATAACACAACAGTGTTACAAGAGATCACATGTTGGCAGCTCAAACCCCATTGGACAACTATTTGATGTGCAAGCTTGAGAAGCGGTTGACGCAGCAATTCCATGCTTCTTTTATGAAAATGGGATATCGTTAATGCTACTCGCTCACCTTTCTATGGAGAGATGGTCCAAGCCATCAATGATGGACTAAGTGGGTATAAACCATGTGGGTTTGAAAAGATTGTCACAACTTTAATTGATAAAGAAAAAATTTGATTAGATCAAAAAACCACACCAATGAACTGTGAAATCTTGTGGATCTGTAGGTAGAGTCACTTGATCCTTAAAGATTTCCCATACTTCATTTCCTTCAAGTAACAAAGTTATCCTCACTTTTCAAGGTAGAATATATGATTCATCATTCAACCTATCCTTAAACAAAGACTAAGCAATGCCATTGAAAATGTTTTTCTCAAAAAAAATCCTTTTTTTACAAAACCCTTTCCAAAAGTCTTGCTGACCTAAAACCTTTAGGTTCATTGTTTAGAAACCCTAGGTGACAGTACACTGGCCACTATTTGTTGTCCTAGAAAACCCTAGGCACTAGAACACACCAAAAACTCTGCAATAGAAGCCCTAGTTGCCACTTCTATAAAAACCTAGTCTCAAATTTGTCAATTACTGGCAGCGACTTCTGCAAACAAAATGTGCAAAAACTTCTAGAAAAACATGATTTATAATCTCTTTAGGAAGCAAATTTTACCTACATGATTCTTCACCAAAATCCTACATGATTCCTCAAAAGCCCTACACAATTTTTAAATAAAAGCTACAATTTCTTCACAAATTCAATCACAATTTTTTATACAAACCATACCAGCAATTTCTCCCAGCCCTTTTGGTTTTCAAATCTTAGGCTCTCATACCATATTGAGAATTTCAATCACAATCAATTTTTCTCTAATTCTTGAAAAACATTAAATTAATTACACAAATCATTGAGAATTTAAACTGAGGAAATGAAGTACGCAGCAATTTACATCTTGGAATCTACTTTGCATTCCTTAGAAATCTCACAAGGAAACCTGCACAACTGAAAGTACTGAATAATTACACTATACCAAGTTATTAAACTTTTGTCTTGCATCTAATTTTCTACTATTCAACTAAATATATCTGATCTTCCAAGAATAGCATTCTTATCTCACACGAGATAATTTGGAAGATAAATCTAAATCATTAGTTATTATTTGCACTTTATTAGACTTAATTAGCTTAAATTAAGATTTTCACTTTATTACTTAAGTGAATTACAAAATAGAAATAACTCAAACTACTTGCACATTCACATTAAACCTATGGAGAGGTTCCAAACTGAACTAAAATCTCAACATTCCTGAAAGTTAATCTATATCAGCTTGATTTTTTTTCTTTAATTGTTGATCAATCATGATGTTTTTGCATCAATGTATCTATGCACAAATAAACTTTGTGTATTGTCTATCATCTATCGTCGTAGTATACATTGGCAGCTACTTTCAATATTAAAGCCTGCCATCTGCTCACTCGTGAACTGTGTGCCAACAGTGAAATATGCAAGAAACGTGCTTGCAAATAGCTAATTATTGTTGAAGTTGTCGTAGAGCCATTTATAGTGGAATCACTGCTGAGTTTGCATGTAGTTTTTATGATAGTATCCTCATTCAACATGCTAAATCAGCAAGTGGAATATATCCCACGCATGTTTTGTTGTGCTGACTAATCCACTCCCTGCTTCAAACATACCAATGGAATCCCTGAAGCAGCCTACATGAGAAGAGCATGCTGTTTTACATCATTCACACCTAAGATACCGATGCGTAGCTCCCAGGCCTAGAGGCGGAGACGGAGGCTGAGCCAGGTGCCCTGTGGATGCCACTCGAAAGCGCATCCTGGGCCCCCGGATGCGCTGTGAGCACATCCGGGGGCCCAGGATGCACTTCCGAGTGGCATCCACAGGACACTTGGGCACATCCTAAGGCATCAGCGGGCCTTCAGACGTATAAACAAATTTTTAGTAGTAACTAGAGTATGTGGCAGTATATAACTCAATAAATCAAAATTTCAAAATTTATACTCTAGTTTTTACTAAGGCATTCATACGTTTTTTGCAAAAAAAAATAACTTAAAAACACATTAAGACGTGTTTATTACATTTTTTATTTTTTTTTTAATCAATGGTTAAGTATCATTAATCTGTTCATATTATCAAATGATTTATTTTTGTATATTTCTTGCACTTCTTTGCATATATCATATATGATATATATAATATATATATTATACATTGTTGGTCTATCGCAGCTACATACTTCAACGCTCCCTCTTAGCAAGAGAGAGACCTTCAATACGTCATCACATGACAAGTACATATTGTTGCAACAAAAGGAAATGTCAACAAAAAATCTCGTCATAAATTTTCTTAATATAAGATCGCTATCTTGGCATAACAATATTCACCATAGCTACTCCTAGAGGGTGAATTAGAAAAGCATAAAATTAAGTCATGGAGTCACACACATGACTTTTACCATGGCTACTCCTAGAGGGTGGATCCACCATAGCTACTCCCAGAGGGTGGAACAAGGGATTTCACCTCGAACTTCTCTCGCAGAGAAGAACTCATTAACAAAAGATTGCACCTCGAACTTCTCTCACAAAGAAAACTCATTAACATATGCAAGGAATTACTAAAACTGAGACTCTCTCTCAGCAAGAGAATCATTCTCAACGATACCAAGCTTATCTCGGAAGTAACAGAACTTCACTCTTGGAAGTGGCTTGGTGAGAATCTCCGCAGTCTGCTCCTCTGTAGAAATGTACTTGAGCTCAATTGCTTTCCTTTGAACCATATCTCTCAAGTAATGATATTTAATTTCCACATGTTTGGTTCTATCATGAAAAACAAGATTAACCGAAAGCTTCACAACTTTGGTTATCACACAGAATCATTGTAGGTTCCAAAGGTTGCCCAAACAAACCTGCAAGTAATTTTCGAAGCCACACAGCTTCTCTTGCAACCACACAAGTTGCAACATATTCTGCTTCAACTATACTTTGTGCAACACAAGATTGTTTCCTACTGCACCAGGAAATCATAACTGAACCTAGGCTGAAACAACATCCTAACCTGCAAGTAATTTTCGAAGCCACACAGCTTCTCTTGCAACCACACAAGTTGCAACATATTCTGCTTCAACTATACTTTGTGCAACACAAAATTGTTTCCTACTGCACTAGGAAATCATAACTGAACCTAGGCTGAAACAACATCCTAAAGTGCTATTCCTGTCAGGCACACACCCTGCCCAATCTGAATCAGAGAACCCTTGCAAGTTCAGCTCAACACATGAAGAAAATTTTAAACCATATCCCACTATACCACAAACATATCTCAATATGTGTTTGGTTTCCACAAGGTGACTTTGTCTTGGTTCACACATGAGCTGACTCAAGGTATTAACAGCATAACATATATCAGGCCTTGTGTTTAACCAAATACATTAAAGAACCAATTAACTGCATGTACATAGTAGGATCAACAAAATCTAAAGAGGTTGCATCCTCATGTAACTTTTTTAGATTTGCTTCCATAGGAGTCACCATAGACTTACACTCTAACATGCCAAATCTCTTCAAAATATCAATTGCATATTTTCCTTGACTCAATATGATTCCATTTGGCCTTTGCCATACCTCAAGCCCAAGGAAATAATACAATAAACCAAGATCTTTCATTTCAAATTCAGAAGCTAGCTCCTTACATTTGACAATGAGATCATCATGACTAGTGAGAAATAAATCATCAACATACAGTACTAAGATCAGCACTTTGTCATCACATACCTTGAAGTATAAATTTGGATAAGCATCATTCTTTACGAAGCCCAAGCTCAAAAGATAATGATCAATCCTCTCATACCAAGCACAAGGGGCAAATTTAAGGCCATACAAGGCCCCTTTTCAGCCTGCACACATGCCAGTCTTTGTCATGAATCACAAAGCCCTCTTGTTGCTCTACGTATACTTCCTCTTCAATTATCTCATTTAAGAATGGTTGTTTTCACATCCATTTGATGAAGTTTCCAACCCTTCATTGTTGCAATAACTATGATGGTTCTGATGGAAGTGTAAATAGCTACTAGAGCAAAAGTCTTTTCAAAGTCTATGCCTTCCTTTTGTGAAAAACCTCTAGCTACAAATTTGGCTTTATGTTTTTTATACTTCCATTAGCTGCATGTTTAATCTTAAACAACCATTTAGAAGAAACTATTGATTTACCTTTAGACCTTGGAATAATGTCCCACGCATCATTTTTTATGATGGATTGATACTCCATCATGACATCCTTCCACACTTGCTTATTTGAAGCTTCTTCTACACTAGAAGGCTCGGATGCTATAATGTGGCTCATCAAGGCTATATAACCTGCATACTTGTGAGGCCTCTTACTCTCTCTAAAAATGCCACGAGGAGCTGCATAATTTTCAGCTTCTTTTATAGTGTTCCTGGCCCAGAAAGGCCTTTTCTTATTAGCTGAGCTATTGTTGGGACCTGCTGAAGTGTCTATAGAATCAATTGGATCAACTGGAGCAGCGGAGTCTTCTAAATATATATTCTCCCTCTGAATCGTTGAAGGTGGATCCGGATCAATCATATCTAAATCTTGAGGATACTCAAAGTCTTCTCTATTGGATTCCATGTTAGACTCTTTGGATTTCTTACAAGCTACATCTTCATCAAAAGAAACATCCCTGCTGATTTCTATTTGTTTTTGACCTGGGATGTAGATTGTGTATGTGTTTGAAGAATCACTATAGCCAACAAAGATGCCTTTCTTCCCTGATGGTTCCAACTTTGTTCTCTTCTCTTTCGGAACATGAATGTAAACAGGACATCCAAAGATTCTAAAATAACTAAGATCTAGTTTGATACCTAAAAAAGCTTCTTTTGGAGTTATGTTGTTTAGAATCTGATGAGGGCTACGATTCTGAATGTGAACTGTTGTCCTGCAAGCCTCAGCCCGTAGAAAATTTTGAAGGCTTTGATCCTGAATCATAGCCTTCGCTGCCTCAACAATTGTCATGTTCTTTCTTTCAGCTACACTATTTTGTTGAGGATTATAGGGGACACGGAACTCCCTCTAAATCTCAGCTTCAACACAAAAGTTATGAAATATACCAGAAACATATTCTCCTCCATTATCAAATCTTAGAATCTTAATCTTCTTGTTATAAATTTTCAACAAGTGCTTTGAATTCTTTAAAACGGGACAGCATTTCATCAGATTTAGACTTAAGAAAATAAATCCAACACTTACGAGAAAAGTCATCAATGAAGGTAACATAATACCAAAAACCACTAAGGGAAGCAACTGACATACGAAAACATAAATTAGAATGAATTAACTCTAGGATTTCCTTTGCTCTACTTTCACTATTATGAAAATTACTTTTAATATTCTTACCTAGACTGCATCCCTTGCAGACACCTTCATGATTTTGTTTCAGCTTCGGAAGACCAACCACAACCTTATCCATAGAAGATAAAGTTCTGAAATTTAAATGTCCAAATCTTTTGTGCCACAGCTCACTTGAGCTAGAAGAGTCATGAGCTAATGCTTGAATAGGATGGGCTGAAAGCTTGTAAAGGCTGCATATCGCACACCAATCTCACGAGTTGATTGAATGTTGTTGTTCTTCCATGCTAGAACTTTTCCATCAGCAAAGGCAACATGATAACCCTTGTCTTCTAATGCAGATATAGAAATCAGATTCCTCTTAATGCAAAGAACAAAAAGAGCATCACTTAAGTGAAGAGGAACTCCAAAATACAATTGGAAGGAAGTAGAACCAGCACCCTTCACAAAATAACTTGTATCATCACCAATAATGACTTGAAGATGAGAATCTTTTTCTTTCAAGTTGAAGAGATGTTCACGATAACTAGTAATACGACGAGATGCTCCAATATCAATCAGCCATGTATCACTGTTAGTGGGAACATTGCTAGAAAGTGCAGAAATAAAACAAAATCCCTCTGAATTTTCACTTTACTCCTTTTGAGGAGAAGAATTTTCTACATTTGCAACAGTTGCTTGAAGCTTTGGTCTTGCAGTATAGTCTCTAGCAAAGTGTCACATCTAAAACATTGGATTTGAGAAAGATCCTTCTTCTTTTTCTTAGAATCAAAAGTTGACTCAAAGTTCTTATCTCTGAATCTTTTGAAATTACCTCTAAATCTTTTTAAATTCCTTTCTTCCCTTTTCCTTTTGAAGTGTGGGCAGCAAGTACATGATCATCTTCATGATGATTTTTACATCCATTGCCTCTAGCTTCAAGCCTGCATTCTTCTTCAATGCAATCAACTCTCAACCTGTCAAATTTAGGAAGATCATCTCTCCCACTCACACCTTCAATGAAGGTTTCCCAAGAATGGGGAAGTCCATTCATGGCAAGCATGACCAAATCCTTATCTGCAAAAGATTATCCAATAGCACTCTATAATTTTCATGAAGTATGAAACAACTGACTCTCCTCTCCCATTTTGACATGCAGAAGTTGACGTCTCAGAGCTAGAGTTCTACTGGCGTTGTTGAATTCATAAAGGTCCTTCAAAGTCTGAAACATCTCTTTGGCTAAATTCAACTTAGAGATAATGGGAACTAGATGATCCTTAACCGAATCAATCAGAATCTTCTTTGCCATGATCTTGTTCTTCCTCCATTGAATTTTCTCAACATCATCAGAAGGTTCAACTGGATCAAAATTCACATAAACAAAAAGGTCATTATCTTCAAGTGCAATCAGAATCCTAAACTTCCATGAAGAGAAGTTTGAAGAGCCATCTAATCTATCTTCAACTTTCAAACTATTCACCATTGTTGATAGCTGCAAACAACCAACTGAAAGTAGAGCAAATACAACAAGTAATAATACTTCTAGTTCCAAATCGATTCCTTAGACCCACTCTGCAACCATGTTAAACTTAGGAACCAAAAATATAGATTTGCAATAAAAATGAGAAGCAATTATTCAAAATAAACAAATAAAACAAGTAGTTATCCTAGGAAAAACCCTCCTCTCCGAGGAAAACAACCCAGCCCACAAAATCGATGCCTTGATTCAGAATTAAAAGCCATTACAAAAATTCTTGCTTCTTATTGACGTCTTCAGCCTAACAGTCAATAAGCTTGAGTTTTAACTTAAACAATGAATCACTGAGACTAATCAAATGATCACACAATGATCAAGAGCAAAAATAAACAACAGAGAATAAGTGAACGAACATGATACACAGGTATGAGCTATCTCGGGCTAAACACATAACACAGAACAGTCTCGAGCATATTGCTCATGTACAGAGAAGAGCATATACAATCTGCAAGGCTAAAGACACTAACGTTTCTCCTTACAAAACACATAAAGACTGTGAGCGCATACTATCTCTGCAGAGCTTCGTAAAACATCACATACACAGAATAATCAAATAACAATGAAAGGTCGATACATGAGATGAGGAGACTTCCACTCACGACAATTCTTTTCAGTTACAAAATTCATTGTCACATGATAATATGAATTGACAACAATAATAAATCCACAGTGACATAATATGAATTGACAACAATAATAATAAATCCACTGCAACATAATATGAATCAACAACAATAATGACTGTCATTAATGATCAATATGGGAACTCTTGCCTCCATGAAGAGTCTCGACAACGCAGTGTTCCGAGAATCGCCCATGAATCGCCTAAATCGGGCGATTCACAATTCGATTCAGGCAAAATGATTTTTTTTGAATCATGAATCGTGATCGGCGGTCTTTTCAGGTGAATCGCCGATTCAGGTGATTCATGGCATGAATCGCCTGAACCGGATGTCGTGAATCGGCTGCGTTAGGCAGATTTGTAAAGTCAAAAAAAAATAAAGTTTGAGTTATTTTTTTTAGGTTTAGTTTGACTTATTCTTTTTGTTTTAACCCTAAAGGGTCTTCTATTTGCTTAGTATGAGTAGAAGAGAGGAAAAGTGAGAGAGAAGAAGAGAACAGGAAAAGCACAAGTTTGCAAACAGCAAGAAGGAAGAGCAGCAAAGAAAAGAAAAATCCATTTGGGGAGGCCATAAGATTGCATTGGGAGCATTAAGGAGTCATTAGCAACACTCCTCAACTGATTTGCAAGAGGTAAGTGTTGATTTTTTTTTGGTATGTTAGTGTATTGTTCATTTTTTGTTACATTTTTTTAGTTTTCATTTGCAAATCTTGAATGTTTGTTTTTTAGTTTTAATAAATTGGAAAGTAGGCTTTGATGTTTTGTTTATTAGTTTGTCTTACTTTGAAATTTTGAATTTTGAAACATAGAGGTTTTACTTGAAATTTATTATTGCAAGAGTCTTAATTTTCATTTTCCCCAATGGGTAAAAAAGATGAGTGTTGGAAATATACCGAAGACTTTCCTAGAAGAACAAAATTTCAAACAAAATGTATGTTTTGTAAAGAAATAAATTCTGGTGGCATTTATAGATTCAAATTCCACATTGCTGCCATACCCGGACATGATATTGCAATTTGCACTCAACAAACAGCTGAGGCAAAACGCACTTGTTTAGTGGCATTAGAAAAATTCGAACAAGACAAAATAAATAAGAAAAGGCAACTAGAAGAGATAAGGGCTATTGGCTCCCCTCCCACTGCCACAACCGCATCTACACCTACATCAGAGTCCGCATCTGTAGGTTGTGTTGGAGAGGGTTCTACTAGGCGTCCTTTTCATCCTAGTGTTGCTGCTCGTGCTAGTGCTACTGCTGATGCTAGTGGTAGTGGTAGTGGTAGTGCTACTGCTACTGCTAGTTGTTCTTATAGTCATATTGAGGCTGGCAGTGGCCTATTGCAGCCCAGAGTGCGGAAGAACAGATTGGATAGTTACTTTGTGCCCCGCACTACTCCTGGCTCACAACCCACGCTTGAGGGCATGGGTTTGAACAAGGAGATTCATGATGCTGCGAGAAAAGAAATTTGCAAATTTTGGTACTTTTGCAACATTCCATTTTTTGCAGCCAGATAATTGATTCTTTTTTATTTGTTTTCTTTAAGTTTAAAGTTAAATTTTAATTATATCTATTTGTGTAATGATGTAATCATAGATTCACTTTACATAATGATTTATCATCTAAATTTCTAATCATAATCTATTTGTGACAGGGCTCCTTACTGGCAAAATATGATAGATTCAGTTGCTATATGTGGTCCGGGGTTTAAAGCCCCAACTGAGGCTGAGTTGAGTGGACAACTCTTAGATGAAATGGTAGAGGACATGAAGGCTGAGCTTCAAAACCACCGAAGGGAGTGGACTGTAAAGGGTTGCACAATCATGACTGATGGTTGGACAGACAGGAGGAATAGAACACTCATCAATTTTCTTGTTTCCTGTGGAGGTGATTGATCATTCTACTTTCCTACATGCATTGTGAAATTTGAATAATTTAAATCCTGATTTATTGATTGCTAATTTGTTGATGATCCATGATAATTCATTCTTTTGTAGGATATACCATGTTCCTCAAGTCTATTGATGATTTCGCTCATGTAAAAAACGCCACATACTTATGTGAGATTATTGAGGAAATCATCACAGAGGTGGGGGAACAAAATGTGGTGCGGGTGGTGACTGATAATGCAGCAAGTTATGTTGCTGCAGGTAAACTTGTAACTTTTCAAGTTTTGAAAATTAATTTATTTGAACACTTTTCTAATTCTAAGTTTCCTAACATGTTCCAATTTCTAATTAATTTAAAATTGTTGTAGGTAAACTATTGATGGAGAGGCACCCCACCATATTTTGGTCTCCTTCTGCGGCACATTGCCTTGACCTCATGTTGGAGGAAATTGGCAAGCTTGAGTGGGAAAGTCATGCGTAGATAGGGAAAAAAGTATATGCAAGTTTATCTACAATCATGCATTCATCCTTAGCACAATGAGGGCCTACACAGGAGGCAAGGAGTTAGCTCGTCCAGGGATCACGAGGTTTGCCTCGAATTTCATCACACTGCAGTCCTTTTTGACATCAAGGGACGATTTGAGGAGAATGTTTGTTGGGCGGGAGTGGACTACATCCTCCTATGCTACGACCACTATAGGGGTAGATGTGGCAAATTGGATCTTTGATGAGAATGGTTTTTGGGAACCTGCTAAAAAAATCGTTGAGGTAAATTTCTTACAATTTAATATTTAGTATTTAGTTTTACTATTTATTATTTAATTGTTAATGATTTACTTTTACTTTTAGTTTTATAATTTTATTATTTATATTTAAGTTTTGACTCAAATGTTTTTTTTACATTATATGCAGGTCACTGAGCCCCTCGTATCTCTCCTACGAACTATTAATGGGGAGAAGCCCTCTCTTGGCTACATATATGAGGGCATGGATAGGGCCAAGGAGGCCATTAGAGCCAGGTATCTAGGAGTGCAGGAGAAGTATGCCCCTCTTTGGAATATCATTGATAGGAGATGGCAGAATCAGCTCCACCGACCCATCCATGCAGCAGCTTATTATCCGAATCCAGCATTTCGTTTTCATCCTGACTTCAAGGCGGATGAGGAGGTTCTCACCGGCTTATATACAGTGATCCAGAGGTTGAGTAGTGATGAGGATAGTGCAGTTGCAACCCTTGAGCTAGACAAATTCAATAATATGGAAGGGTCAATTTTCTCTGGCAGGATGGCCATAGATAGTCAGACAAAACTACAGCCAGGTAACCGTAAAAATAATATATTCTTGAATGTTAAGTAACAAGTTTATGGCTTATAAGTTGTGCATTTTAATTTTTGATTTTGTAATTTTAAAGTTGTAATTTTGTAAATGATACTAATTGATTTTGTTTTCCCTTAGTTTAGATAGATGGTGGCAAATGTTTGGGCCCACAACCCCAAAACTTCAGAAAATTGTCATGCGCATTCTGAGTCAGCCAAGCAGCGCTTCTGGATGTGAGCGCAGTTGGTCCATGTTCGAGCATATCCACTCGAAGAAGACAAATAGGTTGACAGTGCAGAGGTTGAATGATCTTGTCTTTGTTCATTACAACCTTCGTATTAGGATCAGACAGATTATGGGCATTGACTCCTCTCCGATCATTCTGGATGAGATTGATCCAGAATCAGAGTGGCTCATTGAGGCTGTGGATCCAGTCTTCACTGAGGCAGACCATGAGTGGGTTGATCAGGTAGATAGAGAGGTTGAGGCTGTGGCCATGGCAGAGGAGGCAGCTAGAGCACGTTCAGGCACTGGCAGACTCACACGTGCACGCACAAACATAGGCCCTAGTGATGTTGTCCGTGAGCCCATCTTACATGCGGAGGATATGGCTCAGCAATCCTCTAGGACCTACCTTAGACGCCTTTGTAGAAGGCAGACAGGATACTCAGAGGCTGAGGCTAAGGCTGCGGCCGAGCTTGAGGATGATGATGAGGCTTGAGCTACAGCCTTGTTTTTTCATTTTGTTTACAGACTGATACTATTACAGTTTACTAATAGACATACGTTTCATGGATCTTCATCTTACATACATTTATGATTTGATGTCTTATGGATCTTCATCTCACATACATATTTGATATTACATTCTATGATTTGACTCATTATGATAATATGATTTCAGATTTCTATTTACTTCAGTTCAGCTACAATTTACATTTTACATGTAGCGTATGTGATGGATTTATCATTTATGTTCCTTGTTTATGTATGTTAGCTTCTATTTGATGATGTTATACTGTGTTTAAGTTATATTCAATAAAGGGTATCTGAAATAAGTTTTAAATTGTTAAAATCTAGGGTTTTTTAAATTTGCTGATTCATGGCCGATTCGATTCCGATGCATGGCTGATTCACGATTCGATTCACCCAAAACGATTCCAATCCAATTCCGATTCTCGTTTCTTTGCGACAATGTGAGGAAGGAAACACAGCTACACATGCACGATGCCACATATGCATATGCATGAACAGAAATAAAGGATCACACAAAAAGTCTTCCATTTCCTTAGCTTGACAGAAGTAAGGAGCATAGCATGCACGGAAGAATTCTGAGAACTTTAACCAATGAAATCTCTATCACAGCTACACACTTCAACACATTGTTACACAGTGTTTACAAAGGTGTCTGAACATATTACTTGTGTTGAAAAGATTTCCAAAGACTCCACATGCAATAGCAAGCAGATGAAGTGTAATAAAGTCAAAGAGGTTGGAAAAATTTTCCTGTCTCAAGCTTGCTTTCTACTCCAACATGGTAGATTGTTTGAAAAACACCACCACATTTGAATCCCTTCTTGGAACAAGGAGTCTTGGCAGTTCCTAATAGTATTTGTGGATAGTGTAAAGTCAAAGATGTTGGAAAATTTTTCCTGTCTCAAGCTTGCTTTCTACTCCAACATGGTAGATTGTTTGAAAAACACCACCACATTTGAATCCCTTCTTGGAACAAGGAGGCTTGGCAGTTCTTAATAGTATTTGTGGATAGTGTAATCACTGAAAGAATTGCGGTTAAAGTATATACATTTACTCGTTTTGTGTTTGTGGATAGTGTAATCACTGAAAGAATTGCGGTTAGAGTATATACATTTACTCGTTTTGTGAATTATATAATTACTGAAAGAGGTGCTGTTAGTGTATCTCCATGTATTAGTTTTGTTCTCTCATGTGGTACACAGTATTTGCATGTTCAATAATTAGTATATCAGTTTGGTGTGTTGTGTGTGAGTTTGGACATGTGGTGGAACTGATTCATCAAAATTCTGAACGAGTTGCTATGTCCAGTCCATGCATTGTTCCATTCTTTCTTCAGATTGAAGTAATAAAGGGGTAGGATGCAGGTTTGTTGGGATTTTAATGTTACATCTAATTTGATTAGTAATTTACAATAAATAATGGCTAGTAATAGTTAATAAATATATAATCTTAAGTAAGGACTTAGATGTTAGTTGTGGGACTTTCCTCTATAAATGTTGAATACAGTGCTTGAGTAGTTGTCGCATAAGAAAAGTTGATATGCTCTATAAGTCATTATACAAACAATGCAATTATCATGAATGCATCATATAGTTTGATATTGCCATTTCTGTTCATCATCGTTTAATAATCTGTGGTTTAGTGCTTTCCAATTTCAACAACACCGATATGACCAATTCTTCAGTTTCTTTAAAATTCGAAAGGAAGAACTGAACTTCAGCTTACCAAGAGTCGACTAGGTTCAAGAACACTATTCAACCTTTCAAGAACACTGTCATCAGCAAGAGAAATTTCATCAACCAAGAAGAAATGTCCACTCTTCATTGCTTGCACGAGGGGTCCATCATGCCACAGAAATAAGGATTGCCAATCTTTATGCAGCTGAACCAGTTCTTGTACGGTGTGTTCCAGAGTATTTATTTCATCTTTTGTTGCATCATAAAGCTTTGATCCCTTACTATTGTCTTCTGATAAAACACTTGATTTAATGTTCTCCAACATATGCCTTACTGTCTTCAAAGTGATATTAGCATCCTCAACATTAGAAGACAAGGTCTGCAGCAAATGAGAAAGAGAGGACCTGGTTAACAGATATTCAACTGCCTGACCACCCATTTTGGCCACTCCAAAATTCCAATTATCTTACAAATACACTTCAATAAATAGAGGACAATTACATACTTTGCATTCATGTAACTGATTAAACACTTTTGAAGCGGTGACTGTCCACATTTTTTCTTGAAACCTGCCTGCAATATTATTTCGTTCACGTACTGGTCGATAACCCTGCAAAATGCGAAGGCATCAAAATATTGCATATCACAAACAAGTTTTAATCAAAGATCTATACTGAATGCATATTTAAAGCCAGAAGCAGCATTCACTAATATATACAACATGGTTTGAAAATCCACTGATTAAGTACATTAAAGTCTTATGAGTCAGTGTATGTTGCCCACCCCAAGAAAGTCTGATGACTCAGTGTGTTGATGACAGTTTAATATGTGCAAGTAACATTTCATAACAAGGCTCAGTAGTTGACAAACAGTTGTTTTCCCACAACCAGTTTCACCAACAAGAAGCACAGGCTCACGCTGCTCATAGCAACGCTCCACAAGATAGAATAATCTTCTCAGACTTTTGGTCCACACAACTCTGCACAGATCATTGTCCGGCCAAACAAATTATTATCATAATAACAGTAAGTGAAGATTAGAATATAACTAGATGCTAGCAAAATCAATGGAAGAAAATTAGACTCACTTGCCAAGAGCTTCCAAACTGTTAGATGACAGTGACAGGTTTACAATCTCCTGCCATCCTGTAGAATCCTGAAAAAGGTGTAGCATAGAATGTTATATATAATCAGTCATACAATAACACATCACTGAGTTAACTCAAAAATATTGAAAGCATACAATTTCAGTGATGCCAATAACTCCCTGCAGAAGAGATGAGATAACAAATTCTATTAGGAGAGCCAACAACAAAAGGTTTTTTTATTGCCCTTTATTTAATTCCCATATGAAAGTTTATATCCAAAGAATACCTTTGAACATGAAGGGCAACTAGCTATTACAACAGCCACAATATGTTAAAGAAGCGTTAGTCTAGGTAGCAGGTCTATTGAACAGAAAATTGTAATGCAGACAAGAAGCAATGCAATATCTAACCAAAAAAAAATGCCTTACATCACATATAGCAATAAGTAGTTGCTAAACATCTCACCAAACAATTGAAATTACCAAAACTGAAATTACCAAACTCCTACCTAAAATGTCAACCAACAAAAATTTACAACCTCTGAGAATTATACAGCAATCATAGGTGTAAGTCAATTCCATCATTTTATGTCATGTCTCATCATTTTGGCTTAATAAAATTAATGAAATAAATTAGTTATCTTTGATTAATTTAAAAAGATTAAATATATTAGAAATAATGTTTTCTTTAAGAAATGTGAATGAAAAGATGATAAATTAAATTTTGATATTACTATGTTTTCCCTACCATGAGCATGCTTCAGCTATGGTTTTGACTTTTGAGAGCTGACTTATTGATGTGTGAATGGGTGCAAGCACCAGTTGAAGGTGGGAACATGTTTGAGGAGAGGAGTTTAGCCATTTGGTAAAGAATGGATAAATTGGACACCTAATTTGCACACACCACGTAGTTTCATGTAGAAATTGCATTTAAACAACATGATTGATGTTTTCAGAATGATTTGATAATGCATACATCTAATCGTTATCACATTATTGCAATCAATTGGGAAATGAGCACAAGTTTGCATACCTGTGTGTTTGTTTTGATAACAGGTAAATGTCGATACTCTGGAAAAGAAATTTACCGTCTTTGATTTCAATAAAATGCTAAAGTTTCATATATGCTCATGCTTGAAAAATGGATATTTGATATCAAGTGTATAATGTACTCTCCATCTGTAGTTATAAATACTATGACTATATATGCACTTATATGTACAGCAATACGAATATGCATGCATACCTGGACATATTTAGGTATATACACTTGTAATGTATATGTACATACATGACTATATCGTTATACACAAGAGAATATGTATAGCGGTATAGGCACATATCTACAAATATATTATAGGTGAAATGTTATATTTATATTATTCTGAACCTCAAACCAACCTTGGATGCCGATATGTTTTAGGAATAATACTAACATTGTAACATAAGTAATATGCATTCGAACCAAATGTTAATGCACCATATTGTAGTGCTTTCCAACTTTTATGTGGCATTGACCATAGCACCAATGACTTGGATCATTATGTTTCCCTTTTTTGGGTAACACCTTTCAACCACTGCGACTGTTAGTGCTGACATATTAAACCATTTCCTGAAGCAGTAACAACGAGCCAATAGGCTCAAGCTGCCAGCTTAAACTTGCCAAAAAACAATAACAAATGGATAGTGAGAAGATTAATACAATGCTAATTTGAATTAGCATATTTATTATTCTATCACTTAACAACACCCATGCCAAATGGCATATGCCAATTACAACCATTCAAAACAGGCTACTCTTAGAAGGCACCATTATGCATATAGGAAGTCAATTCATTTAATTTACTAAGGTGGCCCAATTACTATATGCAAGAAAAACATGGCACTGCCAGGCCAAACCCTTCCACAGAATAGAGAAATGATAGAAAGCTGATAACATGGCATATTCTGAGTATAGTGTATTAAAAATAACCGCTGGTTCTGGAAGGTTTATTAGATAGGAATAGCTTGCCAAAGCACGAAGGACAGGACAGTTCAAGGAAAGCTATCTCTGCCACAATATTCCAAGTAGGGTTTGTTCATTTATTCATCATTTAACATGTAGTCTTATAGATATAGAACAACGGTTAATGATAATATTTTAGTTTTCATCTCTTTCATATAAGAACAAACAACACAGAGTATGGCCAATATATACATGTTTCAAACATATAATGTTCATTCTTCGAAACTGCACAAAATGATTGCAAGAAAAATATGTTAGAACAAATCTAGAATAGTAGGAAACTGAAATGCACTCTCTTTACTACTCACTATAAACCGAAAATGTAAATGTCTGGAATCTCTGGATAGAACAAGCTGTAACCAGAACCCTTCACATTTCTTGCAAATCTGAAACTGATAATGCTAGATTGGCTAAACTGAAATCATATTACGTCTGCACTGTCACCTGAAAGGGACTAGGAAACCCTTAATGCAACTAAGTACAAACAGAAAACCAGAAGTTTAAACATATTAGAAACCATGTATTTGATTGCAATTACATTTGATCTGTTCTTGTGACTGTTTTTATTACTGAAATCTCCTATTTTTATTAAGAACATGTGCACATATATATGTATATTTTATATATGCATACATGTGTCATACCTTCTTAAAATCATTATTATACTTTAAAATGAAGTTTATATTTCTTCATTTTCTTGCATAATCAATATCATAAAATAGCCATATGGTGGAGTTCAGACAACCATGTAGTGATATCATCATGCATATAACAGCCATGTAGTGATCATCTTGCCTATAACAGCCATGTAGTGATATCAACTTGCATCTGAACAGCCATGTAGGGATATTATCTTGAATGTAACAGCCATGTTGGGGAAAGTACACATTATCTCGCATATTTGTAAATAGCCAGGTAGTGAAATATATCATAAACTTGCAAATTCATAATACCAATTCACCATTGAGATTGATGCATTGGCATAGACTCATGTATGATTGTCTGTATTATGTGTATGTTAAGCTATGTTTCCTAGAAGGGGTGCCAAATATGGGTAAATAGAGAAGGATGATCCTCTTTACAGGAAAATCCGTTATTTAAAAATGCTTTGGCCAAAGCCTTGTTCATTGAAATAAATGAATTGCCTAGAAAATTTCTTAGTATGTTTCTCTGCCATATCCTGATAATAGGACATTGCTTACAATAATATTAGATGTTCAAGTAAATGTATCAAGTTGCACCAAGGTTTCCATCCTGCCATTGTTTCCAAATAGCTAGGCTCTTCGTGCAGGTTGATGGTTCTTTGTGTCATGAAGAACTCCACAATAGAATAATTGCTCCATGATTGGGCGGAAGAGCACCTCGGCCATGTTCTCATCCTTGGCTTGCAAATGATTGTGTGGTTGATGGCGAGCAAGGAGAATTGTTTGCTATTGAATTATTGTAGTTTATAATACTTTATTGTATTGATGTTCTCATGGCATGAGGGCCATCATTGTAATCATGTAATTCAAATATGTATATCATATGTATATGATATTTTACCTGGATTAAGCACTAGAACTCTAGATATATTTCATTATTTATTAATTTAAGAAGTTATTGCTCAAATTATTAATTTGATTGTGTTGAATGAGTAATTAATTTTAATTTGTGAAATATTAAGGTTAGGTACCTTACAGTTTAGAAAGCATTCAAATTTACGAGATCATCTATTTCTGCATTATAAGATGGCATGCATGATTTTGGGAAGACTCTTCAATTAAATGGAAGTAAGATGACCTGGCTTGCAATCAAAAAGTAGATATAGGTGTGTCAAAGGAATTTTTTAAATGAAATCTTAAATGCTATCCGGGTGACAAGTCCAGCCATTTTAATTTGAATCTGTGGTTTGAAAAAACTCAATAATTTTTGGCAAGAAGAAAAACATAATGCAAAGGATGATGGAAGATAGAACCTTCAATATTGAAACTGGTCGAGCCCAGATCAAATAATACATTTGAAGAAGATGAGGAAATTTCGGCAAGATGAAAGCTGACCAGATGCCTTATAGCCTCAGGCTGTGCGGAAAATCCCTCCTTACAATTGGGTCAAGCTCAATTTTGATGCAGGAAATGTAGGATTAGCAGGAGGGATATAAAAAGATGATGTGATGGGCAACAACAATTTCTTTTTATGATAAGAAGGAACAACTTGACATTAATTATTTAAGTAGTAAAAAGGGGCAGTACAATGACTGGCAAATAAACAATATCATTCAGGTAATTAAAATGGAAACAAAGAATTTTGAGATCACGCACTGACCTATAAGGTGAAGAGGAAATTTAACAGCAGATCTAACATCCAATTCAAGGGTGAAAAAGTTAAGTAAGATGTTTATTCTCCTACTTGTCTCCCCATGGAAATAAAGCTGAATTCTTAAAGACTGCACCAAAAAGGAAGAACTTTTTCTCCATTGAAAAAAGCAAAACGTTGGATCAATAAAAAGATTGATTTTAGTATATAAAATTGTCTCTGCACTCAGAAGCACCCTTTTGTAATTGAACGAAATAAAGAAGAATAAACGTGATGGATAAATGGTGAATGCCACTACCTATTATTTTTTCCACCTTTCTAACAGTTGTAATATTCTTGGAGCAGATCGGAGAAGATTGCCCTCTGGGCACAAAAGCAGAAGTTTGAATTTGCTTTTTGAAACTCATCTCATTTTTATTTTCCAAATAAGACTAAAACGGAATCAGCATCTCACAAACATTTTTATCCAGTTCTAGGGTCCCTAGCCCTAGGAACCTTTAACAAACCAGAAAAGAAAGTCTTCCAACCAAAAATACTAGCAAATACAATCCCTGTAAGCAGGCAATCAACTGGCCAGACAAAATATAATCTTCACTTAATATTACAAACCAATTTAGCGCATATACACATCAAGCACCTATGTAAAGAAACTACCATTGAATAAAAAAATAAGGGAAATGCTTTAAAATTTAGCATCAGACTTAGAATTGTATATGAGTAACACACCTCTGAGTATAATTTCCCAATATCAATCTTCACACGGAGGTGCTTCTCTAATATTCCTTGTACCACAGCCTTTTCATTCACATCTCTTAGTCTTTCAGCAAGCAACATGTAGCCATCCTTTGCTAAATCTTCATAAGACTTTCCACACCTTCTGAACCGATCTGCCCACCTGAATAAATCACGAGGAGTTATAAATCCATGCTTCCCAGCAAAGATATTGCTACTTTGCCTATGCCTTTGTAAATCTTTCATAACTTCAACCATTTTGCCTGCATAGCGAGGAGGGACTTCACACCGTTTTTCAAGTATCATGCACAATTCCTCTCCAGGTATATCATCCACATGGAGTTCCAAGAAACGATTGCGAAAAGCACGAGAGAGGGCTTTACGACCACCATATGTTCCAGGGGGGTTCTGAGTTGCAAATAACATGAAATGGGGATGAGGTTTAAATGTTATCTGAAGTTCTGGTACAAAAAGTTCTCTGTTGTCATCCAGCAGACGATTCAAAGCTTCCAATACATCTGAAGGTGCCAGGTTAAGTTCATCTAGAACAATCCAATATCCCTTCTGTACTGCCTCAACCAATATTCCTTCTTGAAAAACTAGCTTACCAGAAGAATCTGTAACATATCTACCAAGGTACTCTTGTAAATCTGTATGTTCATGGTTGTTGATGCGAACAAATCGGTGACCCGTGACAGTTGCAAGATATTCAATCAAACTTGTTTTGCCACTAGAGGTTGGTCCTTGTAAGAGAATGGGATATTTACGAATAAAGACAGCTCTTGCAAGGTTTTTTAGATGCCGTTTTATAGTTTTTGTCAAAACATATCGTTTGCAAAATTCATTAGATGCCTTCGATACTTGAGATGCTCCTCTCTCAATCCAGTACTCTTCAAACTGTACATGATCAGAACTTGGACAAGGAGGAGCCCTGAGCAATGAATTTAAAGCCTTTATTGTCATAGCTCCAGATTCCTTAAGAAGCACTGAAGCAATAATTCTTTCCATTAGATCTGCACTTGATTGATCAAGCATAGTCAGAAACAACATGCATATTCCATCATAGAGAGCCCTCTGAAAACCATACAATGGCGTTGCTGCCCTTGTATATTCTAAAGCACGTGCCAGAGACCGCAAGCTGTATTGAGGCTTCTGATTTGCCCCATCAAGCAGTCTTGACTCTGATTCTCTTCTGGCTTCTTTATAAAACTTGACAATATCATCAATAGGAAGAGATGGCAACATACCCTCAAGATACTGATTAGCAAAAAGACTCAAATCTTCTGGGTTTAGCAACTCATCAACAAAGAATTCAGTAAACCTATTTTTTACAGAAAAAGGCAAATCACGCTTGCCAACATCTGTTGCTGGATTCATGCAAGCAAATATTCGGAAGTCTGGATGGCGAGTAACATACTTAACATCTCCCTTTTCAGTCAGGCAAAGAGAACTTTTATCTCCTTCCAACACACCACTAAGCCTCTGAAGCGTCTCAGGAGAAGCTAAATTTACTTCATCCAATAAAATCCAATGACCATTTCTCATGGCCTTCACCAATTCTCCTTCCACAAATGAAAATGCAAAAGAGGTTTTTGAAGCTTCAATTTGTCTTTGGGCTTTATGAAGAGTAAAAGAAAACTCGCGCCATTTTTCCAGAACTTCCCTGTCAATTGACTTCTTCCTTTTCCGGGTAGTCTTTTCTCCGTCACTACCACCTATTCCATTAGTAATTGTGGGTTGCAGTCCAACATATTGAAACGATTCCGACTCCACAAGTTTTGCTACTTTATCAACTGCTATCTGGAATGCTTTTAGCAACTGATCCCATTTTTTTTTCTCCACAAATTGCTGAATTCTACCAAGAAATTGCAAATTTTGCTGCAACCAGGTCAAATTTATAAGAATAAGTGAAACCCTTAAATAAGTATAAATTCAAAATTCTACCCATGTCCTACTATTAGAAGCATTGAAATTCCTGGATATCCACCTCTGAAGAAAAGGTTGAATAGAATAACTGATTGAAGACCTCCACAAGAGGAATGCATATCAATTGAGCTTCTATTGGTTTAAATCCACCCAATAAGTCTGTGCTGTCACTCTGCTGACTTAGATTCTGCCAGAAAAAAAAAGTATCAACAGTTCCTCTCTCTAACTTACATTGCAACGAAACAAGGATGAAGATAAAAAAGTCTTGATGAACATACCAAAACCGTCAAAGGCAAACCGAGCTTTGTAGCTAAATGTTGCACAAGAGTAGTTTTCCCAGTACCGGTTTCACCAACAAGAAGAACAGGCTCATTATGCTTCACAGCACATGCTATGCGCTCCAAGACACGCAATGCATTCCCAGTATTTGCAAAAGCTCGTTCGTGAATTGTTTTATTCTGAACGCAGACAAATAATTATCAAGTACTCATAACATATAAAACAATTCACATACCAAACATTACTTTTGTGAGAGCTAACCTGCCGCAGAAGTAGAGAAACACGTCCAACTTGAAGCACAGATTTTAGAAGCTGGTACAAATTTGAGAAAAACAGTGAGCACTTAATGTGCAATAATGAAATGTTATCATGGTGTCTAAAGACTATAACATAAGTCATTAAGCACACAAAACCTGAATCTGAGGTCTGTTTAGTTGGTCCAAAAATTCTGCTTGTGAATGAGATATATTCCAAAGTTCTGCAATTCTTTTCATTAGAATATGCCTGCTTTCCTTGCAAGCTATCGAAGCAGCAAAGATATCCACTGCCTGCACAATAGAAGACAGCATATCAAGCACTCGCTTAATAAGGTAATAATGAGTGTTTCCATTTCAATTCATCATGACAATCTATAAAGACAAAAAAGAAAGAGAAAAATGAATGAGATTGATTGATGACCTCATTAAAGATACGCTCACGTGTATGGCATGGCAAAACATCCCTATCAAAATCCAAATCTAAATCTGTGATTCGTTTGCACCATTTCATGAGATCCCTGTCAGTCAGACAGTGAATTAGAAATTCATGTATTCATTTAAAAAATAAGCAACTGTAAATCCTCAATCTTTCCGAATTTTGGGAATTAATATTGAAGCAGTTCCACAGTACCTTGGTGAGAACCGATTCCCAGAATAGACTGAAGCAAAACCACCAAACTTGAAAGTTGAGGTGGTTGATGTATTGACTGAATTCACCATTTCTAGGGTGTCTGTGAATTGTCATTACATTCATTGTTATGATAGATAACGCAAGATTTGCACTGATTTTACTACAAATGGCAAATAGCTTCTTATAATATTACAGATAACATAAGAAACTATAATCATTTAAAAATCTAATTGCTCTAGCAGTGAAATTACTATGTATAGGAGGTAAAAAAACTACAGACACCCAGACCTATCAATTTAGGAGCAACATGTCCTAAAACCGGAAAGTTCACTTTTACAATTTGGATCAAATCCTCATTGCTTGCAGCATCGATCACAACCTTTCTCCACAAATTTCTAAATGTTTCTTTACCTATCAGCCAAGAAAATATAGAGCAGAACAATTTTGCAAGTGTTATTGACATTCCAAGAAATATGTAGAGCACCAACGAACAAGAAATCAGTTCATATAATCACAATAATTACAAATAACCAGAAGACAATTCCAGGATAACTTGCAAATAACTGAGTATTTATGATTCATCCAAAAAACTAAGCACAATTTTTGTTGACAACTCAGAACCAGATCCAGGATCTTTGAATAGATTTGAGCTTTGAATACTTCAAAACAGATAGTGAAAATATATATTTCAAAACCAACACTAGAAAGTGTCTCTTGTGTGCAATACAGACCTGATATTGCATGCCTGGATCCAATTTGAAATTTTGTTATAGTTGCAAATAACTGAAATCCCTCTGCAGCAGGTATAGCCTGGAAATTTATTTCAAGATTGTTAGCACAAATATCATACATGCTGTATAATCTATCATGAACACTACCTACACTTAAAAATCCAACATTTGGAAATATAAGATTCAATCCTGAATTTTGTTATAGCTGCGAATAACTGCATCCAATCAGAAAACAATGTCATGTGTTTTGCATCACCTTGAGAGTAAAAATAGAATAGCCCTGATACCCTTAAGGAATACGGTTGTGTGTCTCAATCTACAAATGGTGAAAGGAAACCCTCATCTACCTAAGTATCCTTACACCAAGAGTCCAACACCACTAAATATAGTCGGAAGAGATGACAATACGATCAGCAATATATGTACAACATAAAAAGCCACCTTAGGGATGAGTTATTGTAGACAACAAATCCAGTAAAATGACTATAGTGTGGCTACTTTATTAATCAAAACCCTTCTGAAGAAGAAGGCGAGGGGAATTTAATGAAAACTGGAAATAGACCAAAGAAGTAGACTAGTCTCACCAACATTGACAAGTTCTGAATACTCTCTCCAAGAGCTCTGTAATGCCCCCCACCTCCTAGGTTGATTGTAGCTTGATTCCTTGATATGGAAAACGTTACTTAGTTGTCAACTTAAGCCTTCAAATCTTTTATATGTATCTGATATGAACTTCTAATATATTGTCCTTGGTGTGATTGCCTTTAAAACCAGATGTGTGTGTGTATATATATAGTCTTCTCTTTTCCTCTGTATAGATCAATGCTATGAAAGAAAGTATATCTATAAAAGTACAATCATGAACATGTTTTTCCTCTAAATCAGTCTTAATAATACTTCACAATTAATCTTCTTCTATAATGCCTCAGTCTTCTTCTATAGTGCCATAGTGTATATCTAAGATCTACTTCATACCATATTCTTTATCTTTCTTCTATTTATTTCCGTTTAGAATATCAGATTATATTGCATATTCTCCTCTCATAAATATTACCTTTGAAGGTATCATATCTTCCTCATATAAATATCCACATATAATATATTGCTTATGGAATGTGCTGGTTGTATCCTATATTATATTATGTTGCTTATTCCTATATTATATTATGCTGCTGATTAGATATGTAATGTGCCTGCTGGCTGTACTATTATTGCTGACTGTCTATATACTATTTTCTGTCTATATACAGTTAAGCAGTTCCAGCCATTAGAAACTGCCAATCCTAGTTCATCAATATCATTCATTTACAAGACGAATGAAGCTCATTGTTGAGTTTACCAAAAAGGATGGGCCAACTAAACCTCAACGCATTAATAATAAACAATTTTTTATAATTTAACAATTTAATATGAATATATTGATCCATTGTTTATGGCTTCTAATCAGCTTGTACATGATAAATAGCATGACTTCAATATTATTGAAAGACTGAATCTGTAAAAAATGAAGCTGCTGACAGAAATAATATGGGTAGCTCCAATAATAACTCAATTGTTTAATAATCAACTAACCTCCACTTGACCTATAGAAAATTTGATGTGTTTGTACTGCAAAGTAGAGTGTAGAAATTAACATAATAAAATCACTATCATACCAACCTCTCCCTGACCAGGAACATATAATTTTCTATCTTCCAATAAAGGTGCAAGAACAGAGAGAATGTCAGATGGTGCCTTGTCAATATCTTCAAAAACCACCCAGAATCCTCTAACCACAGCCTGCGTTGAAAAACAAACCATATGCACAACACAGCTGAGAAAATACTCAAATTGCAATATAGATACACATACATGAACTAAGAAATGATACATCTCAGAAAAAAGCATCTTTATTTTCAATATAGAAAAATTCAACCTGAGTAAGAGAACCAGGCTGCCACTTGAATTCTCCGGGAATCTCGGTACAAATGTAAGTGCCAATCAGTGTTTTGCTGTCCATTTGTTCATCTAAATGGATGAACAAGATATCTAAAAACCAAAGCAATTAAAGGATAACATTAATATGTATAACCTCATTTAAATAAAATAGCAACTAAAATTGAAAGCAGCACATAATAATAGATTTTTCTACAGGCAGTCACAGAACAAAAATAACTAATTTTGGAATGATAATAATACACTTTTCAGACTAAAGAAGCTTATTGCCAAAAGAGACATAGCATGATGCAAACATAATTCATCAACTATGTTGTTTCAAAACATAAGATTCTTGCCAAAGAAAATATATCAAAATTTAACTGCCAGTCTAAAATTCCAACACCCAATTGAAAATCAAGGCCAAATTTCTATCACATAGAGGGATACAAATAAACACTGGGGCATACAAAACTAACATTTAACTATTCATACCAAAGTCTCTCTATTTTCATTAAGAGATGGGGAATCATATTTTAATTACATTTCCATTTTCCTCAAAAAAGATCAAATTTGTACAGTGCAAGCAAAAAGTTTAAAGGAACTACAACTTCCCACAATGTAAAACTAGCTGATATCCATTCGCTTCAGATCCAAAGTCGTAACCCCCAAACTTGACTTGGTTATTTGACATACTTAAACATAACATTCTAAAGGGTAATGGCATACTCCCCTGCATTTAGACCCTTTCCAGAAAAAGCAATATGATGCATATACTCATGGTGCTCAACAATTATTCATAGAAGATCCTCACTCCTGATACAATTATCAGGAACCACGAGTGTTGCAATCAAAATAACACAAGGATTTGGTGTATGATCTGCTGTTGAATTAATATTTTAATAGTTTAACAAATGGACTTCCAAACTGATTGCATTTCCTAGAGTGTAATGGCAGGATCAGTTGTCTTCCATGAAGATCGAGAATATGCAAGTCCCTACAGTTAGCACACAACCTGACTTATACCATCCCACGACTCTCATGTGTAACCACAAAACATCTATAAGATAAACAAAACAACCATAAAATACTATTCAGGAATCAAATATCAATTTAGCTATCTATTTGCCATGTCAATGACAGGCAAGAATGATGCACAATTTTTCACAGATTTTTTTCAAATTGCACATCATTAATGTCTAATTGACATTATATTATCGTAGGAAATTAAGATTCAAACAGCAGAATGCTGATGGAGTTATGTTGACTAAGTTAACTAATGCTAACAAAGTTAGGAAAGTTGATGAAATCTAATTACTAAAGCTGTTTAAGTTGATCACTTGTTGAAAATGACGCACATTGCTCATGAAGATAACAGATAGTTGTTGAAGAAGACGGATAATTACTGATGAAGACAAAAACAGTTGCTGATGAAGACAAAGTTCACTTGAATTTTAACAACTAATAATAGGCAATTTAGTTAATTCATGTTGTTTCCAGAAGTTTAATATTTTTTAAGAAACTAAATTTAGGTTTATATTTATTATTGACAGTTAATTATGATAAAGATAAAACAGTTGCTGCTTAAGACATTTAGTTTTGTAGAATTTCAGGCAACAGTTCCAAGTTTATTAAGAAACTAAATTTAGGTTTTTTATTTATTAATCAATGTAGTTTGGGCACAAAGACAAATGCTGTATTTATTGGGAATCAGATTGATCTACCAATTTATTCAGACAATTTTTGTTCTTATTATTCTTATTTTTATGATTTAATTGACCAGTTAAAAGACTTAATTTAGGTGAATTTAATTGTTTTTATGAGTTATCTGTAGGATCACCTTTCAATTTGTAAGAAAGAAGAGGAAGAAGTTTTATAAGAGATTCAGAAATTAAAATTAGATTCTATTTTCCAAATAAATAAAGATTTTTTTTGTCTATTAATTTCTAAGCAGCCCATGCCCTGTTGATGTGAGTTTTGTTCCACTACAACATGCAAAATCAAATACTTAATATTCCAAGATGAAATTGTTAATATTTGTGGCCTTGAGACAAAGATAAATTACATTGCAAATGATTATTAATATTATGGACTAGGCAAAGATTAAAATAAATAATAAGTATATATGACATATCACATTATGATTGAGAAGAGGGACGACTTGCATATTGAATTGTTGAAATTGATATAAGGGCCGACCTGCATTACAGTCAGCTATCTATTGAGGTTAGCAGCTGAATAACAATAATTATAAAAGCCAACTTGCATATGCAAGTCAGCTGCCTTATCATATTGAAGAGACACCTCTCTTGAGGCATACTTATATGGTATCGAGGAGTGCGAATTAAGCATCATCGAAAACATAACATGACTATCTTATTTCTCACTTTCAAAAGACTTATAATTCAAATCATCATTGCATAATTGTTCGAACATTATAGCAGCTTCTTGGCAATTTGGAAAGAAGAATAACAGACCTAAATTCACACTTGTAGCAGACCTAAATACATACTTGGAGCAGACCTAAGTTCATATATTGTAGCAGAATTGGAAAGGCATTATAGCAGACCTTAAAGAGCAAATTGTAGCAGACTTAAAGAGATTGGAGCAGAATAATAGCATTGGATTGAAGGCTTCTTCTTACAATCATTCAGCAAATTTCAAGCATCTAAACCGGGTAGTATCTATCTTCTATTCATCTATATTTTCGAAAGGGCCTAAGTCTTAGTTATAAAAGATCATTTAAAGATTGTTATTTTCTTTTCAAAGTCCGAAATATTAACATGGTATCAGAGCATTGGAGAATAAAAGATCTACTTTGAGATTAA
Organism: Chamaecyparis obtusa; assembly: GCA_027943335.1. Taxonomy (NCBI): domain Eukaryota; kingdom Viridiplantae; phylum Streptophyta; class Pinopsida; order Cupressales; family Cupressaceae; genus Chamaecyparis; species Chamaecyparis obtusa. The sequence goes on from BSBK01007314.1 coordinate 961,416, forward strand.
GGAAATCAATCTAAAACTTTAAAATTAAAAAATTCAATATGACAAGTGGAATTAGACCAGAAGATAGACTCAAAGGAGCCACAAATTTCTTATCTTGAAAAATTAGAATACTAATTGCCTTCAAAGAACTAGAATTAGATTCAATTATAGAAAATCCGCCTAAAGCTAAAATGGATGAAGATAAGACACGTGAATGGAAAAAAGGTAATTACAAAGCTATGAGAATTCTAATTGACAGCGTAGAGGGTCATATCATACCCACCATCTCTTGTCTAGAGTCAACCTATCTAATGTTCTCTACATTATCAGGAATGTTTGAAATTAATAATATAAATAGAATTATGACTCTTAAAAATGAAATTTCACTAATCAAGATGAGTCAAAAAGAATCTATCACATCATACTTTATGAGAATTACAGAGTTAATAAATCAATTGGCAACTATTGGGCACACCTACAATGAAAATGAACTATCTATGATAGCACTTAATGGATTACCTCTCTCATGGGACTCGTTTACTCAAGGAATCAGTGCACGTCCTAAACTGCGTAAATTTGATAAATTAAAAATTAATTGTCTTCAAGAAGAATCGAGACTAATAACTAGAGGATCGAATCTTAAAGATCTTCAAATCTTATACTCACAATCAAAAAGGAAAGACGATTTCAAAAGAAAAAGAGAATTTCAAGACAAAGGAGAAAGAAACTTTAGAAACAAAAGGAGAGATTATCAAAACAAGCAAGAAAGGAATTCTCTCAATAACGGATGGAGAGGAAGAGATTATCAAATCGGGCAAGAAGAGAACTCTCACAATAATGGATGGAGAGGGAGAGACTATCAAAACAACAATTTTCAAAACAGAAATCTCTGTAAAGTACAATGCTATAGATGTGACAAATTTGGTCACAAGGCAACAAATTGTCTAGATCGAAACAATCATCAAGCCTCTATTGCACTAGTAAAAGAAACGGAATTTGAACACCTTGTTCTTTAGTCTTCACCTTGAGAGGGAGTTTATATATGGGTCTTCATGAACTTAAAATTCATGTTATAAACTCTTTCTAATTCCTTGTTATATTTTGCAATTTATTTTTATTTTATTTTTTTTTAAGACATCACATCACTTATTGTAAATAAATCAAATATTACTATCCATTGAGAATATGATTCTTCACTATGTTAAATCTAATTAACGATCAAATTATTATGTGGTGAAAATGTATTTTTGTTGTTATATTTGAGCGTTGAGGCTCTTGATATTTGAGTGTTGAGGCTCTTGATATTTGAGCATTGAGGCTCTTAACATTTGAGCATTGAGGCTCTTGCATATTTGAGCGTTAAGGCTCTTGATATTTGAGCATTGAAGCTCCTGCATATTTGAGCATTGAAGCTCTGGGATAGAATCATCAATGAAGACTATCTTTCAAAGAACTTGGAATCTCACATGAAGAAAATCCACACCTTACATCATGCTAACATTATGTGATTGATACTTAAGATGACCTTATAATTGTTATTATCTTGTGGGAGATACTTAATTTGAGATTTATTGATGATACATTTTCTGATTACATAGATTTGAGATCTATTGTTATATTGATGATACCTTTTTTTTCTTACATAGATTTGAGATCTATTATTCTGCTATACATAAAGTTGAGATCTATATGTGATTATTGTTTACATCATGAGGATAATGTCAATGATGCTTCTTACCTCTCATTACATGTGAACGATGCTTACATTATGTGTTATGTTTGAATAACCTTACATCTTGTAGTAGATGATATTACAAAAGTTGAGACATCCTGAGGATGATTAATCACATTGACTACATCAGGTATGAATACATTATGTTTTTTATGGTTCCATATTCATTGAGATCACTTAGATTGAAATCTATTGAGGACAATAATTCATGTCAGAATGAGATTTAGTGTGATAGAGATCTAGTGATTACATTATGAGGTCAATGTTATTGATCTTTCCCTCAAGTCCAAGAGAGAGTGTTAATATTTGTGGCCTTGAGACAAAGATAAATTACATTGCAAATGATTATTAATATTATGGACTTGGCAAAGATTAAAATAAATAATAAGTATGATACTTATTATATGACATGTCACATTATGATTGAGAAGAGGGACGACTTGCATATTGAATTGTTGAAATTGCTATGCGGGCCGACCTGCATTATAGTCAGCTATCTATTGAGGTTAGTGGCTGAATAACAATAATTATAAAAGCCGACTTGCATATGCAAGTCGGCCGGCTGCCTTATCATATTGAAGAGACACCTCTCTTGAGGCATACTTATATGGGATCGAGGAGTGTGAATTAGGTATCATCGAAAACATAACATGACTGCCTTATTTCGCACTTTCAGTAGACTTATAATTCAGATCATCATTGCATAATTGTTCCAACATTATAACAGCTTCTTGGCAATTTGGAAAGAAGAATAACAGACCTAAATTCACACCTGTAGCAGACCAAAATACATACTTGGAGCAGACCTAAGTTCATATATTGTAGCAGAATTGGAGAGGCATTATAGCAAACTTAAAGAGCCGATTGGAGCAAAATAATAGCACTGGATTGAAGGCTTCTTCTTACAATCATTCAGTAGATTTCAAGAATCTAAACCGGGTATTATCTATCTTCTATTCATCTATATTTTCGAAAGGGCCTAAGTCTTAGTTCTAAAAGATCATCTATAGATTGTTATTTTCTTCTCAAAGTCTGAAATATTAAGAGAAACACCAAATCTCCAACTCTCTCTTGAATAAGGATACTCATATGCTAAACAATGTGTATGGATTGTGTGATCAAATGAGACAACCTCAATGTTTCTTCTTATTGTGGACTTTTACTCAGTTTTATGATGTGATAAATTGGTTATCACAAAGGGACTTACGTTGTTCATTCAACGGATATCAACTACTTTAGCTTCTTCCAACCAACAAACTACAAAGGATAAGGATTTAGAAATTCTAACTCTAAGAATGTAAGACAATGTTGATGATGGGGTCAGCCTCTAACCAGTCCTTACTTCGTCGTGTCAACTAGGCATAGGAGGGTGTTATCTTCTAGGTATGCAGGAACGGTTTTCTTATTGTCAATACTCATTCAAATACCCTATAGAGGCGCAATCTAAATGAATATTTCCAATAGAAATTAATCTCTTGCAATTTAGGCCCAAGCTAACCTTGCACTATTACTTACAATCAGCAAGTACCAAAAGGTATGGACACTATCTCCACCATTAATTACCATTCAACAATATCTTACATTCATCTACTTCTACAACATGAAATAAAATCCAAACTAAGTGAGGAAATGTAAAAACTATGCAATACTCCAAAGCAACAAAAGTAATCCACCATGAAGACAAACAATGAATCAACAATTACTTTGATAGCATTATGGCAACAATTTCAACAAGTCTCCTCTCCTACTCTACCTCTAATCTTCTCTCCTCTCTAATCTTAATGAATTACAAATGAGGTCTTGGCTTTTTCTAGTTGTTCAATTACAATGAAGGGCCAAGATCAATTCAAGATCAAAGGCCAAGATTTACCCATTACAAACCCTAATTAGGGTAATTAGGGTTGCCACACTGTCATCCAATTACATGAAGGCACCACCCTGTGGGCCAATAAGAAAATTACAATGTTTTTGAGAGCCAATGAGAAAATAGATTAGGTAAAGGCATGATGTGGACTCCACATGTACACTTGGTATAATCTGATTGAATGTGCTTGAACACGTGCAACTCAAACCTTCTGATTAGTTGAAGACAATTGGGTGCCACCTCAGCATCCTTATCTCATTGACTTGATCAATTCCTTGCTGATGAGAAAATATCTCTTGGTACTTCAACATTATCAAGCCTTCAATTGTGATAGCATATTCCCAAATTGCTTCATCTTCTGAAAATCTTCTCATTGCACTTGTTGGTTTTGGAAATCTTGATTTTCTTGGAAATTTAGTGTCTCTTTGGACGCCTTGACCTTGACACCCTTAAAGTGATGAAGTCTTCGTGTTCAAAGTGAACTTGGATTTCAGGAGGAAATTCAAGTTGGTGATGATTTCTTTCACTTGTAGACTTTGATTTTTCTTGTGCCATATTTGTTCTTTGAATTTCACTTTGATAATATGATCTTGAACCACCTTATTTTGAAGTCCTCAAGCTTGATCTTGTAGCATCCATTTTTCGCTTTCCAAGCCTCTAAATTGCTCCAATGAGTGAATCTCAATTTAGCTCTCCGTCCTTCATAGTTACCTTGCAAACACAGAAGAGAGATTGTTATCAAGCTCAAAAAATGATAAGCATAAACCATATGAAGGAAATCTGTAAGCCTACATGAAATTGCATCTAGATCAACTTTTCTTCTACTAAACAATTTGATCAAGAATTTTGACTTTCGTAAGGTTTGATTTTTAGTTTCTACCCAAATTTATCCCTCTAGTTCACTTTGGTTCTGATTTTTCTTTGTTTTTAAGCCCAAGTCTCTCTCTTTGCAATCTTTAAATTCTGATTTTGTTTGTCTTTTAGCCCAGATTTCCTTTCTTTTGCAAGTTTCAAATTCTGATTTCCTGTAAATTTAGGGGTTTATCTTTTAATATTTCTTCAAAATCGCCCCCCAAAAACTTCTCAAAATCGACCTTCTAATAATCCCTGCCCCTTGTGAGTTCGATCTTCTCTTAGTTTGGTGGTGAAATGAAATGTTTCCCCTCCTTATAGGCGATCTAAGGTGAAAGGCCATGTCTTTTGGTTGGGCCGACTTGCTTATTGGCAAAAATTAATTTGAGATTGTCATTTTCAGCAATCCAAGTTGCTCATATTGATTTCAATCAATCCAGCCCTATACCACTTTGGATGAAATTGAATTCCTCGTTGTTCTTAATTGATTTCCACTTGACCCAAATCAAATTTTTTCTTGCATTGAGCGCTCATTATGCCAAGGGCGGAGGTTTTGGATTGTTGGGATTGGAAATCCCAAGTTTGTGAAATTTCCGCCCAAGATCGCTTATGGCAGAGATTTTGTGAAGTTAGGATTGAAAATCCCAAGTTTTGAAGAATTCTGCCTGATATTGGAGCTCATTTTTTTTCAGTCTGATTTCACTTCGTTTTTGTTCAAAAACTTGACCCCTTTTCCTTCAAATCTCATTGATCTTGCCCTTCAAACATCATTCTTCATCTTCTTGATCACTTTGAGCTGATAAACTTCATCGAAATCCCATTTATAGCTGGGCAAAATTTTCGGTTTTTGGAATTTTGCAAGGGCAGAAATCCCTAGATCTTGAGATTTCCGAACCTCACCTTGCATGTTCATTTTGCCAACCTAGGTTCAAGTTCATTTTTGAAATGGCTTTCAAGGTTTCATTATCATGAATCTCAATTCGATTTGTAATTCAAGTTGACTGAAAGTGAATTACCATAAGGAATCAATCCAATTTCATTTTCACTCATCATTTTTCTCCAAGGAATTAGTTGATTTTATCTTTTCTCCTTCAATTTTGTCATTACTCACCAATTTGGCATTCAACTTCCACCCAACTTCCACCCAAGGCTGCCTTCACTCTAAGGCAGAGATTTTGAGAAGTTGGGATTGGGAATCCCATGTTTAAAGAAATTTCGCCTAAGGGTGCTCATGGCAGAGATTTTGAGAAGTGGGGATTTTGCAAGGGCAGAAATCCCAAGATCTTGAGATTTCAAACCTTGTTTCGCATGTTGAAATTCCCAACTTGTTTACTTCAATTTCTTCAACTTGGAGGGCAAAATGATTCATATAAAATAAAACATTTAAGTATATTCTTTTCTAATACTTTAAGTTATATTTTATATAAATACTGTTAGGATGTTTGAGAGTGGTTTCAGGTTCATGGGAGTTACAATAGAGATTTTAGATTTTGGGAGTTTCTAAAAAATTTCAGACTAGTAAATTTCAGGATTCGGCACGCCTCCATCAATATTATCTCCCACAACTTTTCCTGACTTTCTAAGATAAAATAGATCTAGAACAAGGATTTTCTAAGGATTCTAACTCATTTCATCACAAATTCCTTGATTTCAACTTGACATTCTTAAATAGTTTGGCCTAGCTCTCACTCATATCCCTAACCGACTTGACTACCCAACGAGCCAAAGTTGCTCAAACTCATCTCTCAGACTTTGAGACTTAAAAATTGCCACCAGCTAGGACCACCTTAGACCACTAGCCCTACCACCAAAGCAAAAAGAGGGGGTCCCCATTTGCAATGGGGCAATTGGCATGAAAACCTCACAACATGCCCCATGTAAGATCTACTGAGCAATATCACTGCAAGGTTTAAAGAATAGTAAGTGAGAATTTCACTACAAGTTCAAATTTGAAGCTTCGTCATCACAGTACATCGATCCTGAGACTTTAAGAGACAACCTCAGCTTTGTTTGATAGCTACAATAGTAGTAAACAATGGACAGTTCAAAAGTGAGGACTTTAATTATTGGAATGATCAGTTGGAAAGGGTATTAGTATGGAAGAGAATATCATAATATGAGACATTGTAGTAAGCAGGTATGTTGAACCTTAAGATTGGAATACATTAAATGAGAAAAATAACCAAAAATAAAAAAAGATGCTCAAGCATTCTTCTATATTTGGACTATAAATCCAAGTATCTCTCAAAAAATTGCAAGTTTTAAGACAGCTAAGGAAGCACGGACAGGAGGAAAAAGTTCATATCAAGGTACTGATTCAATAAGGATTTTAAGACTTCAAACCATAAGACCAAATTTTGAGAACTCAAGATAATAAGAAAGTTGAAGATTGTAGTATTAGAGTGACAGACATGATGAGTAAGATAAGAACATATGGTGAGACAGAAGAATGATGTGGTTGTCAAGAAAATCTTAAGATCTCTAGCACCCAAGTGGATTCATATTGTGATTACATTAAAAGAGTGCAAAGATTTGGATGGTTTAAAATTTGAAGAGAAAATAAAGATTCTGGGTGGTCTAATTCTAGATTAAGCACTAATCTCAAAGGCAAAAATCAATAATAATAAGATGGAATTACAAGCTTCATTTGAGGGAATAAGAACTCGTATAAAAGATATAGTTCTAATTTTAAAAGAAGAGGCTAGAGTAGAGGTCATGACAAGTCAAGAGGCAGGGGCATATTTGATGCAAGAAGACAGAGTACAATGTTATTGCATTAGGCTTGGTCATATAGAGTGAGACAGCATATTGAAGAATTCAAATGAAGGAAGACAAGCATACTATGTACAAAAGTACAGAAGGAATCCAAATGAAGGTCAAAGTCAAGATAAACATCCACTACACTTTTCCCTTTCCTGCAACAAAGTTGAAAACACAAATCATGAGGTATGGTTTCTCAATTAAGGTTGTTCTACTGGTACGACAGGTTGTAGAGAAGCATTTTTAAAGATTGATGAAAATTTCAAAAGTGAAGCAAGCTTGGATAGTAATAGAGTAATAGAAGTTTGTGGAAAAAGAAAAATAGATATTGACGCTAGACAAGAAAAAGCAGAAATTTCTGATGTATACAACTCACCACAGCTAAGGCATAATCTAGTAAGTGTTGGAAAACTCATTGAAAAGGAGCTCAATCTGGTATTTGATGATAAAGTTTGTACCACATATGATAAGAGACAAAGAGAAAAGCTAATGGCTATAGCAGAAGAGATGATAAAGAACAAAATGTTCCCATTGAGAATCAAAGCAAGTGAATCAAATGCCTCTGTTATATTCCATCTCTGAGGATGACAGTTGGTTATGGCACCAAAGGTATGAACATCTTAATTTTCAGGTATTGCATATGTTGTACCTAAGAAATATAGTACATGGGTTAACAAAATTTCAAGCAAGAGTACATCAGGCAAATAGATAGGACTCTCAACAGTACATGGACTCTTATTGAAAATTAAGAAATATGAACATCTTAACAAAATTTCAGTTGGTAGTGTGCAAAAGTTGTGCACTTGGAAAACGCCAAATAGATAGGACTCTCAACAGTACATGGAGAGCACATCAGGCACTGGAGTTTATTCATTCAGATTTGTCCAATCCCATGCCCAAGGCAAACATGGGCAAGAAACACTACATGATTAGAATCATTGATGATTCTACTAGATAAATAGAGAGGAAAAAGAAAGTAGAGACATAATGTCTAAAAAAAGATAGAGAAGGTGAATTTTGTTGAGTAACATTTAATGAAATTCATGCAAGGAATAGAGACCAATGACTATTAACAGCACCTTCTCCACCACAACAAAATGGTGTGGCAGAGAGAGAGAACAAAACAAAATTAGAATCAGCAAGAAGCATGCAGTAATATGGACAAAATGTTGTGGGTTGAAGCAATTAATTTTATTGTGAATATTGAGGATAGAAGTCCAACTATTGCACTAAGAGATATGACACCACATATAGAATGATATGAAAGAAAGCCTGCAGTGACACACTAGAAAGTATTGGTTGTTTAGCTTACGTTCACATAAGTTAGGTAATGATAAAAGACAGAAAGTGGTTGCAAGCAGTTAAGCGTGTATATTTATAAGTCATGGTGCAGAGAGCAAAGCCAACTATTTTAATCTCCTCAAGGAAAGAAAGCTTCATAAAATGCAATATTTTTTGAAGGAGAAGTCTATAAGATCAATTGAAAAAAGAAAAAGAAACAGTAATTTTAAGGAATAATTTGGGATCAAGAAGAAAAAGCTGAAGTTCAAAAACTACATCAAGTTCAAGAAATTTTGTTACATAAAACAATAAGATAATGCAAACTAATCCTCCAAATTTTACATAAGAATTTTGCAAGAAGGTTAACAAGAACACAAGCTAGAGAAAACAATTAAGATAATGAAAAGGTTGATCATACATTTTACTCAAATATTGAGATCAAACCTACTAAGTTTAAATAAAATGTTGAAAAGAAGGAATGCATTGCAACAATGGAAAAAGTGATTGATGTTATCAAAAGAAACAAATTTTAGAAGCTTCTATAGTTACCAAAAGACGGTTTATTTTAATTTTAGATTGCAATTTTGAAAGAAGGTTAACAAGAAGACAGACTAAAGAAAACAATTAAGATAATGAAATGGTTAATCATGCATTTTACTCAAATGTTAAGGTGGAACCTACTAAGTTTAAATGAAATGTTGATAAGAAAGAATGCATTACAACAAGGGGAAAAAATGATTGATGTTATTTAAAATAACAAAAACTTAGAAGCTTCTAGAGCTACCAAAAGACAAAGATGTGATAGGAATTGGGTAGGTACAAAAATGATGGTACAACTGAAGAATATAAAGCTAGATTGGTTGCAAAAGAGTATGATCAAAGGTACAGCATAAACAATGAAGAGTCCTAGGCACCCATTGCAAAGCATGATAGTATAAGATTGATATTATCATTGGCAGCACAAAAAGGATGGAAGTACACCAACCAGATGTGAGAAGTCAAAAGTTTCTTTTTGAATGGATATATTGAAGAGGAAATGTATGTGGATTACCCACAAGGTTTTGAAGAAGACAAAGAAGGATGGACACGTTTACAGGTTGAAGAGAAAAAAACTTAATGATTTGAAACATGCACCAAGAGCACAGTATTCAAGAATTGATTTGTTGTTCTTAGCAAATGGATATGTGAGAAGCATGAATAGCAAACAATATATATCAAGAATGAAGGGAGTGAAACATTTTATATTTGTCTATATGTTGATGATCTAATCTATACGCAAAGATCAAACAGGATAAAGAAAGAATAAAAAGAGTCAGTGAAGAAAGAGCTTGCTGACTAATTTAGGACTAGTGCAATATTTTCTTGCCATGGAGTCACCCCAATCTCATTGAAAGATCTTTTTTCCTTAACCTCAGTAAAAGATATGTTGAAAAAATTTAATATGCTAGATTATAAAAGATTTGGTGTACCAATTGCACATGCTATTTTTTCTAGTTAACCATGTGAGCTACTTAAGCATATGACCCAGCTAGCCACAGCCCTAGACAATAAGAAATTTTGCCAACCATCTATTAAAATAAACATATATATCAAGTCAAGTTGTTACTACATAATTTTCAATAGAACGAAGGATAGGTATGTTTACAGATTGAAGAAAGAACTTTATGGTTTGAAACGAGCACCAAGAGCATGGTATTCAAGAATTGATTTGTGATTCTCAACAAATGGATATGTGAGAACCATGAACAGCGCACATTATATTTCAAGAATGAAGGGAGTGGAGCATTTTATGTTTGTCTATATTTTGATGATCTAATCTATAGACGAAGATCAAACAAGATGAAGAAAGAATAGAAATAGTCAATGATGAAAGAGTTTGAACTGACTAATTTAGAACTAGCGCAACATTTCTTGCCATGGAGTCGCCCAATCTCATGGTAAGATCTTTATTCATCAACCTAAGAAAGTGCAAGATATGTTGAAGAAGTTTAATATGCTTCATTAGAGTTTGAACTAACTAATTTAGGACTAGCGCAACATTTTTTGTCATGGAGTCGCCCAATCTCATGGTAAGATCTTTATTCATCAACCTAAGAAAGTGCAAGCTATGTTGAAGAAGTTTAATATGCTTCATTATAAAGAAGTTGGTGCACCAATTGCACATGGATATTGCTTCCACTTAACCATGCGAACTACTTAACCACATGAGCCAACAAACCACAACCCTACACAACACGAAGTTTTGCCAACCGTCTATAAAACAAATAAATAATGGAGTGCCATATGTATCAAGTGGAGCTATTGCTGTATAAATTTTCAATAAAAAAAAACTAGGAAGTCGGGTTCTTTCCCAGGGACTTGTTGATGTGAGTTTTATGCCATTACAATAGACAAAATTGAGTACTTAGTATTCTAAGATGATGTAATGTCCCATTTCTCGACTAGGATTTAATTATAAATAATAAAAATAAACTAATGAACGAATAAATAATAATCAATAATAATATAATTTATTATTTTGTTAACTATAATATTAATAAAAAATATAGTATATGAACTAATAAAGTATGATATCATATTGAAATATAATCTATCATTAAATATAATATATTATATAATAATATAATACATAATATAATCAATATATAATATATAATTATATATTTTTGGTCATATATAAATATCTGATATATTATTATGTATAAACATATATAAAATATATTTAATATATATTATCAAATATAAATCTGAAATTTATACTAATTAAATATCATAATGTAACGTTGAATTCATATGGTAAATTATAATATTAATATTAAATAAAATAATATAAAAAATATCATATATTAATAATGAATACGTATTAAATAATATATAGCACCACACCATGTAAATTAGAAATGCGGTTAAGGAGGGCCATATTTGATCTTGGAAAGTCACGACCCTTCCCTTTCTCAGCACGAGTATTTATAGGAGAAAATGCCAAAGGAGACGGGGAATATAGGAGAAATACATATAACACACAGTCAGCATTTCAAACAACAGAAAATTACACTTGGGTAAAACTCAGCACCGATATTCCCAGTTTTCTTTTCATTCGCAGCCAGTCAACTTTTCATACATAGCCAGCATTGACCTTGAAAGCCAATCAATATAAGGACACAGTCAGCAGGGAAAGAGATATACAGTCAGCATTATAATCCAAAATCTGCATCAAATATACACCGTTGAATAAAGGAAAGTATAAGGGACATATATACACATCTGTTAATAATGAATCAAAATTATTTATATTATACGTACATATAGTGTATATATATATTTGTTAATAATAAAATTATATATATATATCAGAATTCAAGTTGTATAAATATATCTGTGGAATCATATATATATAGTATACATCTAAAGTATATATATATATATGAAAGATACATCTGAAATATATATTTGAATGTACTATAATACATTTCTGAAAGATTTAATACATCTAGTTACAAGAATGATCTTATATATATATATATATATATATATATATATATATTAGTAACAATGAAATCAGAATTATATATATGTGATTCTTCTTAATGTAACCTGATTTAAATGCAAAGTGTTGTATGCTAATCATTAGAAATTGGCATTCTCTTAGTAAGGAATGTTACAAGTTGCCATGTACAAGTGCAATCCAAATCCTAATTGGGAATTTTAGGCTAAGTCAAAGAAATCCCCAATTGGGGACATTACAGATGAAACACCAGATCTCCAACTCCCTCTTGAATAAGGATGCTCATATGCTAAACAATGTATATGGATTGTGTGATCAAATGAGACAACCCCAAGGTTTCTTCTTATTGTGGACTTTCACTCAATTATAACAATGTGATATGATGGTTATCACAAAGGGACTTACGTTGTTCGTTCAATGGATATCAACTACTTCAACTTACTTCCTACCAAACAAACTAAAAAGGATAAGGGTTTAGAAATCTATTCTAACTCTAGGAATGTAAGACAATGTTGGTGATGGGGTGAGCCTCTAACCATTCCTTGCTTTGTCGTATCAACTAGGCATAAGAGGGTGATATCATCTATGGATGCGGTAATGGTTTTCACATTGTCAATACTCATTCAAATACCCTATGAAAGCACAATCTAAATGAACATTTCCAATATAAGTTAAACACTTGCAATTTAGGCTCAGACTAACCTTGCACTGTTACTTACAATCAGCAAGTAGCAAAAGGTATGGACACTAGCTTCACCACTAATCATGATTCAACAATATCTTTCATTCATCTAATTCTATTTCTATTCAACATGAAATAAAATCTTAATCTAAGTGATGAAATGAAGAAACCATGCAATACTTCAAAGCAACACAAGTATTCCACCATTAAGACCAACAATGAACTAGCAATTACTTTGATAGCATTATGGCAACAATTTCAACAAGTCTCCCCCTTTACAAATGATAGGAGTGGGGTTTATATAGGAGCCCCAAATACAATGAACGACCAGGATCGATTTGAAACCAATGGTCCAGATTAATTCATGACAAAACCTAATTAGGGTAACCGCAAATAGCCAATAAAAACAAGGCACCAACATATGGGCCAATGAGAAAATTACATTTCACATCCCCTTGAGGATGAACCAATGAAAAAATAATATGTTGCACATGTCCATTTGTGAATGATTCTGATTGGATGATCTTGGAGATATCAACTTGGAGCTCTCTAATTGGTTGAATGATGACTAGACGTCGCCTCAACTTACTCATCTTTATCCTTGTTTCAATTTTGTTTCTTCGTCCTCTTTCTTTAGGAAATTCTCTCATTGAACTTATCCTTGAAATTGCTCTTGATATCTTAACTTTCTTGAAGTGATGAGTTTTCCTCTATTGCTCATGGACTTTTATATCTTCATGTCCTTGAACCCTTGATGATGGCTATCTTTCTCATTTGGAGAACTTTCTTCCTTGCATAATTTGATCATCCTTGTGTGGTGAAGACTTCGTCTCCCATTGTTTGGGACATTTTTGATACCTTTATCCATTACCTCCTTGGCTTGGAATCCTTTATCCTTGATCACTCATAGGGGCAAATTGGAATCCCTAAAAACTTGTCCTTGAATTGAATTTTGCTTGATCCTTATGGAAAATTGATGTGAATAGGGACAATTTGTTCTCCCTATAAGATAGTCCTTATTCTTCAAGCATTCAATCAAGTGGAAAGTTGCCTTGCATAGGGACACATGAATGTCCTTGAATTTGAACTTGAACTTGTTCATGGACTCCTTGTTTTAAATCTGGACTTATCCACATCCCTGCATGATGAAGGCTTGATCTTGAATTCTCTAAGTCTCCTTGAATGTATCAAGCTCCCTTTGCCTTGCTATGGAATTATCCATATTGTAAATACATTGTTGAATCCTTCCTCTTTCCTCATCCGCTTACCTGTGGTGGAAATTTGCTTGTCATAGGGATTAATTGATTTCACGCTCCTTGTTCAATCCTTGCTTTGATTCTTGCTAAACCGCTTGGTGGAAAACTGATAGGGACAAGGATAAAATAAAGTCCCTATAAAATGTCCTTGTTTTGCATACCTTTCCCAACTAGTGGAAAATCAATCTGGATACGGACAACCTTAAGTCCCTATATAAAATGCCCTTGCATTGTCCTTGAATTGAATCCTTGAACTTGTCCATGGACTCCTTTTTCTTAAATCTACACCTGTCCCATGTCTTTGATTGATGAAGGCTTGATCTTGAAATAATTCCTTCAGCCAGATCCTTGAATTTTCTTTCCTTTGTCCCAGCTTTGAAGTGTTATCTTATTTTGAACTTGATCCCTTGAACTAGCCCGCTTCACCCCTTGATCTATATGAAGCTAGAAGTTAGTACCTTATAAAGAAATCTGAAAACGAACTTCATATCTTACTACTCCGAAATTTGCTACTAATTTGGAGCTTATAACTTAGAAAAATCAATCATTGAAGGCTGCAAATGAAGTCCAAAACCAAGTATCAGAGTCCTAAAGTCTGAGGACAAATCTGAAATTTTAAGTCTGAGGGCTGGTCTGGAGACAAGTCCGAAGACAAACTGATTTAAGGGCATAAAATAGTCCCTTTACTGCTACACACTTTAAAATATCAGAATTTTGAAGTCATGAAATCTGAGAAATTTTCCGAGGACATGTGTCTGAAGACATGGTCTGAAATAGGTGCAAGCATATTGTTAAGACAATAAAATCATGATTAAATTGACTTATTTAGACTTCAAAATGCAAGGATCATACCTCTTCATTAATGCACAAACTCTGATTTTTCTGAGGACAGACCTGCAACATGTCCAAAAACTTGGAAATCAATGCACTACTTAGCTAAACATCACTCCAAACATGCATTGTGAGGGTTGAAAATAGGGAATAAGTCTTAGGATCAGATTTGTTTTTGAGACAAATTCTGAGAATAAGTCTGAAGACATCCCTCCATTCTCAGAACTAGTGACTTAGATCTTAGACTTCAGCAAATTATCCCATTAAATGACTAGAGCACATTCTAATGAAGGTTTAAGGATTAGAAGTGAAAGAACAAACCTTCTAACAAAAAGAAGTAAATCTGATGTCTGACGACAAGTCTGAAACTTACCTTTTTCCGGATGAACTTGACCTTCAAATCAGTTGTTTTTTGCATAAAAGTACCCTCTAAGCACGCACTCAACAACAGCCTCCTTAATGATTGGATGAATTAAGAAATTATGGGGATTTTTTTTCAAAATCGCCCCTGTTTTGGTGTTTTCAGATTTAGTCTGAAGACAAGATGAGTTTCAGACCTTTAATGGCGCCTTGGAATGGGCTTAGAATCACTCCTATAAGTCTGCAATGAAGATCCATTAGTCTTGAGGGCAAGAAATAAACTCAAAAAAATTTCTCAAAAATAAAATCTTATAGGGAAATTTTCAGACTTAGTCTGAAAACTTACATCTTTGGCCCCTTCGATGCTTGAAATCAGTCCTAAAATCAGATTTTGGCCTTGCAATTGATCTGCAATCAAGTTTGGAAAGCTTTGGGGGCTTAAGAATTTTATACGAATTTTCTAAGGAAATTGCCCAATATGGGAAAATCTTCAGACTTGGTCTGAAAATACTCACCTTCAACTCTCTAATGTCATTAAAATGACTACAAAATCCAGTCCTTCCCTTTGATAAAGCTCCTGCAATCAAATTTAACCTTGTTTGACTCCATGGATTTTGTAAGAAAATTGGCCCTCATGGAAGAGTTTTCAGATTAAAATCTAATTACAAATTATTTTTGTCCTCTTACCTTGTAAATTTCCTTGATGTAGGCTGAGAAAATGGCTCTAATTTTGCTTCCACAATCAGTGATATCAGATTTGCCAGTAATGGTTAATGCCCTTCTTCATCTTAAAAGTTCAATTTTCAGCCTTCTTGGCCTTGGACGATTTTTATCAACCTTCAAGCCTCTTTGCCTTCACCACCTTTAATCACTTAGTCAATCCTTTGTTCTTTCTCATGGCTGTTGCTTGTTCTTTTAAAGTGGATTTTGGCTTTAGATTCACCCACACAAGCAATCTGGGATTAAAAAAACTTGCCATCTTGACGTTTGTGTAAAATGTATTTAATTTATTTCCCTTTTAATTAATTAATTTTAATTTAAAACTTTCAAGGGAAAATTGATCCATGTAGGGATTGCAAATTTTTCATTAAGTCCATCCTTTACCCTTCCCAAAGGGGGAAATTCGAACTCCAAAAGGAATATCCATTGTTATTTCCATTAATCCAAGTGGGGAAACTCAACCCCTAAAGGGATAAATCTCACATTTATACTTAGTCAAATTCATCTTCACTTGCCCACAAGTGGGGAAATCGACCCATGTAGGCATAAATTCAATCCCATACTTGAAAAAAGAATTTGCTCATCCTTAAGTATCCTCAAGGGAAAATTGACCCATGTCTAGATTAATTCATGCTTTGTTTGGATATTCCTCACTTTGGGACTCAAAATTCGTCTAAGTGTAAGCCCAAGGGGAGAACCGCTCTACATCTGGCCTCTTAACTTTTATTTCTTGTTCTTGGTATCCAAAAGGGGAAAATCGACCCATGTCTAGATTAATTGCCCAACACTTAGAATTTTTTATTGAAAATGTCTTATCAAGTGGGGAAATTCATGCCATGTCTAAATTTTAACCATTTCAAGTGGGGAGATTCATGCCACATCCAGATTTTATGCATTTCAAGTGAGGAAATTCATGCAATGTTTAGAATTTAACCATTTCAAGTGGGGAAATTCATGCAATGTCTGGATTTTATGCATTTCAAGTGGGGAAATTCATGCCTTGTCGAATTTTAACCATTGTAAATGGGGAAATTCATGCCTTGTTCAGATTTTAACCATTCTTATATAAAGAAAAATTGATTTTCATTGCAATTTTGACCATTTTAAGGCCCTTGTGCATAAATATGCCTTTATAATGTATTTTGGACTATTTGACTAGCCAAAATATTAATACACTAGGATTTTTGGCTCAACCCACTACAACTCAAACCCCCGAAGGACTTTAATTTTAAAACTCCCACTTTAAATCGCAACTTGCCAACTTCATTGCTTAACCACTCCTCAACCCTTTTAAGCTCTAAATTGACAACTTTACCGCCAAAACCTAACAACTACAAGCAAAAAGAGGGGGTCCCCATTTGCAATGGGGTGATACTATGAAAAACTCACAATAGGTCCCACTCCAGTTTGTCTCGGGTCTGAGTCTCGATCAGGTTTGCTTGGGGTTCAAGCAGGGTATTGGATCCTAACTATGGGTCCAGCCATGTTGAATTCGGGTGGACCTATAAAGAATCTTAGACATTTTCAGAATTTCTACCACTAATTTTTAGGAATTTTTGCCAAAAATTTTGTTGGGTCTTCTTCGAAAATGGTTTTTATCAAAGAGAGAAAGCTATACTGTCGCTTGCAAGACAATTTTTATCAAAGTCCATGGGAAACACAAAGTGAGTACTGAAATTGGCTATAGCCGAGCTGCATCGTCTCATTGTAAACAATCCTACCCAATGATGAATGATTCGAGTAGTTGTTCACGCTATTGCTATGTCTAAGATGGACAACATTATTGAAGATTGCAGCATCACCCACAAAACCAATTCCATTTGTTTTTGGATCCCTAAATTTAGGGAAATTAAAATTTAGACCTCTTACAGAATTCAGGGAAAAATTAAGGCTATACCATCCCTATTTTGTCCTGTTGGATTATCCACTATATATCCAAATATCCGCTACTAATATTAAATTATCCGCTATATATAGATTGTCTAGTTTCGTCCATTTTATAATTTAGTTATTATATTCTAATAGTATATATTAGTTTTATTAATACTTTATTTTATATTAATTTTATTATTTATTGATAACTACATTATAATATTATAAATTGATTTTATTAATATTATATTATAATATTAATTTTCTTATTTATAATTTTAATAACAAACATTAAATATTAATAAATTATATATATTTCATATATAATACTTATATAATTATATAATTTATTAATAATAATTAATAAATATTAAATATTAATAAATTATATATACTACTTATATAATATCTAATAATATATTAATTAAATTATATATATACCCATTTTGTACGAATGAACCCAAACACCCCACCACCCTCCAAAAAGACATTTGAGCAACCCCAAACCCAATCTGGAACTAGGACCCACAACTTAGGAAAAAAGGATATATATGTTTACATGTTGAAGAAAGAACTTTGTGGTTTGAAATGAGCACCAAGAGCATAGTATTCGAGAATTGATTTGTGGGTTCTTAACAAATGTATATGTGAGAAGCACCAATAGCACACACTACATTTCAAAAATGAAGAGCATGAAACATTTTGTGTCTATATGTTGATGACCTAATCTATAGACAAAGATCAAACAAGATAAAGAAAGAATACAAAGAGCCAGTGATAAAAGAGTTTGAACTGAATAATTTAGGACTAGTGCAATATTTTCTTGTCATGGAGTCACCCCAATCTCATGGTAAGATCTTTATTCATCAACCTAAGTAAGTGCAAGATATGTTGAAGAAGTTTAATATGCTAGATTATAAAAGAGCTAGTGCCACTAATTGCACATGGATATTTTTTCTAGTTAACCATGTGAGCTACTTAACCACATGAGCCAGCTAACCACAACCCCTACACAAAGAATTTTCCCAACCATCTATTAAAATAAATAAATAACAGAGAGTGCCATATGTATCAAGTGGTGCTATTGCTATATAAATTTTCCATAAATTGCTAAATATTTAGCATCCTAGGCATGCCTTAGATTCTGAGTGTTGGGTATAAAATATAATTTAATCCCAAGGTTGTTTTCAGTCATTCTCATTAATACAAGGGAAACTCAACCTTTGTTTCTTCATCGTGATTTATAAATGTTCATGTGTTGTAGGTTTCACTGTTGATTTCTGTTTGTCTTGGAAGCCATTCATTCTCATTAATACAAGGGAAACTCAACCTTTGTTTCTTCATCTTGATTTATAAATGTTCATGTGTTGTAGATTTCACTTTTGATTTCTGTTTGTCTTGGAAGCCATTTGTGACTCCTTATTCTCTAGTTGAAAGCCATATCTATGGGTATCTCGATGATACTTGTGCTGCATGTATGGGTTCCAGCCCAGGCCCATACAAGTTTCATCTTCAGCAAATTTAATGCCTCCACCCTATATTGGA
Organism: Chamaecyparis obtusa; assembly: GCA_027943335.1. NCBI lineage: Eukaryota > Viridiplantae > Streptophyta > Pinopsida > Cupressales > Cupressaceae > Chamaecyparis > Chamaecyparis obtusa. The sequence continues at coordinate 980,655 of BSBK01007314.1, forward strand.
TCAAAAACCTTTCAATCTGCTTCTGTGTCGTCTGCCTCAGTGATCAATTAAAACACATTTGAAAAATACATATTTGAAAAGCACAGATATGCTTTACTCATACCCATAACCGAGCACTTTCCAGGCCTATTTGGTAAATTAGCCTGACACAAATTCCACCCATCATCCAGCTGGTCTATATACTGTGTAATTTATGTATAATATGCTTTATCTTTGGGATTTCATAGTGTTACCATCATCCAGATCTTCAAGACTCAAACAGAGAGAAATCTAATAGTATCTACAGTTAGATGAATATCTTCACTCTTGAAGCAATGACATAATGATATTTAAAAATTCTGTTCAGTACGTATCTTATCATACCATACTTCACAATATGATGCATTTATTAAATACATATTCGTATCAAAAAATTTAGTGTGTATACATTTCAAATAAAATATTCTATATATTTTGCACATTTATGAGCTTTCGCAGGTCAAGGCAAAGTACTAAGGGGCATGGTTACAACTAGTGTCTGCTCTTATTTGTTAGCTATTGATTTATTGTTTCCCTAATGAGAGGTTCTAAAAAGGATTTATAAATTATAAGTTATACTATTTACTGATTGTTATAGGGTTATGTGATTGTATTCACAGAAAGATTTTATAAGCTCAATGGAACACATATTAGTGAGCTAAACTTCTGTCAAAACGTGCAATTTAAGAGAGATGCAATTTAAATTTTATACCCACATGAGTTTTATCCCTCAGGAATATTTTGTATTAGTCATATTCCTCCAACTCAAATTTCAGTAAGATGTACCTCATAGTGTCTGAATAATTCAAGCTTATTGAGATACAGGAAGCAAGGGAAATCAAATTCTAGTCATCCTGCATGATACCTCTAAAATTTAACAAAATGATTGGAAAAGGTATGAAGTACTTGTAGATTTACAAGATGAAAGAATATTTAAGCAGTACAATAATTGATTAAGGAAATACAACTGGTGATTTTTTCTTGCAATAGAAAGCACATTACAGCATTCTGCCAATTTCAAATAAAATAGGAAGTTTAGTTTACAAATCCAAAAAGAAAATTCTTGCAAATTCCTTATGTGCCTGTAATAATACAATTAGTTTTAACTGGCTAGAAGAGCCAATAGGCACACCTACTAGTGGCGAGCACATCACAGCATTCCACCAGTTTCAAATAGAATAGGAAGTTCACTTTACAAATCCAAAAGAAAATTCAATGCACTTGAAAACTTCTTGTGCAACTGTAATAATAAAATTAGTTTTAACTGGCTGGAAGAGCCTATGGGCACACCTACTACTGGCCAAGCAATCATGCTAGTTTTCAAGTTCATTGATACTGGCTATCGAGTCCCAGAAGTATAAACAACACCAAAAATATAACTTGTAAGACTGCTAAATGGTAATGTAATATACATAACACATTCCAGTACCCTCACCGAAATTTCCCGTAATCTGGGCCAATTCATTTATCAGCATCGTCTTTCCCACTCCCCCTGAACCCTCCAAAAGGAGAGGCTGACCTTGACAAACTGCCAAAATAACTGCTTCTAAGCTCTTTTCTATGTTTGATGTCGTTACAAAGGAGCTGACTGTGGAGCCAGATCTGTAGAAAAAATAGATTATCGCTTAGAATTCAAAATTGCCATTAGTTGCATACTTCATGTACATCCTATTATGAGGCATTGCCAAAGCCAGTGAATTACAAAGAACACTAAATGTTACCCTTCAGATTGCATCCTTCTCTTGACAGGGAGCTCCATACCAAATTTCTCTAAATGAGAAATAAGGCTCAAGCCATAACTTTTGAAGTTTCTTGTTGGTTGGCCAACTGCAACTGGATCACAGTGTACAAGGAATTTTTTTTGACCATCAACATAATCATCAAATCTCAATTTCTTTGATTCTAAATACCATCCAGCCTTCTCTAAGGAGACATCTTGACAGAATTCTTCCCACCTGAAATCACTACCAATTAACTTGTGCAAAAAAAAGACATAACAATAATAAATCATCCTAGTTATAGAATTGAATACAAAGATAACCAGATGTAAGACGAAAGCACAGCAATCCAAGAATACCGTAACAAACATGCAAAAGTCATTTCTTCTGTAAGACCAGACAGCTTATACCCCAGATACCGAGTTGCCTCATCACTCATTCTCAAGACAACTGATAGCACTTGAACAGCACACCATCTAACATCAGAAGCTGTTTCTGAAGAGATATACACTTTATTTGAGTTGCATGTCCACTGCAACAATTCTAGAAATGGACTCCAATCCCAAAGCCTGGAAAATACTTTGGGCTCTAAATGTAGAAATCGATAAGATGCCCGAACAATGTCCAATAAATGAGTAGCTTCCTACGCATCAATTAAGATTATTATTCTTCATTGTTCCAATAAAAACAATAAGGATTAAAATATTTAAGTTCAAAAAAAAATTGGCTGGTTTTAACAGCTTCTGTCTCCAAGCATATGCCAGTCAATATACACAGTTTACAAATAGCTTACTTCTTCTGTCTCAAGTATCGAAATATCAAATTGCAATAGTCTTTGAAATGGTGGTGGAGCAAATGAAAAATACTGCAAGATGGACCTGCAACAACAAATCATCTTAAATTACAACATATGTTAAAGCAAAAGGGAGTTAGTCCCCCTCACAATATGTCAAAAAGTCACTCAACTCACAATCATCATGAGCATTCCTCCTATTCTACTGAAAAAGTAATTTAATAATTGATTTCTGTCAGAAATTAGTCACATAAATGTTCATATTTGTAATAATTGAAAGAAGACTATCAAGTATAGTGCATTGATAAATTTGGAAAATAGACAAGGGTGATAAGCATCTTGAATGATTGTCTTTTTTTATATCTGACTTAAAGTTGCAAACAATCATTCTTACTGCACAAGGACTGAAAGTCTTGTTTCCGATTAGGGTGAATCGCATTTATAATGTATGTAAAAAACAGCAGGTCCTTCCGTTCAATCAATGAACTAAACGTGGCTCCATTGGGTCACTTGCAGGTACTTCTCTCTTTTCCCCATTTGATTGATCTAATTGCTTCCCGCCTGGGCATTGACCTACCAAGGACCAAACATCAATCATTCATTCCTCATTATTCCATCCAATCGTGCAACTACTTATCCCACCCTTTCCCAATCGAGAGAGGAATGAACTTGCTCTATTACGTACAGATTCAAGAGTCGGCGTCCAACCAAACATGTATCTTTAAATCGCAACCCATCGCCTCTATTTATTCCCAAATGCATGCATGCTCAGATATAGAAAATAGGTATTTCCTTGCATCCATTCGCATCCCAACCCTGGGGGATCAAACATAAACATGATAAAAGAATAACCATGTTACAAGATAGTGTTCTAGCATATAATTTGAGCTTACAAAGATAAAATTTAAAAAAATATATATGATAATAATTACAGTGCATTGCTCCAACTAAAAGATGAAGTTGTGTAGAAAGGTATCACTCTGCCTCCTTAGATTTACTGTAGCATAGATGCCAAGAAATGATAACAAAGGTGCTAATGCAACCAAAATAATCAGAGATAAAAATATGCTATAAAAGATAAACAGGAGAATGATTCCTCTCATCCTTTTAAAGTACAACCTCTCATTGGTAAGTGTTAGAACATAATGTTATTAGAGGTCATACCCTCATTTATGAATGGGGGCTATTGAAAAGGTAATTGTTCTGCTATAAGGTTTTAAAACCTGATGTATTATATGCTTAATTAAGCATGTCCCATTTAAGATAATTATAATCTATTAACTATTACTTTATTAATTATTTATAAATGGGGGCTATTGGAAAGGTATGACCAATATCCCATCAGGTATTTTGTCACCCTTCCTCCTATATTTAAGTAGTTTCTCGCTCATTTGTGAGGGTATAATTTTTGAGAATTTATAGTAAGTTTTTCTTTTTTTGGTCCATAATCATGGTTTTATTAATATATTATACAGCATACAGTAATGCAAAATAACAAAACCAAAGTGCAACTGACATCAGAGTTCCCCACAACCAAAAATACAGAGATGCAAACAAAACCCTAATCTCCTACGATTCTACCCAAAATGATGAACTATCCAAAATTCCTATACAATTTGATATCCCATGCCCACCCAAATACATAGAACCAAACAAAATTCTTTAGACAAAATGACAAAACTCGAACCTAGGACGCAAGATAAACAAGGTGAAAAGGGGTATTGAACCACCCCTACCCAGAGCCGACACCCTCAACCACAATCATGTCAATGTCCGCGGGCCATTACATGTCCCCTCCGTCAATACCCAAGGTCATTTACCCTCCTCTACTCCTACATATCTATCCACACCCCAGCCAACTAGAATCTGAACAACTCTAGATTCATTTGGTCCCTAGGAATACCCACAACTAGTACTAATTCCCAATCGTGAACGTAATCCACAATGAGTGCCCAATATTTCTGGGCCTCTGCCTTCCGCTCTAGAATATTGCCCAAAGCCCTGTGTAGAAGGGTGCAAATGATTTGGTACTCCCGAAAATCCAAACCAATCTCCATGTGCCGCCACAAACCCTCAACCCAACACCGCACAAGCCATAATCTCGTTCAACCCAACACACCATTCTGGCCAGACACACCGCTCTACCACCCTTATCACCTTCGCCGACAACTAAAATGAAGACCCCATGCACAAAACAGGGAAGAAATGTCCATGTTTGTTTGGAAACAAAATTCGGACACAAGGAATTCAATCCCCAACAGAGCTTAGACTAGAATGAGGAAGAACAGGTCACGTGTAGCAAAGACAATCTTCAGACATTCCTCTTAGACAGGGCCCCAAAAGGTCATTTGTTGCTTCAATGCCTTGAATGAGAAGTTTGCCTCCATATCACCTTCCCACCTCTGTCACCCTACATACGCGTGTGTGAATTTGGCGGAGACAAACACAATGTACCTCTCGATCTTGATAAAAGGAATGTAGTTGCATCAAAACATTCGTCGTGTATTCAATGCGGAGTACTGGTTCGAGTGTATTGTTACCCCAAAACTCCCAACATCCACCACCCTAGCCATGCATTTATGTTGTTGATGTCAGCTTCCACCTCGAGACCCACTTACCAAATCTCCACCAAATTTGATCCAAATCACTCTATGAAATTCACTACTATCTTGGATAGTGAATCCACCAATGTATTACCCTCTCAATATATAAGGGAAATTTTGAAATTTCTGAAGGCGTCAAGCTTGTTTCAAATAATATTAATAATTTTCTCAAGTTCCATACTTGAGCTTTACCATTGGCAATCGCATTGACTATCACCTGCGAGACCCCTTCCAGATGCAATCGCTCAACATGTAACTTGGTCGCCAACTCAACTGCAAGCAATGTATCTTGAACCTCTACTTCATTATCTGTCCCTTCCACCAATTTGTTTGTTTCTATTGCTAGAATATTGCCACTTGAGTCACAAGCGACACATCCATCTCTAACCTTGTGAGTAGGATTAACCGCCGACAACCCATTAACAAGTGAGAATTAAGTAAGTTATGTTACTATGCACAAAAGGTATTATTGGCCATGTGGAAGGAAGTAAGGAAAAATGCACCTAGGCTCAACCTATTTTTAATAGACTATATTTTATGGTGCTTTATGGGATTTTTAACCTAAAAGGGTTTTCCCTATGTATATCTTGTCTAATATGTAAAATCTATGTGTCTGATTCTCATCTTATTTATTTTAAGATTTTTTTTATAACAATTAGTATCCTAAGACCCTGATTTCTATCATGGTATCAAAGCCAATTAGGTTATTCTAATCATTGACAATGTGTAAAACCACTTTATTTGTTCTCCTTAAATACTTGTATCATCATGTCTCGACTAATTTAACAATGTTTAGAAGATTTGTGAAAAGTTTAGATTCATTCAAAAAAGTGCAGCATTCATCTTCACCTTTTTTGGTAGTTATATGGGATTCCTTATGTATGATTCATTTCAACCAAGATGAATTTCATTCTAGAGAATTTCAAGGGAATGCATACAGTATAATAAAGTATGATGTTTATGTTTTAGTATTATAGTACATATTCTAATTAATTCAAAATTAGAAAATTATAATAGAATTTTTAATATTCTTATAAATAAAACATTTTCAAGAATCTATGGAATTAATAAAATTATTATAGAATTTATAGCATTGAATGCAAACAAGAATTTAAAAATTGAGTTATCTTGTTCAACTTTAGCACAAATTTGAAGGACTATTTTTAAATCAATGTTTCAATTAGTGCCTGAATTTTAGTAGCAATTTTAAAAGGTAATTCCATCATATACTATTATGATATAAATTTATTCATAGTTCATAAAATTCAACACATTATTTCCATTGAATTACTATTTAAGATCTAAATTAAGAAATCCTTGCGTCTTTTTTTATTTTCTCAAAAATCATGTAAAAATGCCCCTTTAATTCTCATAGACAAACATAAAACTAAAATCAATTGATCCTTACAAAGATGCATAATGTACAATATGCAATCATGTTTATAAATATATCTTCAAATCAATGAATTTACTCTACAAATATTAAACATTTTTTTATGAGCAAATTAGACCAATCCTTGTTAATAGTTTAAATGGTATGTATATCAAATCATCCAAGACAACAAAAAAAGAAAGGAAATAGAAGTTTGCTAAACACATAATACATACTACGATATCTTCCAATAAACATTTACATCCTAATTACTTAGACATTAAATGAAGTTAATAACTAAAACTAATGTAAACATATGGTATATAAGTATTTTATATTCTTCTATAATTAATAGACAAGTAAAATAAATCAATATTAATAATAAATTAAAAGCAAGTAAATACAAATAATAGGTATAGATTACATGAGTGTAGGATACAATGTGGTATAGATCTATCATTTATGATTTCTTATAGATAAATATAAGGCTTATTTGAAAAGTTATAACATTCAGTCATACCATTTAAGTGACCAATAAAAATTGATAGGAAATTTAATTAGTCCTTATCTCACATTATTTCAGTAGACAATAGCACCAAATTCTAATGCATAAGTATTCATGACTAAGAGCTGCCGTGAACAAGAGAAATGAGCTTCCCATTCCATCGGTATGGGTAGCTTTTCACAAATATCTAAGTCAATGATGAATGCCACACATTGCTTGCTGAGTCAGTGCTAGAATCAGGAATGCTTCATCAAGAGATGCAGGGATGGGAGGAAAGGCTTCCATTATTGCTTTCACAGACATTGTGTGACCACTAGATAAAATGAAACATAGTGGATAAATCCATAATAGGAAATAAATAGAATTTACATCATGCTCTTCATTTCATTATGTTGTTCCCAATTCTTACAAAGCTTTTCCCATGACTTATGCCATAATATCCACCTCATTCAATTTGAACATAAAGCTAAAATCATTCAGTGACAAATACCTATTAGGGCATCAAACGCCCACTACCATCATCAAAAGGTGAGGACCTTGAAATACTAAGGCCTAACACCTGCTTTATTAATCGATCACTTGCTCTTTACATGCATGATCAAAAGCCATCAAATCATAATGCCATCATAAGCGATAATACACAACCATACTTCTAGCCATGAACAAAAACGAAGCCAGCCATAATTACCATAATGGTGCATAATATCTACATATGGCAAGTGCCCTATCATAAACCAACAAGCAAACAAAAAACATAATACATGAAATATTTTTGGGAAGTGACGACTTCATCGTATAATAATGTAGTCTCATCTATAAAATGGCTCATGTAGGCTCCTGTTTTTTTAATTGTTGAGCCAACATTAATTAGTAGCACCAAGAATCCAACACCTTTGCAACCACCTTTAAAACTCTTGCACCATCATATATTACTAACCCTCATTTAGGACTGCCTCCACAATTTCTACAAGTCTACACTATGTTCTATTACCTATGCTATCCCCACATTCATCAATTGTTGAAGTGAACCAAAAGGGATCCTCAATCATAAGAGATGAGAGATTTATATGATAAAGGGGAACGGTATACAGCTCTCACTAGGTACACCACGATGATGGCTAAGGACCATTGATTAAGGACCACATTTAGGCCAAAAAGGATAAGGTCATGTTGTTGGGCTTAGGGTAGAGGATACTTGGGGTGCCAAATCATGTCTTCCATCACAACCCTCGTTATGGTTGAGCGCCCACCTAATCATCATTATGGTGTGTGTACATATATATATTCTTAAATTATATCTTCATTTTATCTAATCAATCTGGTTACCGGTTTCTAAAATAGGCTTATATCATTTTATTCTTGAGTAAGGATTGCATCTCTAACTATATTATGGTCTTTGTTTTGTTTAGGATTTGTGAAATTAGGGCAAAGTATAAGGTGGTCCCAAAAGAGGGCATTACAAGTGGTATCAGAGCAACGTTCCTGTTAGCCTACAAGGTAAGGATGAAGCAACAAATGCATTCTAGACAACAAGAACCTAATAATGCATGTACTCGCGTGTATGCTTTGTGTCTGCATATATTCATCTATATACTTTGTATAGGCTCCATGTCTTCATACATACATGTGTATGCTTCGTGTTTTCAAGTGTATCCTTCATGTTTGGCTCTATATATTTAGTTGATCTAGAATATGAGAATAACTAGAGTGAACCAAAAGATATGAATTTATTACATTTGAAGTCATAGATATGAGTCATGCTATCATACAAATGTTGGGTCAATCCGAATCAGGTTTGATGTTATTAAAAGATTACAAATCTCCTAGGGTTAGTTTAGAGACCCCCGCATTAAAAGATTTGATTACATTGTCATTGGTTGAGGACAAGCAATTTCGGGAAGGGCAGACTGTCATGACTCCAGCTATAATAAATTCAGAAAATAGTCTTACTCTTTCACAATTTTATGAAGTGACTAAGTAATCACAGCACTTAATTAACTATTGTTTAATGCAAATAACATAAGTAAAGCAGTGAATTGTGTAATTCACAATTCAAGGGAATATTTTATATGTTAAACTCAAATGCTTGCCGACCATATTTACTTAGGGCCAATCCTCCTTTGTCTTATCACCCTTTATAGAGAAATTAAAATAAATTATAATTAGGGCTGACCAGTCAAAAGTCGCCCCTCTTCTTAAGAGACACATCTCTTGGGCATTTGATAGGATATAAAAACAAACATAAGAAGATAGGGGAACACACATGGACTTAGAGCAGAGCAGCAACATCAGAACAGCAAATCAAACCAATCAGACTTGTCTTACAGCAGTATTATTCAAGCATAGAGGATCAAAATATTATTTATAAATAGGTATGAAGTATCAATGAGTCTCATTTATGAATCCTTGCTTAGGAAAGATAATCATGCTTACGATTTCTTACTTATCAAAGAAACGGCAACTATATCTACAACAAGGTGATCTATTAAAACCTATTTAAGATTACTGTGGTATGAAGAGTTAATATTGCTTGTCTGTGTGTGTGTGAGAAATTATATCCAATCAGAAATATGCTTGAATCTAAATATCCATACATTCATCAATATGAAATTTTGTAATAGTTGATCATGTGGAAGGAAGGAAGGGAGTGCAAGGAGGGTGAACAATGAAAGCTTTTCCTCGCTAGGTTTGGTGCCTCATAAAGATGGTTAAAGACCAATAGACCACCTCATAAGGATAATTAAGGACAATATGACGCCAAGGAGGAGAAAGCCCTGCCCTTGGGCCTAGGGTTGAGGGTCAATTAAAGAGCACCCTAATTCAACTCCCCCACAATCCCACATTGATCAATTGTTGAAATAAACCAAAACGGATCCTCAATCATAAAAGGTGAGAGGTTGACATGATGGAGGGAAACGTATACAACCCTCACTAGGTACATTACCTCATGATGATGGTTAAGGACCATCAGTTAAGGACCACATGCGGCCAAAAAGGATAAGGTCCTATTGTTGGGACTAGGGCCAAGTTATCGGGTCCTTGTGAAATGGCTCAAATCCTGGTTTGGTGCAATGTGGGTCCGGTTCTGAGATAGTTTGGGTTCCACCCAGGTCCTTCCTCAGCACTTGAGTTCTCTATGGAGCTAGACCCACAAAGAACCCAAGCACCAGGGAAGGACCCGGGCAGAACCAACAACTGTGGGTATCCAAAAACGAGCCCCACATGCCACTTTTTATTTTTTCAAAAGCTAAAAAGTGAGCTAAATTCTTAATTTTGACCTCTAAAGCATGTCTTAGCTCATTTGATGTTATTTCATTCTTCACTCAAGCATTTTTCACCATTTTCGCTTTGTTCTACAGTTGTAGCATTTTTTTTCGAAGGTGAATACTACAGAGGACTAAGATGAGCATCAAAGGCTTAGGAATCATTAAGGCAGATTTAGCAGTCAAAGGTGAGTGAATCTTCATTTTGTTTAAGTTTTCAATGAATTTTTCAAGATATTTTAAAAAATTTCAAGTTTTTTAAAAATATTTAAAGAAGTTTTTGTATGCATATTAAGGGGTTATAACGCCGAATTTCTTCAATTTTTTGCAATGTCTTGAGTTTTCTTTTCAATTTTAGGTTCATTATTCAAAGTCAGACAGAATGGCTGAAAGTGAAAGTGGAAGATCTAGTTCACTTACCGGGGAGAACCCTTTTAAAATTGATGCAACTTCACCACTTTGGCATTGTACAACAATAATTAAGGCATTGCCTAGTGGTGGGAGTTTTCTTTGGCAATGTCACCATTGCAACATAGAGTATTTGAGCTCATACTTTCAAGTGAAAGCTCACTTTTGTGCCACCCTATAAGTCCCCTTTTTATATTATCTTGGACACTATGTGAGTTAATGCAATGATATGGCTAAATCTATAGAATTATAAATGCAGAACTGTAAATGTATATATGACTGCTAATTCCAAATGCTAAAATGGATAAAATGTACTAATGAATTATGATGCCAATAAGACTGTAATGTGCAGTAGAAGTGAACAATATACTGTGATGCAATAAGTACGCAATGAGCAATGTAATGACAGTGAATTATGTATGGAAATGGAATAACATAAATATATTTACAATTGCAATTCCAATGCCACTATGGAATGCAATGAATCTTAACAAGGATACTTAGCAGCTTGAATCTCAATATATATAAATGGTTGTTTCTGATGCAACAATATGAAATACACACATACCCTGTGAATCGTCTCTGATAGACAATGAAATATATGTTGCTTATGACAGGATGACCAATCGCAGATAGTGTCATCTCTGATATGCTTGATATGACTTATGCAATCTGCTATTCTGGAGCCATCTCTGATAAGCAATTATGAAATATGCTCTATATATGGTGTTGTCTCTGATCTGCTGTATTAATACTTGCACGTAAATATACAAGGTTGTGATAGCAACCGAAATGCTCAATGAGCAAAATCCACAAAGGGACTGGTTTATAAAATCAATACTCGATACACACTTCTCATAGCCGATCGGCTTTGGTTATTTGTAACTGCTGAAGGGGCACAATGAACCGCTGCCACCCTTGTTAATTCTTTCCATCATAATTAAGGATAAACAAATGTGATTAGATCAGCTATCATGAGCCGTCATGATTTATGTAATAACGATACGATTGATAATTAATTGTATGTAATCAATATAACAGCCAAGTATGATGGAGGATAAGTAACCATCTTTGGATATTCTCATTACTCATAATAATCATTCATGATTATTATGAGTAATCATAGAAATCATGAACTATTGATTATCTAGAGATTGGCACTGACACCCAATCATGGATCATAATGATGCAATTCTTATATCTCTGAATATGATACTGATACATAATGCTATATGGATATACCCATACATGATAGAATGTTCAGAGGATAGAACATTATACCATGTATGTATATATGCATATATCAATGGTCTCAATCATAGATGTGCCCATGTGCATAATCTCAACATGGATATGTTCATGTATGATGTGGCCATGTATATGTGCATGTATGTATATGCATGTACATGTATATATGTATGTGCATGTGTACATGTATGGGTAAGTGAGCATGCATGCATGTATATGTGTATATGCATGTGTGTGTGTATATGTGTATGGATGCACATATATGTGGCGGATTATCATGAATGAGTGCCTTATGGGAATGCTTCTAAGAATGCAGATGCAATAATGATGACTAACTACTTTGCAGGAGAGATATACATGACAAGGTATGTTTATTTTTTCCTTGCCTTTTATTTACATGTTATGCTCTTTTGATCAAAATAATGGGATATCCCACACCCTTGGAAAAGGAATGAAACCTTGAAAAGGGTCTAATGGGAAAGGGTTGCCAAAGCATATAATCCTGCAATATATTAGAGAACAAGAGGTAGCTAATAGGAGAAGCAACAAAGCAAAGACTACTCAACCCCTTGCCAACACAAGCTCGAGGAGACCTCCTAGTGGCTTGGTAATATCTGTTGACCCACATGCTTTCTTGCCAATGTCACCACCTTTCAAACCAGAAATTGTTACAAGGAAAAGAGGCTCATTGGATGCGACCTCAGAAATGAGATTAGAGAGATTACTGATAAAAGTGTAGCTCGTTGCATTTATGCCAATGGGCTTTCATTCAACATTGTTAGATCACCTTATTGGCGAGAGATAGTGACTACTCTTTCCAATAAACCTCTTGATTATGTTAGTCTCGGGTATGAAAAGGTACGAACCACCTTATTGGCAAAGGAGAAAGCCTTGGTAGAGACACAATTGAGAGTGATCAAGGACACATGGATGGAAATAGGTGTGTCCATCATTTCTGATAGTGGAAAGATTGCAAGAATAGGCCATTGATCAATGCCCGCACCACCGGTTGAACTATCGCACAATGTCCCCTAAAGGGGTGATGTTCTTCAAGGCTATGGATTGTGAGGGCCAAGTGAAAGATGCAAGTTTCATTGTCAATATGCTCAAAATCAATTGAGATGGTGGGGGCTATGAATGTTGTCCAACTCATAATGGACAATGCTAAAAATTGGAGGGTAGTTGAGGCTATAGTGGAGGCCACATATAATCACATTGTTTGGACACCATGTACATTCCACTCACTCAATTTAATCATGCAAAAGATTGGCACTCAAATTAAATGGGCCAAAAAAAATTACACAAAGGCCAAGGAGATACAAATGTTTGTGAAGCCATATTCAAGACCTTCTCTACATTTTTGTTGCTAAAGGTAATTTAAGTTTGTTTTTAGTTTTTTGTTTTTAGTTTTAATTTTAAAAAAAATTATAGTTGAACTTGATAAATGAGATGTATATTTTATGACATGTTAGGTGACTGAAATACGATTTGCATCTCACACAATAGTGTTAAGACGACTTGTGAAGGTGCGAAAGTCCTTGAGTGCTATGGTCATCAACACTTTATGGAGTGTATTGAGGCAATCAAACACAAAAAGAGCCTAGAAAGCAAAAGCATTGATCATTGACAATGAATGGTAGGAACGTGCAGAATATGTTTTGGAAATTCACCAAACCTATCATAAGCATGATTGGGTATGCTAATACCAATTGCCCATGTTTGGATAAATTTACGATGGCATGGACACCATTGTGGAGAACATGAAAACAATAATAGTGGTCGAGGAGCATATACGTACATTTTTCAAAGCTCTGGAAAAAAAATTGCTGATTGTTGGAACAAGATGAGCACCCCCTCACGTCTCTTGGCATATGCTTTGTCACCAAGGTTTTATAGCCAAGAGATGGTTACACAACCAAGGATGGTGGCACCATATAGAGAAGCAAAGGTTGTTGCGTGCTACAAGGCTCCATTTAGAAAGATATATGATGATGAAACTCAAAATATTGTCTTGATCGAGTTTGGTCAATTTGCATCTCCCAAATATCATGACACTACCACTCTTCATGCTCAATATAAGATGGATGTTGATGAATGGTTGTAAAGAGCCTGCCTGGCTCTCTTCTGTAGTAATTATTAATTTCTGAATTCGCTTGCAAAAGTCTTGTGTTTCACTTTTAATAAAAATTAACTTGTTGAATTTTGTCCAGAATTGAGTAATAAAGATAACAATTTATTTTAAAATTCAACACTTCGCTGGAAATGATCACAATTATCAAATTTATTCTAATTTCAATTGTCATCTAACACAACAATTAAATATATTAAATGAGCACCTTTTTTTTGAATTAAGAACCCAGCTGGAATGAAACATAGACCTCCATGAATGCACACTAACTGTTAAGAGTTCACACAGCCCTCTCCACATGTGCGTGGGCTGCCAGGAAGAAAAAAACGCAGCCTCTAATGCTAGTCACGCAGCCATTAAAACAATTCACAGGTCCTTGAAAAGTGACGCAGCTCTTTCAAATCTGATATGCAGCCCAGAATTACTAAATCTTCTCCAAAATAAAAATAAACGCAGCATCAGTCCTCACCAATTTCCAGAATGATATTGCAACATGTCAAGAAGATAAAACAACCTTCCAGACAATGAAATATTTTGAGAAAATCGAACTAGAATTATGTATACCTCTGTAACAGCAGCAATTTAATAATTCCCTTCAAATTTGGTATACAACAGCACCAAATTTGCATCCACAGAATCAGAATAGTATTCTCAGAATTCAATTTGCAAAATTCATCATCAATCAATGATGATTCAAATTGCCAAGAGAGGAATCAATCCTCAAACCCTAGCCATTTCTCATAGCCAAGAAACTTAAGAAATTTTCATCAAATGAACAATGGATATCTTAGAATGAGCTCTCAAATCCCTTTTTATTCTTTCTTGTGAGAGCTCAAACACAATTCTTACCAATGTGGGATAAATAAATATACTTTTCCTTTTAATAATTCATTTACTCCAATACTTTAAAATAACACCTTGGCTTAGGCTTCCATAAATTAATTAAATAAATGGCCTCTTCCCATGATGACTCAACCCTCAACTTAAGTGAAATTATAAAGTTAAATTATAACTTTATAATAAGCCATTTAATGATCTAATAATAATTTGGTCACCAAAATAATAATAAGTCCCAAAATACTGATCCTTTTAATGTGTCGTTTGAAATAGGAGTCACACCTACTATTTCCCCATGTAACCAAATGCACTTTCCAAAAATAGAAAGGGTCCTTCTCGAACAACATCAGGCTTACTATAAATAGTAAACGTGGCAAAACTATAGCAAATGAAGTCCGAATGACATCAAACGAAAGTCAAACCAAAGCATACTTAATCCTGAAGTAGATGCCCACTGAAAGAGACCCTTTGTCCATCCTCATTAGCCTACGAGGGTCACATGATAGGCTAATCCCAAGAGCCTGAAAAACGGGGACATTATAGTCCTCCCTTCCCAAGATTGCTTGTCCTCAAGCAATCAGAAAAAAAAAGCAACATCACAGACCACCTGGATCCCAAGGATGGTCATAAGTAATGTCTCGATCCTCACCATACTCCTATGAAGAAAAAACCAACATCAATAGTACAGACACCAACATCTGAGAAACTACCCTCAACACCCAGATAACTGACATCACTGAAAACAACATCTGTAAACCAACTGTAAATGCCGATGCAGAAAACAACCCAGCGGAACTCAACCCAACTAAAACATCAACTCTGTCAAAATTCGAGTCCCTGTCTAACCGACACTCACACCCAACTGAACTGAGAAGAAGACAATGACCAAATGTGTCTGAATCACTATTAGCAACTCTAACCTTTGATAAATTGTCCTGGGTGTGTGGATATTGCAAGTAGTCTAACTTGCAACTGCCAATTCCATCTGCAAAAGATGGTGCTGATCCATCCCATAATGGATGATAAGAAACTAGAGCCAGTCTACACCTGCGTGAGATCAAATCTTCTACCTGTGGGTCAAAAGAAAAATGAGCATACCCCACCGTATAATGTCGGTAGAAAGCCCCAATCTCCGTCAATGGCTCATCATTACCCAACTGGGAATCATGAGATGGCTCCAATCTCTGACTCCACATAACCGCGGGCTGGTTAGGATCCTGAGTAACCCTCTCAGCAAACCCAACCTCGAAATCCCTGTGGGGAAGCATAGTAGATAG
Organism: Chamaecyparis obtusa; assembly: GCA_027943335.1. NCBI lineage: Eukaryota > Viridiplantae > Streptophyta > Pinopsida > Cupressales > Cupressaceae > Chamaecyparis > Chamaecyparis obtusa. The sequence continues at coordinate 996,825 of BSBK01007314.1, forward strand.
AGTCTCCACAATCTTCCCTACCAACCTCCGAATAGCACAAGAGCCTCGGATGAGAGTACCCTCAAACACTCTATATGAATCCTCTCGCACATCTGCACTCTCAAGTAAATACTCCATGAATGACTCGGTGCAGTAGAAATTATACGTGGAAGCGTCAACTTGCTTCCCCGCAACCCACAACTGATCCCTCTAAAAATGTGGCACTGCCAACTGTCCCATGCTATCAGCTATATGAGATAAAGAAATAGATTCACTTCCAGCAAAAGGAAGCAAATCAATATGAGAGCTTGATTCCACTGATACTCTTACCTCATCCATACCTAGTGCACCCACATCCTGAACAGATGTGTTTGCCACATCATCATGTCGCGCATCCCCAACCGTAGAAGCAAACTCACCACCAACCACCTCAATGTGCAACTGAACTGGATCTGGGGCTGGTGTGGACCATACATGCTCCAACTCCACGGTCACCTCCTCTAACTGGATCTGCGACTCCTAAAGAGCCCACTGAGTGCCCTCTAAAGCCTCAGAAGTCGTTGTGAGCTCCTGAGTGAGCTCACTCACCTCCTCCTCTCTGTCCATCAGTGTCTCATATGTTGTACTCCCCCACTCAACTAGGTGATCTCGGTCGGCTACCATCTGTAAATAATCGTGTCTCAAAATCCTGACAACCTCACGCAAAGAATGTGATGGAGCCCAAATTTCGAAAATTGAGGACTCCATTTCTTACCCATTTTTATATCAATTTTATCTCTTGATCAGTAACATATTAACATATTATAATTTTATTAAGATTAGCTTCCCTCTCATATCCTTAAGTTACATTTCAGACTTCATGCTTAACACTATTTGCATAAACCAAGCATAATATGTCTTCTTCAGCATTTAAATAATTAAAATTGTTTATCCCATGTGATTCTGCAGATATGAATGTTAAGAATTCATGTATTATCCTATGACCATTATGAAGATTTTTTTTTTTTGAAGCAAGGGACTGGAACATTCCTTTTTATGGAATAAATGGAATTTGAAGATGGAGTCGAACCGATTCAGCATATAGCAAAGTAGCCAGTGCATTGATATAAAGCCATATTATCACATAGCTATTTTAAGTAACTAATGAAAAGGGTTTCTTGGAGAGAACGATTCATTCATCAAAACAATAGAGATATGTGATTTTAGATGATCCCACGAGCACTGAGGATGCCCAGGAACAGAGTGTGTTCTAGGGGCAGTTCATTGTGAGGATACTCACCAGGTCTTTGAAATCTGGAAATTATTTAATTAGCACGCTTATGAATATATGGATATACAGATTTATCTTCAGAATCGACATTTTATAGCTATCCAACCAAAGCATTATACATCTGCCGTTTCAGTCACCTAATGTAACAATCATAATTTACTATGCATGGTTACAAGTTAAGTATGAGTATGCTATATTCTGATCGAACTGGTGAATTAGAGAGTCCCAGCCATGTTGGAAATATTCAGAAAATTAACAGAACACATTGCTAATGAATATGATATTACAAAATGCATCAGATTAAACATGAGGCAGAGGAGGTTGAGAAAGGTGTGATCGTATAAAATGATGAGCAATGTGACAAGTTTGAAATAGCAATTAATAATTTGGAATCTCTGAAGACTGGACCGTTCATGCATATACACATTCAGAAAATGCAGAGAAAGGCTCCTTGCTCGATTCAGATGCAGGGATCAAAACTGTGTCCACTATCACAGTCAAAAGATTTACGCAAGACACAGAACGGTGAAAATTCCCATAAGGCAACTGGCAAATAGAACTGTACCAACAGTCATCCTGCACAGTTATCAGAAGCCGTCTATCACAGAGAACAATAATTTGTTTGCAATCGTATTGGTGATGCACAACAAGGAGAATTAAAATACAAATTAAAATGGAGCATCTCTGAGTAGCAGCTTTATAATTATCGTATATGAATGGAGAAAGGGACAAAAGAAGCAATCCCAAATTCGAGAATGACTGTTGGAGTATGTTTCCGGATGCATAAGCGTGGAGTTTATCATATCCTTTGACATAATTTAAAATCGGAGCCTCTGCAGAAAATACATTAGAATCTTTTTGATGACATCTCCCAAAGCGGATGGACCCGTGGACACACTATTATTCCCTGTTTATGAATATCTAATATATTTTTGCTGTTCATTGCAGGATAGATGATTACCATCACGCAAAGAAGTTAGGATATGGAGGGTGCAATGAAAAACCAGTGCCTGGTCAATACCCGCAAATTTCCAAACAAGTGTATGGAAGAAGTTCACCCGAATCTGGGGAGTGGATATTACAAGCATAATCTAATCTTTGTGAAGCACCAAATATATGATAAAGAGGAAGCTGTGTAAGGGGAACAGGAGTCCACAGGTTAAGAGCGCCACCTGTCTCATCAGTATATATGCCCGTGTCCTCTATGAGAGGATAGATATGAAGGTTGCATTTTCGGTCCTCATATGTTAAGTTATGTTACAAATTCCAATTAACAAGTATCGGTTACTTGTTGTGAATCAACACGTCAGTCCATGAAACGTGGCCTCCACCTGTCATTTACAGTTTTCCTGTGAGAAGCCAAAGTTAGTTTATAATTATAGGCAAAGACAAATAGATTATTAGTTTGATGAAGCGGTGTGTCTTTTTGAAAAGAAACCGCATGCCTTTTACTTTTCATATAAATATAAGATAAAAAAATCAAACAAAGACACAAGAACAGAGCCTGTTGAAAAACCGGCAAGAATATTAGACTTTGATATATGATATTTCTTCATCTGTGGAGGAGTAAAATTTCTGAACTAAGCCCATAAATGTTGAATTTTTGAGTAAATATATTTGAATTGCTAAGTCTGGAGTCAGATTGTGTTGGGTCGATCATCTGTAAGGAGTGTCCCTGCTGCAATCTTGTTCAGGCGAAATCTGTAAGCGTATTTATTTTTGTGTGTATTAGAGTTCAACTAAATTATTATTGTGTTGTGTCCTTTATAAATATTTTATTGATTTCTCTAAATATTTTATTATTCAGATAAGTGGACTGGGTTATTATTGCATTCTAAAATTGATAAACATAAATATTGTGAAATATTTAATTGTTCCCATACTTATGTCTAGTTTGTCTCCGCATTACAAGAGTTAAAATACATCCTAGATTATTTTAAAATTGCATTCATATAATTAATCTATCGCGTTTGGATTATAAATTTATTTATAGTTTTTATTCATTGAAGTTTTATAAAGTTGTACGTTTCAACTTATAATATTGACTCTATTTGCCCATTTAATTAGACACTGGTCTTTATATTACTCTTAGTTCATCATTTATATGCTGGCAATTATTTTATATCCTGCCATTTGAAGAAATATTATATTCATCTTTGAAATTTACAATTACTCTTTTATTTTAAATTAATCATATAATCATATAATCATTTATCCTTTTGCAATATAGAATTCCAAGCTTGAAGCATTGTTTTATATAGTTGTACGAAGTGGCATCATTTTAGCAATTTTAATATCGTTGTGCAAAATTGAAAGTCTCCTATCATCTTGCCATTGAGGATTCTTTCATTTCCTTAATATTTAAACCATTCTGCTATAAACATTCTGGGCTTGAGTGTTTTGGTTCAGGAACAGGTGCACCCGCCTTGGCCTTGCAGAGCCAAAAGTGCAAGGAACTCGGATCATACCGTTCAGTTCCGTCAAGTTGGCCATTGCCGGTTGGATATCCCAGTATTGAGTTGGCAAGACTCGTAGGATTCCAATCCATCGGTTTTGGGAACCAACAGAATGAATCTCTGTCAAGGAAAGGTACCCACCACTGTGCTCATCTCTCATAGGAGCACCCCAATCATAAACAGCCAATAGCTGACGAGCGGCATCAAAATGCTCAAGAGTAGAAGTAATATCTCTCTCTCACCAACTCGCAACTGGCTAGTCACATGATGACTCTGCACAACGGGCCTCCTATGTACAACCTCAACTGCACTGTCCACACTATGAGAGGAAGCTGCATCCAACAAACTCCCCTCAAGATCACCGTATCTCTGTGTACTTTCAGCCGAGTACACATCTACAAACTGAGTACAAGCATCGGACACATCCTCATCTAACCCCGAGGAAGCTGTTGCTGAATCTGACTCAACACAATCTCCAGCTACCTCATCCTCTGCAACCATCTGACAGTCCAGATCCTAAGACACATCCTCATGAGTTACCGAAGAAGTAACCCTGTCTCTAAAAGTGGAAGCCCTGGCTGTAACAAACTCCTGCCACTCATAAGCTTCCCTGTCCTCATCTGTGAGTCCCTATAACACAGAATCCTGGAACCCACCATCACCATATGACAACGCTGAATCTACACCCAAAGTCAAATATAGAAAACCAGAAACACTACAACACTCATCGTCCTCGCTCTCAGCATCGGAGATATCTGCAATGCTCATGTCCACATCATCTATCCACATCTCCTCTACTAACTCTGGCTGCAAACACGACTCAATGTCGTCATGTGAATCAACTATACAGTGGCATGAAACTATGTCGCCCAAATCAACTGCAACACTCTCATCTTGAGTGTCATCACCAGAAAGCTCCATGCACACACCCTCAACACAGGAAGAAACCACTGTCTCCTGTACCAATCCCACACTGCGACTGCTATCATAAATCTCTAAGCTGTCAGAGCTCATACGCTCCTCGCAGTCATCACCCAACATCTCACAGGGGTGTCATCCCCAATGCAACTCACAGCATCCTCAAAAGTGTCATCAGATGTGTCTATACTATCAGCTCCCACATCTCCTACTAAAATCTCATCTGTGGACACGTGTCTTTGCACACATGACTCAACGTCAAGTTGTGCACTAATAATGCTAGAGCACAAACTGTCATCAACTGACCCCGTTGTAATGCCCATATCACCAACCTCACCACTGGGAGACTCCGTACATGCCTCGGTCCTATCTGAGGAAGCAACTGCCTCCTAAATGGAGCAACACTACTACAGCTAACATAAACATCTCCAATAATAACTCCCTCCATGAAAGAGTCTGAACTCTCAGTGATAACTGCAACATCAGTTGCCTTTGTACAATCCGTAGTGACTGCTCTGGGAGCCTCAACCTGGTGATGTTCAACATTGCTGTCATCCAATGGCACTGAAACATCCACTGGTTCCAGTGTAATAAATCCATCATCAGCAATGGGAATGGGAATAGCAAGCGCTGAACTAGATAAAAGAACATCAGCATCACGGACAACTGTCAGAGAAAACTCTAGCCTTCTCCCCTGCAAACTCGATGTCGACCTTCTAAAGGCAGAGACCATATATCTCGCTGCCCTATCTACTATAACTGGATCCGACAAACTCTCTACCAATCTCTGCTGATGCAATCTAAGTCTCTCCATGCTTTCTACTAAAGCATTTAATTCCACTCTATTTCCCTTATTGCTATGACGACTTCCGGAACTGGATCTCCTGTATTTATCCATAGCTAGGAAAAATAGAAGTGCTGGTCACTTTTAAAATATTTCAAAAAATAAATGAATCCAGACCCCACAAGATGGCAGGAAAAATGCTCTGATACCACTGTAAAGAGCCTGCCTAGCTCTCTTCTGTAGTAATTATTAATTTCTGAATTCGCTTGCAAAAGTCTTGTGTTTCACTTTTAATAAAAATTAACTTGTTGAATTTTGTCCAAAATTGAGTAATAAAGATAACAATTTATTTTAAAATTCAACACTTCGCTGGAAATGATCACAATTATCAAATTTATTCTAATTTCAATTGTCATATAACACAACAATTAAATATATTAAATGAGCACCTTTTTTTTGAATTAAGAACTCAACTAGAATGAAACATAGACCTCCATGAATGTACACTAACTGTTAAGAGTTCACACAGCCCTCTCCACATGTGCGTGGGCTGCCAAGAAGAAAAAAATACAGCCTCTAATGCTAGTCACGCAGCATTAAAACAATTCGCAGGTCCTTGAAAAGTGATGCAGCTCTTTCAAATCTGATATGCAGCCCAGAATTACTGAATCTTCTCCAAAATAAAAATAAACGCAGCACCTTGAGTCCTCACCAATTTCCAGAATGATATTGCAGCATGTCAAGAAGATAAAACAACCTTCCAGACAATGAAATATTTTGAGAAAATCGAACTAGAATTATGTATACCTCTGTAACAACAGCAATTTAATAATTCCCTTCAAATTTGGTATACAATAGCACCAAATTTGCATCCACAGAATCAAAATAGTATTCTCAGAATTCAATTTGTAAAATTCATCATCAATCAGTGATGATTCAAATTGCCAAGAGAAGAATCAGTCCTCAAACCCTAGCCATTTCTCACAGCCAAGAAACTTAATAAATTTTTATCAAATGAACAATGGATATCTTAGAATGAGCTCTCAAATCCTTTTTTATTCTTTCTTGTGAGAGCTCAAACACAATTCTTACCAATGTGGGATAAATAAATATACTTTTCCTTTTAATAATTCATTACTCCAATACTTTAAAATAACACCTTGGCTTAGGCTTCCATGAATTAATTAAATAAATGGCCCCTTCCCATGATGACTCAACCCTCAGCTTAAGTGAAATTATAAAGTTAAATTATAACTTGATAATAAGCCATTTAATGATTTAATAATAATTTGGTCACCAAAATAATAATAAGTCCCAAAATACTGATCCTTTTAATATGCCGTCTGAAATAGGAGTCACACCTACTATTTCCCCATGTAACCAAATGCACTTTCCAAAAATAAAAAGGGTCCTTCTCGAACAACATCAAGCTTACTATAAATAGTAAACGTGGCAAAACTATAGCAAATGAAGTCCGAATGACGCCAAACCAAAGCATACTGAATCTTGAAGTAGATGCCCACTGAAAGAGACCCTCTGTCCATCCTCATTAGCCTACGAGGGTCACATGATAGGCTAATCCCAAGAGCCTGAAAAACGGGGACATTACAATGGTGGTATGTACATGGTCAAGGCTCCATTTTCTTGTAGCCCCTTCCAATTAAAGTTCTCTCCCAAGTATGTATCTTTTTTTATCAATTTTTAATTTGAACATGATGCTATCATATTAGATTAAATACTAAATGTTGTATGCAAACTCAACAAGTTGCAAGTTCTTCTTCAGCAAACCCACTCAATCAAGCACAATCGTTTGGGTGCAAAAAATGCAGAGGATCCAGTCTATGTACACTCCAACCTTCACCTTTTGTCACATAAGAGACTGGACTACCCTAAGGGTGTGACAAGAAATTGGGATCTAGCCCCTAAGTGTGCTGATTTAGATGCCATGGTTGCACAACTTGCCCAAGTCTCTATAAATGAACAAGAGGAAGCTCTTGCACATGACATAGACATAGCAAGTGGCAGGGCTTATGGTTAAAAAGAAGTTGAACCAAATGCTGACCTTGATTCCTATGATCATGATGAAGATCAATTTGAATATTAAATATGAAATATGGCTTGTAATTTGAATTTTCATTGTATAATGACATTTTGAGACTTTTGTAAATTATGAATTTGATATATGAGGTATTTTATTTATTATTTTATTGGCAATTATGGATTTATGAGTATCACGCTTCTAATTTCTTATTATTATATGTTTGAAGTTTTGAACCAATGATGAATGAACATGTATGAATCTATGATTTATATATAAATTTATAATTTTATAATATATCAATATGTATATACTATGTATTAATATATATATATATATGCAGAACTAGAACCCAAGCGAGAAAAAAATTGCCGAACATGCCTACCCGAGCCTGTATCAAAACCAGGATCGGTAACTTAAGACTAGGGTAGAGGATATTGGGGCACCTCATCATGTCTTCCATCACAACACTCGTTACAATTGAGCTCCCATCTAATCATTGAGATTTGTTGTGTGTGTCTATACGTGTACGTGTATGTGTATCCTAACCCTAGAATTGGATGTATTTCATGAGTTATATCTGCATTATTATCTAATTTGGTTACAGGTTTCCAATATAGGTTTATCTCATCTTATTCTTGAGTAAGGATTATATTTGTTACTAAATTATGCTCTTTGTTTCGTTTCAGATTTTTTGAATTCAAGGCAAAGTATAGATGATCCCAAAAGGGGACATTACATGCTATCCAGAGGGAGTGTGCATGACACGACCTATTGGCTTAATCTTGGATGTAAGACCTAACAAGCATGACATAAGACCTGTATACATTATATGCTTCAATTTCTACACGTAAATCCTACTTGCTAAATCCTACATGTAAGTCCTTCAGGCATAAGCAAGTCCTAAAGGTATAATATAAGACCTCTAGACATTATAAGTATTTTGGGCATTTTTAAGTCTTTAAAGGCAATTGTAAATTCTCCTCTATAAATCTTCCATTTTCAAAAGCATTGTGTTATATAAGACTTGTGAGCACTATGTAATGAGCCTCAAGAGAGGTTAATTTAAGGAGACCTAAGCTCCAATATAGTTTTTTATAAGACCTCATCGCATCTTCTTTTTTTTTTGATCAATACCTCATCTCATCTTTTTTAAAACGTCAAAATTATAAATTATGACAAGATGACTTTCATGTAGTCCAAAATACATGGTCTTCATGTTGGCATACATTTGTGTCTAAATTACTGGAGCACTTCATTTTTTCAGATTTCTTTTATGAAATTCAACATTTTGTGCCCCCTATTAAAATTAAGGGCGAGTGTTAGCACATGATGTTATTAGGGGTCATACCCTTATAACATTTATATATTTTAATATAAGATAATAAAACCTTATATATTATATACTTTATTGAGCATATCTCATGTAAAATACTTATAATCTAATAATTATTAGATTATTAATTATAATTTATTTATGAATGGGGTTATTGAGAAAGTGTAACTAATACCCCTTGAGGTGTGGATTTGTAGATTTTATAATGAGTTATATCAGTATGCACAGAAGGTATTTTGGCCATGTGGAAGCAAGGAAAAGTGTCCACAGGCTTTTTACCTAAAAGGGTTCACAGATGCATAAAATTGATTTTATAATTCTCATCTTATTTATTTTAAATTTTGTTTATAATAATTAATTTCCTAAGATCCTAATTATAAAAATACGACTTTCCATGCACAATCATGAGTGAGGCCATCCTCGTGCAGACATCAAATGCTATGTTTCATGCACAAAAACCAGGAAACCTTCTGTTACATGAAAATAAGGAACTGTCGCAAATGACAAACATGATTGCAAATGCCTACAACCTTGCTCAATACCAAGCCCTGGACTATTGTAAAAGAAGACCAGACATTTTGTCTTAATAAGAAATGCCAAAAAGCCCTTCCAAAGCTTGCAAATTCTTTTTTAAATCCATTAATCTGAGAGAAATTAATTGACAACTTAAACAATACCGTGTTCTATATTCTTAGCACCATCATACCATGTTCTATCTTCTTAACACAATCGTACCTTTACTACAAGGATTTTTCTCGTGAATATCTACGGAAGCACAGATATTGCATTGATGGACATAGAAATATACATGTTTTCCTGAACATGAATCATTAAAATGAAGAGCAAACAATAAAATATACTGATTGAATTTAGAAGGTTCTCATGACACCAACCTCAACAAAAAGGGTGCAAGTTCTAGACTGCGACTGAAAGCAATAACTGCATGTTCATGAAGCTTTAAACTCCAACATTTTGAAAGGTGCAATTTAATTTGAAAAAACTCTTGTGAATCAAGCTTCTCATGGTCCATGTTCACAGATTGTCCTGAGCTTTGCAGCCGCTGAAGCAATGCCACTAAAGTATTTATGATTCTGATTGAAAAAGGTCGAAAACATCCAATGACACAAACTGTAAGGTCTGGCTGTAGCAGTAGCTCTGCAGAAATGTCCAGGACATCATCATCCTTCATACAGAAACCCTGCACCGAAGAAGCATTATTTATAAACATCATTCAAGAATATAAACAATCTGGGCAGAAATTTAAATTGTAGTAGCATTTGATTACAGAGTGTCGACAAGCATGGCAAATATGAAAATGTAAATGGAGTTCAACTAACTGGCTTTTAAACAGGAAAAACTCAACAAAACATCAGGTAACTAAAACTTAATATTACATTCATAAAAACAAAGAATTGTTTTAAATTGTTATTTCACGCCAAATAATGTGCGTACAGCTTAAACATAGACATGAAAAATTAAAATATTTCATTTTAACAAAACAAGTAGGATTTTAAAAACATATATTCCATCTTCACAACTAAGCAAGTGCTACTGTCATCAAACCACAGCCTACTATAGAAGCAAAGCAATGTTCAAATAATTAAAAGAAAAAACCCTCATTTGTATTTAAAATTTTAACTCAAATTGTAATATATTCATAGTTAAACTTAAAAAGTTAAGACTTCCCTAGCCTTACTCATAAGTGTAAACTAAATAATTTCAAACTCCCCATGCTTTTACCTTTCTCTTAAAGTTAAAGTGAAAATGACCTTCAAAAAATCAGTGTTCCACCACCCATTGGAATTGGGGGGACAAAGGGCCCAAGTTCAGGGACAACAGAAGGGGGGCGGGGGGGGGGGGGGGGGGGGTGCTGATATACATATATGTTAGTATTTTTCAGATTCTACTTAGGAATAAACAAACTATAGAAGACTTCCAAACTAAGCACAGGATAAGACAAGTGATTAATAGTAAGGAGAGATAGTACCCGTATTTGATATCACCCTCAGATCTGATCCAGCTAGATCAACATCCTGCTTTCCTGATGCCTTTGATCTGATATTTACTTTGGCCTAATATTGGATAAATGCCAATGAAATTATGCCTCGATTTCTGCTCCAGAATTCGCTCCTTGGTATGTTGTAGTTAGGGCAAGATAATTACTGCAATAAGGACTGAGATTCACTGTCCTTCTAATGGTGAACTTGCTGTCCTTATCATGGAGAAATTCGCTGTATCCTTAAGTAAATTCGCTGCTGTGTGTCCTCAAGGAAATTTGCAGCTGTCTTTACATATGCTCTGCCGATTCTTGGATAGAGAGAACACGTTATGTCTTGTGTGTCCTTTAGCCAAGAATTGACCTCCTATTTATAGGAGCCTAAGGGAGATTTCAATAAGGGGCCGACTTGGACAATTATTCCAAGAAGGCCGACTCAAGGGCCCAAACAAATAATCCAATGTTAAAATCGAATTCAATAAACAATAGATATTAAATATATTGCATATTTAATATCATTATTTATATATCGATATTATTCTCTTTAACAATTAAATATACTGTTTGTCACACTTGATTTTGCCGTCAAGGCCATAATCTTAACAATATAGTACTAGAAAAATTAAATATGAAAAGATGTATAAGAATTACATTTCAAATGAAACTTTGGCAAATTAGTAAATAGCAAAATTGCAAATGCTAAATACTAAAATATGAATCAAGGTATAAATAATCAGTACTCTATCAGCAATCGGTACAAATTAAAAGGCAGATCATAGTACAAGGCATGAGCAGATCATCCAACAAATAATACATTCAGCAGTCCCTTGTATCAGCAAATATAATCATCAAGGATTATCTAAACAATCAGCACAAAGAGCACACAAAAGGACTGAGATCGATTCATATAGAGATTGATCAGCATTTACATCCAAGGAAGTATCTTCAGGTCAGCAGGCTGATATTATACCAGATCAGCCATCTTCAGTATCCTTCCTTCTTACAAGTTACTGTGGTATTATTATAACTATGTGCATATGAATAATAGATGATGCTTAAATGAATGCTCATAGTAGAATATAGGATGTGCTTGATTGTTTGCAACCCATTCCGAAGGAAGGGCCTGAGGTGTAAGAGAAGAGTGGTGAGCAGCGTGTAAGAAAGCTGTCCTAGTAGGACCTTTGTGGCCTAGGACAAAGAGGGCGCTTACAAAGTCAAGTAACCCCTTACAACCAATATCCGACTCCAGGAGATGGCAATAGAGAATACTTATGCACAGTGTCTGAAACCAACCTTGCAAGAAAGAGGGCCTGCGGTGTAAGATAAGGGTGGCGAGGGGCTCATAAGAAAGTTGTCCAAGTAGGACCATTGCAGCCTAGGACAGAGAGAGTGCTTAGAGAGTCAAGTAACCCCTTACAGCCTCCACCTAACTCCACAAGATGGCAACTCTCTGAAGGGGACAGGGCATGATTGGGGAAAGCAAGTACAAGCCGCCAATCAAGAGGGTTGTGGTAGACATCCACTCTTAGGCTTGGTGTAATGGCTTCAGGTGGACCCAATATGTCTCTTCCCCCAATATATTTATACTCTATAAATAAAATGTGGTTTGACTAACCCTAATGATTAGTTATTTATATATACATGTGTATGAGAAAAAAGTGTGAGTTCAAAATAGGAATGCAAATATCAAATAAGAGCACTCAAACTACACTAAACTAACAACATATAAGATTAGACATAAAGAAAGCATATAGAACTAAATGAAATTACAAACCTTTCACAAAACCAAGTAGCCTCCTTTGTGGTGTAGATTTGTCAAATGATGGAGAGATGTATGCTCACTAATTATGCTCAAGCTTCAATGGATGTAGTAAATTTTTGGCATTAGGATGATATGGTGGATGATTATTGGAACTCAAAATAGCATTATAAGTTTGCATAAAAGGTGGATGATTTGTGAGAGGATGAGCTCTCAAATTATAGAGCTGAAGGTTGATGAGTGAACGGTTGAGATGAAAGGCTAGTGGAGGGTTAGGATGCACTCAAAAGAGAGCACATGGATTGTGCTTCTTTGAACTCATAACATGGTGACAAGTGTCACCGGGTGACAGCTTGGGAAGACTTGAGGGGATGGAGAAGATACGCCATAAAGGCTTTTCCTTTTTCACACCCCAAGAGGGGAAGTTTGGGGAATGTGAAGAGTTAGGGGATTGTGAGAGAACGTTGGAGAATGTGAAGGGTGTTGAAGGATGTGAAAAGGAAATTAAGAATTCCTTAGGAGCGGACCAGTGTGTAAGAGATCCATGTGGGTGCTTACATGTGGTTGCAGATTGGGATTGATGTGACAAGAGTTGACTTGGGTGGCTAATCCTACTTGAATAGGAATGTGCAAATGGTTAGGGAGAATATTAGGTGGAAATTAGGATTAATTAGTAGGCACGTGGGATAGATTAGGCGGATGTGATGGGAGGAGAGAGAATAAGTGGAGGATTAATCAAGTAAATGAAGGTATTTACTTAATTCAAAATAAGCATGTACAAGTGGGTTTGTTAGGATGTAATGACCCTCACTAGTAGGATCACTAAAATCTCTGATTTTGTGCTTATGGAATTTCGTCAAACAGTTGGCATGCACTGGTATGTTTTGCTTGCAATGATGTGTTTCAAGGTGTTTATTGTTTTGGCACCAAATTCCAATTGAGATAACAATACCAATGTAGAAATGTATTACAATGTGCAACAATGAATCTCAAAGCAATGTAAAGACTCACTACATATATATCAAACTTCTCTAATTCTGATTTCACTTTCCAAAATTTATATGACTATTACATCTATCACATATGAGCACTGTTTATGGACTGTCTACAATATATGAACTAGGATATGAAACGTATGAATCATCTTACATGACATAGTCCTATCAATGCACCACATTACAATGCAAAGTCTGAATACAATGACTGTTTCATAAACATATATAGGGGACTGTTACATAGCAAGGAACTTGGTAACAACTAAGTCTAATAATGCAACTTCTAATACAATGACTCCAAGACTATAACAGTGACTGATTCCAATACAATGCATCCAATTACTATGCCAATTTAATTATGACAGTGACTAACCAATATCTGCTGTAACTATGACTGAGACCAAGCAATTATCACAACTTCCTTGAATTCAAATGCATACTAAACTCATGAATGGAACCTGTTAATCGCTTCCCAATGCCTGGTGATGACCGCTGATGTAATCTGGACTGGAACAGTCCCAAACTTCACCTCCAATCTCTGCCAAACTGCCTGCAAGTACAGGTCGTACCAGGCCGTACATGTACGGCACCTGTATAAAATAAAGGGGAGGGTTTTGACACCCCAATCTGATATCAATAGGACTGCCTATACAGTACTAGTCTTCACTCCAAAGCATTAAATTTATCTCCAAGGGATTTAAGAGATATGAGCAAAATTTTGAATCCAGGCCCTGGTATGAAGTGACTGAAAATGTGCCAAAATGTCTTCAATCTATCACCAAAATGATTCACCAATTAAGTGATGAATTCCAAACCCTTATTCAACCAGTTACAAACCCTCAATATCAATTTTTCAGGTCTGCTTTTTCGGATTTGCTTTTTCGGACCTGCTAAAAACGGCCGCCTATAATTTCGAACCTACTAAAAATTGCCTCCTATAATTTCGGCCCTACTAAAAATGTCTCCGGAAATGCTGTTTCAATCACAAACAAACCCTTACAACAAATTATCAATGAAGTACCAATGAGATGGCTGAGTACCAACTCCAAACTTGCAACCCTTCAGTAGATATTTCACTACCTCAGTTATGCCAATCTAGGGGAGTGATTCGTTCCCAAAGATCGAATAGAATTTGCAGACCAAAGACTACAAATTGCTTCACAATGAAGAAGTAGAAGAAAATCCAAATCCAAGCATGTCAAAATGAATGCCCCAGCCCTCTATTTATTCACTTTTTGGAGAAGTTGCTAAGAACTTCTAGAAACATCCTTTATAAAATCATATTATAATGCACTTTATAATAAAGTAACTTTATAATATAAAAAAGTGCAATCTCAACTTAAAATTATAACAATGTAGGCCCCAAAAGTCTCATAACTGAACGTAGGCTCCACTACAACTGCATGTAGGCCTCAAACTGGATGTAGGCTCTATCGAATGTAAGCTCTATCAGCAATATGCAATCAAATGATCAGCACAATGACTCTCTCTCCAAATCATTTGCCTACGAGAGTCGATAATAGGCAAATCTGGCACGCAAAACGATGTCAGCCAAAATGGGGACATGACAGTCCACCCTTCCTGAAATTGCTTGTCCCCAAGCAATGATTGAGCAATAGAGCAATCAATCCACCTGGATCCCAAATGTAGTCATGAACTGAACTGCTGTCAACCAACGCAAGCTCCTGCAATATCCTCTGCAATATAACCGAGAGGAATCCACGAATGAATCGTGAACCACTGCTCAACCGAACTCTAACTCCATAACTGCCACAGTCAGGAACCCACGAGACACCAACTCTGAAAATATCAGAACCCAAGTCAAGAGAACAACTCAAACTGCCAACACAGTCAATATCATCAACGCATCCCACTGGCTTATGCGGAATGTTCAATCCAACTCTGCAACAATGGTGTACACTCCCGAATGAAACTGTACCAAGTATGGAAAATCCACACATTGTACAACTCCTGCGGTCAACACAACTTTGCAGATCACCGACCACTGTCTCATAGCCATAACTCCCATGCACCGCTGATGGCGAATAGGCATCACATGACAGATAGCAATAAATCAAACCAAATCTGCCTGCCATCAACTCCTCAATACATGAATCAAAAGCAAGCCGATGAACATACCCTGAAATATAGTGCCAGTAAAGAGAACCAACCAGCTCATCCTGCAAACGTGATGCAACCAACTGTGACTGATCATTAGCTAAGTCAGGAGATGACATAGCCAAGGGAGTGAAATCAAGAACAACGGCTGAATCATCAACATCAGTATCACCCCCAATCTCCTGGTCACGAATCATCCAGATGTCGCTCACAGAACCCAACACCACGTCATATGCCTCGCAACTCTCTACCCGTGGAGTCAAACCATACCATAATTGATGACAAACACTAGAGCCCAAAGTACATCTCCGTATCATCATCTCATCAATATATGGATCAAAAGTAAACTGATGAGCATACCTCATAGTGTAAAGCCGATAGAATGTGTCAATCTCAGTCAGTGGCTCAGACTGCAATCCAGATGAAACTAACTGCAACTGATCACTAACCAAGCCCGAACCAACTACTACCTCCGAAGACACCTCCAAAGGAGTAGTATCACAAACAGGAACCAAGCCAACTGCCCGCTCACCAACATCAAACATGATCCCTGGTACAACATCACTAGTCTCCGTGCCATCAGTAGTAGAGACCACCACCAAGTCAAACATACCACAATGCTCAGCGCCCAACTCAACTGAACCTGACTGTAGTGGAGACGAACTCGATGTGCCAATGCTAGCATCTAGGATGGATGCCTCCCCATCTCCACTGTCTCTGACAATCTCAACCATGGACATCCTCGAATCACCAGACACCACAATCTGTGACTGTACAGAATCTGGTAAAGACTGCAGTCGCTCTAACTCCCTGGTCACCTCAGCCAAATGAAACTGTGAATCCTCGAAAGCCAACTATGTCTCCTCGAAAGCCAACTGTGTACTCTCAAGAAACTCAGAAGTCACCTCGAGCTGCTGAGTAAGCTCACTCACCTCATCTTCCTTGACCAATAATGCATCATATGCTGTACTGCCCCACTCTATAAGATGCTCTCTATCAGCTACCAACTGCATATAATTCTGTCTCAGAATACGGATAGCCTCCCATAAAGAGTGGATCTCTGTCAAGGAGAAATGATTTCCTCCCTGCTCATTGCTAGTAGGAGAACCCCATCCGTAAACTACTAACAACTGATGAGCAGCATCAAAATGCTCGCAAGCGATAGCAATGTCTCGCTCACTAACTCTCAGCTGACTAGACACATGATGGCGCTGGCTAGACTGTCTCCTACAATCCTCCTTTGCCACACTATCCAAAGGAGTATCCTCAAAGTCACTAATCTCTGGAGTAATACCATCCATACTCCGCAAGTCAACTCCAAAGCTCACATCATCATATGGAGTATCAAAAACTGTAGCATCGCTATCTAGCTCCGTCGTAACAAATGAATCTGCCGAGGGAGCTAAGTCCTCAAAACTGTCCATAGCATACTCCTGGATGTCATCAATACCCATATGATCTTGGGACTCATCTGTAAATACTAACACCTCAGATGTGCCTGAATCATCAAAAACCCACTGCACCCTGAGTGGTCGACTGGAAATGCACACAACTCCTAACATCGGTGTATAAAGACTAATACCAACATCTAACAAGCTACTGGTATGAATGAGAACAACACCGTGTAATCTGCTAATCAAATCCATGATAGCAACCAAACAATCACTGCTACCAATAGATGATAAAGATCTCCAGTCAACAAAATTCCAAATGCCAATGTAACAATCCTGAGCCCTCATCTGTAAACTGGAACCGACTGACACCTCAAGCAAAATTCGTACCTGAGTAGCCTGCCCAATCCCAATATCAGCTGATCCCACATCCATGTCTGCCATAATTGACACTATCCCTGAATCCTGGATGCAAGGTGAACTCTCACAACTATCGACAACCTCATGTGGTCCGCCTGTCGTAGAAAGTTGAGTATCAGGTGTGTAAGATGAAGCTGAACTCAACTCCACGCCATACCCATCCACATGTCTCTCTGCTGCACTATTCCAATCAACTGTACTATCCTCGATCACTGTAACATCATCAGGATCAACCGTACCGTAATCATTATCGGTATCAATCACACAATCCAGTGTGCCGATGATGTCTCCCTGTAACAAATCAGTATGTCTCTCCGAGTCCTGTAATGCCAATGGAGTACTCAACAAAGAGGCTCGAATGTCCTCAAACTCTCGAGAAAGCCTGCCAACTTCTTCCTCCTTCCTCCTCAAGGCATCTAAATGATCTTTGGCAAGGCTAAGAAGATGGTCACGATCTGAAAGAAGATGTAAATAACTCATCTTCATCGCTCCCATTCCTTCCCTGATCGCCTGTAAGTCAACACAAGAAGACTCTGCCTGTACTCCCTTATGTCTGCGCCGAAACTGAATCATCCGGATGTGATCCTCTATCATCTCCCGCATCCTGTCATGATGAGATAATGAAGTCACAATCCCATCCTCGCTTACCCTAAGCTGACTGGACAAAACATGTGAAGTACTATGTGCCTCAACCTCGTGTGATGTAGCATCTAACTGTGCCTGATACTCTCTATCAGCAAAGTCCTGAATACTCAATGTCTGCTCATCGCTGATAGGTATCTCATCATCATGCACAACAACCTCCTCACAATCATCATCTGAATCCACTGTGCTGTAGTTACTATTTTGAGCACCTGTGACATCATCAAGACCAACTATACCACAATCACTGTCAGTGTCACTCATGCCATCCGATGTGCCTGTGATATCACCTTCTGATGCAACTGGCTCAACCTGTACAACATCTGTAACCACTTCTGCCTGTGAAGATGATGCAGATAAATCATTACGTGAAGATGTGCTAACATCTCCCAATACCGGATCAGCATGTCTGTCAAACTCATCATACAAGTTTCTGCCTGTCATAGGGAAGGTACTTCGATCCTTAGGCCTATTAATCAGGCTCTTTAACCACGTACATGCCATAGGTGACACATTCCTCTCTTTTGTCCAAACATGCCATAAATCTTCTGCCAAAAGTTTAGAAATTTCATCCTTCTCCTCAAACAAGATTGTGAACATGATAGAGTGCATCGATGCTAATACATCGTTGGAATGAAACTCATCCAAAATATTCCAAAATGTGTTAAACATTCTGCGAATGTCATCAATACAACCTATTGACAACATAATGTTTTCAAACCTACACCATGCAAATACTTCAAGTAATCTTGCTCTCTTTGTGAAATGAGGGTCCCTGATGTCATCCAACCTTTCGAAGTTTTTCACCATGGCATGAAGTACCTCTCTCATAATCTGATCATCATAAGAATTAAAGCCAACTATTATCCTCATGATTTCACTAATGCAAGAGAGAGCTGCAAGTCTTACCACCTCATCATGATGTCTCAATAATCGGGGCTTCACCAAAGAACCAAATACTGGAGATAAAGTTGTTTGCATAGCATAGGAATCTGACTGATCAACCTTGCCTAAATAAGTTTCCAACTCCTCCAAAATTCTTAGGAGGTCCTTTGTTCGCTGAAATGGATGATCTAGTTTCTTCAATGCAGTGTGCATTCTCTCTTTCAATTCCTTGTCTCCTGTTAAAGTCGTGCTGACAATTGAATTCAGTCTGAAATAACCCAATCAGGCTGGCAGGAAACCCCTCTGATACCACTGTAATGACCCTCACTAGTAGGATCACTAAAATCTCTGATTTTGTGCTTATGGAATTTCGTCAAACAGTTGGCATGCACTGGTATGTTTTGCTTGCAATGATGTGTTTCAAGGTGTTTATTGTTTTGGCACCAAATTCCAATTGAGAGAACAATACCAATGTAGAAATGTATTACAATGTGCAACAATGAATCTCAAAGCAATGTAAAGACTCACTACATATATATCAAACTTCTCTAATTCTGATTTCACTTTCCAGAATTTATATGACTATTACATCCATCACATATGAGCACTGTTTATGGACTGTCTACAATATATGAACTAGGATATGAAACGTATGAATCATCTTACATGACATAGTCCTAACAATGCACCACATTACAATGCAAAGTCTGAATACAATGACTGTTTCATAAACATATATAGGGGACTGTTACATAGCAAGGAACTTGGTAACAACTAAGTCTAATAATGCAACTTCTAATACAATGACTCCAAGACTATAACAGTGACTGATTCCAATACAATGCATCCAATTACTATGCCAATTTAATTATGACAGTGACTAACCAATATCTGCTGTAACTATGACTGAGACCAAGCAATTATCACAACTTCCTTGAATTCAAATGCATACTAAACTCATGAATGGAACCTGTTAATCGCTTCCCAATGCCTGGTGATGACCGCTGATGTAATCTGGACTGGAACAGTCCCAAACTTCACCTCCAATCTCTGCCAAACTGCCTGCAAGTACAGGCCGTACCAGGCTGTACATGTACGGCACCTGTATAAAATAAAGGGGAGGGTTTTGACACCCCAATCTGATATCAATAGGACCGCCTATACAGTACTAGTCTTCACTCCAAAGCATTAAATTTATCTCCAAGGGATTTAAGAGATATGAGCAAAATTTTGAATCCAGGCCCTGGTATGAAGTGACTGAAAATGTGCCAAAATGTCTTCAATCTATCACCAAAATGATTCACCAATTAAGTGATGAATTCCAAACCCTTATTCAACCAGTTACAAACCCTCAATATCAATTTTTCAGGTCTGCTTTTTCGGGTCTGCTTTTTCAGACTGCTTTTTCGGATTTGCTTTTTCGGACTGCTTTTTCGGACCTGCTAAAAACGGCCGCCTACAATTTCGGACCTACTAAAAATTGTCTCCTATAATTTCGGCCCTACTAAAAATGCCTCCTGAAATGCTATTTCAATCACAAACAAACCCTTACAACAAATTATCAATGAAGTACCAATACGATGGCTGAGTACCAACTCCAAACTTGCAACCCTTCAGTAGATATTTCACTACCTCAGTTATGCCAATCTAGGGGAGTGATTTGTTCCCAAAGATCGAATAGAATTTGCAGACCAAAGACTACAAATTGCTTCACAATGAAGAAGTAGAAGAAAATCCAAATCCAAGCATATCAAAATGAATGCCCCAGCCCTCTATTTATTCACTTTTTGGAGAAGTTGCTAAGAACTTCTAGAAACATCCTTTATAAAATCATATTATAATGCACTTTATAATAAAGTAACTTTATAATATAAAAAAGTGCAATCTCAACTTAAAATTATAACAATGTAGGCCCCAAAAGTCTCATAACTGAACGTAGGCTCCACTACAACTGCATGTAGGCCTCAAACTGGATGTAGGCTCTATCGAATGTAGGCTCTATCAGCAATATGCAATCAAATGATCAGCACAATGACTCTCTCTCCAAATCATTTGCCTACGAGAGTCGATAATAGGCAAATCTGGCACGCAAAACGATGTCAACCAAAATGGGGACATGACATAGGAGACGTGCTAAAATAGATTAAATAGGAATATTTAATCACAAGTGGAGTAATTAGGATAATGTGAATTAATTTAAATAGATAGATGTATTTATTTAAATCAATAAAAGGGGGTTAATTAATTTAAATGGTTATCGATTCTAATTAATTAAATTAATTAACCTAAAAGGCTAACATTAAATTTTCAAATAACGCATAATTATTTAATTAATAATGTGCAAAAGAAAACAATATTTAATTAAATTCGTTAATCAAATTTAGGTGTCTACATTTTGCCCCTCTTTGAGATGGTGTTACAAAGTAGCATCATTTCAAAGAAAAATAAGACAGAGCTAAAAAGAAAGTGGTTGAGTTAGAAAAGATACCCCAATCATTTAAAAGGGTGACTAGAAGGAAAGATGATGGGAGATGACGATAAGGATGACCCCTTAAGAGGACAGGCGGGTTTAAGAGAACACGAGTGTTCTCTTGAAATGAATGAGATGATGCATGTAGGATGGTTGAATGTGAAGTGGATGGAGAGATAAGAAGCTTGAGCTGGCATCCCCCAAATTGGAGATGTCATATAGTGAGCACTTATTTTGATTTAGCAATATCCAGGACCTGCAAGGGTTATAAAGAACAAAGACCTTGTCAAAGATGTTGCATACAACTAACTCAACAAACAGAAAAGGATTGAACCAACATTACACAAAGCCACAAAGGACTAAGGTGGATACGATGCTATAAAAATCCACAAGCGAGCGATATGCCCCAAGAGCACCATGTGACCACGTGGATCACGTGTGGAAATGCAAGGGACACGTCTAAACACACACGCATGCAAAAAGAAAAAGATCAAGACCCTACCCCTAGTTTCACCATTCACAGCACACCGTGATATAAAAGATCGTGGTGACCTTGAGGTGGTAAAACAAGGAAACTCAAGATAAAGATAAACAAATATTCAAAAGCACCAAAGAAATAGCAAGTATCTTGCGTACCTTTTGCCATAGGGAGGATAATGGATGATGATTGATTTGATTGGTCTAATATGAGAAAGGATACATCCTGCGAAGACCAATGAGAGATTGCTAAACTAGGATTCCTATGACAAGAGACAAGCAAGATACTCGAACCTCAAAGGGACTATGGGATGATTGTTGAAGCACCAATTAGATAGGAACAAAGGCGTTGACGACAGAAGGATCGACGGACGCAAAGGATGGGGACCTAAAGACATATATGTACTAATAAGCCTAGGCAAAGACATGATTGACGCTATATACAAGACACTAGTTACAACATGTACAAGGGGTTGGGATTGTGGATTAATGATGCAAAGACAAACATGATGTTGCCCCAATCAAGTTGAAAAGCCAAGATGGATGGATGGTGGATGGGGTGTTGTTGAATGTGGGAACGTTGTATCTCGAAACAACTAAACAATTGGGAAGGATGCATCCCGATGGTGATCATTGGATTGAGATCAAGGCTTAAAACAAGACTAGGAACAAGACCAAGGATGTGATTGGATGGGTTGGTTGGTGTTCGATTTTGGATAGCTAGAGGAGATGGATAGGATTTGCATGTGATAGTAGATTGCAATGAACATTGGGAAGGAATGAATGGCAGTGGATTGCATGGTGGTAGTCTAGAGCTAGATACCAATGATAAGGGATGTAGGAGGGATGGAGAGATGGACGAGATGATGGGGAGATTCAAGGATGGAAGCATTAATAGACAAGGATTGATGGATGGATGGATGGATTATGAAAGAAGGGATGGAAAGGAGATGAAAGGTTTGGAGATGACGGGATGATAGTAGATGAGGATTGGGAGATGTAAGGATTATGAATGAAGGGATGGGGAAAGATAAGGATTGGGGATGACGAGATGATAGGAGATGAGGATTGGGAGATGGAAGGAATATGAATGAAAGGATGACGAAAGATAAGGATTGGGAGATGAAAGGATTGGAGATGATGGGATGGAGAGGAGACAAGGATGGGGAGATGGAAAGATTGGAGACGATAGGGTGTCCAAGTACTATGTCCCCAAGGAATAAGATGCCCCCACATAGACATTTCATGCAAGATGTGGTAATAGAAGGGGTATAATAGGATGGAAGATGGGTTGACAAGAGGATGAGGGAGGTAAAGGGAAGATACGATGATGGGTGGATAGAAGGATAGGTGAATGAAAAGGGTGATGCAGAAATGGATGCCAAGAGGTGTCCAAAGCATGTATACATAGTGTGCTTTAAGTTTTATCAAGATCCAAAGGATGGAGGACGTGAAATGGATAGGATATGATAGGTATAGGTATGGTAGGCAGATGAGGAGGAAGGGATGGAGAGGTAGCAAAAAGAACTTGCCCCCAAGTGTGGATAGAAACTGGATGGAGGGATTACATATGACGCCTATTTGTCAAGTTTTCATCATGGTACTTGTCCAAGGTGCTTGTTTGCCAAGTTTTCACCATTGGATGGATTTTTTTCTTTTTAGGGGGGGATTTCAGATTTCTTGAATTTTTTTGAAAAAAAAATTCAAGAACAATCAATCGAGGGTGAATGAAGGGGCTTTGAGCCGGCCCACCTGAGCTGGACCTGCCTTAGAATGGTAGGGGCCCATCCTCCCTATATAATTGTAGGGCCTCTAGGGGGCCTTCCGAACAATCAATCAAGGGTGAATGAAGGAAGGGGCCTTGAGCCGGCCCACCTGAGCTGGACCTGCCTTAGAATAGTAGGGGCCCATCCTCCCCATATAATTGTAGGGCCTCTGGGAAAGCTGAGCATCCTCTAAATAGTTGTTAATCTCACCCATAGAATTGTAGGGGCCCATCCTCCTCCCTGATGCCGGGGCTATAACTCATGCCGTTGAGGGCGGGCCGCGGAGGCCTAGAACCTCTCTAACTCAAGCGGCAACCTCTCTACTAGTTGTTGTAGACCTAATGAAAGCATGCTCCTTCACTCAACTGGGGCCTTCCGAACAGAGGGTGTCAAGGGTGGCAATGAAGGACTACCTATCGAAGGAAATAAAGAATAGCCAAACAATAAATAGACTTCCTTCCGAATCCCATCCTCCCCTTATAAAGAATGTTTTTTAAGATTTCAGATTTCTTGAATTTTTCTGAAAAAAAAAAATTTGACTTTTTGGGAGTTAGTTATGGATGGAATGATAATGAGGAGACGAGTGGAGGACTCAAGCATCAAGTTCAATATCAAGGTAATAGGAGCCCATTTGTAGTGATCAGTGGATGTTGGTACAATCGTATTAAGATGGGTGGATTATGCGAAGGCATGGATTAGATGGTTTTGATGGGGGCATGTGGGGTAAGGGATATGGTAATAGGAATTGTTTGGATGGAATGATGGAAAGTAACTGATAAGGGGATGTTGTCAAGACGAACATAGGTACATGTTGTGGATTTTCTTTTACATGTATTACATCTTTTTGCTTTGGGATTCACATGGTTTTTACTTTTGCTTTGGTGGGCCTTTGCGGCCTTTGGGATGTAGTGCATTTTTTGATTGGATCTTCTTTGTTTGAGCATGTCTTTTGGAGTAGACATGGCAATCTTTAGATTGATGTGGATGTTTAGCTTTATGCATTTTTTATTTGGCATCCAAATTGCTGCAACTAGCATTAGGATTGTGAGAAGTTGTATGGGAAGGAGGAAATATGGATGGAGTGATAGAGGGAGACTAGCGGATAAAATGTGTAGGTATGTACTTTTGTTGATCCTGATTGGTAATGTAAGGGGTAGGATGTTTATGGTGGGTGATAGGGATATGGGATTGGTGGATGGAATAGGATAAGATGGGGGATTGGATTTTGGGATGTAAGGGCCTAAAATGGATTTGATATGTGGAGGGTATGCAATGGTGGATTTTAGGATATAGAGACCCAAAATAGATTTAGAGGATGAAGGACGAACATGGTAGGTTGTTTTGGGTTGCAATGATGGAGGGGGGATGATCGTAAATGATTTGGAGGAACAATGGGAAGGTGTGATGGTGGGTTTGGAAGTATGCTTGGATTTTGCATTAGTTAGTTATACCAACATTTTTAGATGAAGTGCCTTGAGAGGTGTAACCAAGACCATGAGGTCGTGGATGTTCTTTGACATGGATGGGCTCCATGGTACCTTGCTCATTTAGGCCCTAAGCCTTTACCTTGATAATTCATTTTCTTCAACATGTGATCCAAGATAGGATACTTGTTATTTGGTGAACAAGACGCGAGTCCATTATTAGGTGGAGTATAAGTGGTGGATATGAGATGTTTTTCTATTGTGGACCACCACAAATAAATATAAGTGAACCAAGGGGATAGACTGATGGTGGTGCGATGGTTTGGATTGGGGGTGATAAAGGATCATGAAGTGATGTAGATGGGATGCTATGATCTTCATTCAGATGGGGTGATGGTAATGGAACTTGAGATAGAATAGGTAGAATGGCACAATCTTGATTTGGAGGAGTGGATGACAATGGATAATGAGATGGAGTAGGTGGCAACAATGGATAATGTAATGGAGGAAGTGCAAGATGGAGTGGGTGGAATGGCACGATCTTGATTGAGGTCAATGGATATTTCTACATGCTTTTGGACAAGATCTTGACATGATTGGATTGGTATGGATGGTGTGATAGGATGTATCGATGGACTCTTCAAATGGAATAGATGGGAGGATGGGAGATTTTGTAATTGGGATAGAGAGAAGAAGGGTGAACTCATGAGGTTCATTGGATGTGGTTTGGATAATGCTAGGAGGAGAAGATGCAAATGGGAGCTGAATGGAGTCAATGGATGCGAGGGTTTCAATGGCGTTAGGAGATGGAAAAGGATCGATAAGTGTGGGAGGTAGCAAGGGAATGATAGGTGTGGGAGGTGGAAGAGGAATGATGGATGTGGGAGGTGGGAGGTGGAAGGGCCTCATCACTAGGGGCTTCACATGAGGGAGTGAGATGACATGACTCATCAACTTTAGGAGTGAGAATTTTTTATGGCTTCCGTGTGAAGCTTCTTGGAGACTTGCATATTTGAGGTTGAGGTGAAGGATTGACACGTGGAGATGGTGGGAAGCTAAGGTAGCCCACATATGAAGGTGTGGCGGTGACTTGTGAACCTAGTAGATTGACTGATGGCGTCATCCTCAATTATTGGTTATTGATCCAATTAATTATCAGCAAGAGATATAGAAATGAAAGCACATACATATGAACACCAGATTTACGTGGAAAACCTAATGTGAGAAAAACCATGGTGAGAATCTTACTCGCCATATGAAATTACTGATTACAATGTTTCAAGCTAGAAGCCAAGGAACTCAATGTCCCTGATGTTTAGGCACACTGCCAAGGAACTCACTATTCCAAAGAGAACTTGCACAACAAATATAGATCTTCACAATGTTGCTAAAAGAGCGCACAGCCTACCAACAAGAATAGAGAAAATATGAAAAGATGTAGGATCTCCTAATCAGCTTCCATAACATCTATGTCTAATTCAGCAATTTGCACTTCTGCTCTTCCTTATCTGCATTACTCAATCTTCACATTCGATCCACACATACTTTGTAATTACCTCACACATGCTTTGTAATTACTTCACACTCTCACTTGTCTCATCCATTCGCTCATACATATATAATGTTTGTCCATCGGAAACATCATCAACATCAGCCATGAAAAAATATAAACAACATTAGTACAAAGTTGGCTATAATGAGCATGAATACTAAATGTGGTCCAAACTAGGAAATAAAGGGGACCCAAATGCATCACAATAAGTCTTCCCAAAATGATATGATCAAGGCGCACGCATCGCATCATTCTCCAAAGCCGGTCCCAAAGGTAACATGTAAAGAGGCATTAATACATGTTACCAGTCATCTTCATAACATTCTCTGAGGCACATAACGTTATGCAATGACAGCACGCCGCGGCACAATCACTCTCAAGTCTAAACCCCTTAGATCTTTCTTCATCCTATATCCAGTCCAATAAGACTCAAATTGAGTCACCACAAATGGCTAAGTCGGCCAAAAGCCCACACAGATAGCAATATCACACTTGTGACAACAAATCGTCACTTGCGGAGAAATCCAACAAAAAATATCTAAATTGAAACACTACAAAAACCATCTAACCATGTCCACCAGCCCGCATAACCAAAGATTCCAATGCAGAGTATTCTCCAAGCCTATACAATTCATTCCTAACAATCAGCCTTATTGTTAGCCAAAAGCGCATAATAACTTCTTCAAAAGAACAGTTGGGGACCTGAAAACATGATAGTGCAACCGCAAGCAACCATTATCTTATGCGAAGGAAAGCAAAGCATTCTCCCATAAGGTCTTCAAATATTGTTTCTTGCATATTCTAGCTTGTGATACTTTCATCTTCCAGCTATAACTTATACTATCATCTGAATACTCAATGTCAAACACCTAATATCCCTCAAGCACACTTTCCAGCTTATCAACCATCATATACTCTTTCTTGCATAGCACAACTCAACTCTTCATTAGATACCCATTCTAAATTACAGAAGCTTCTCAACCATAGTAGGTTGACAATAATACAACCATTTGTTGATATCAATGACAACACTAATCATATAGCCAACAATTTCAATTATTTAGAAGTTATTTTATTTTACTCTGGAACTATTTTATTTACTAAATACATAGAGACATAAAATTTGTGTGCTACTTATTTTGAGAAAACTAAGTTATTATTAAATAATAATATTTTCACATGTAAATGGTTGTCAAAATTAGGGTAAAAAGAGATTTTGTTTTTAAAATCAGTGTGGAGATTGAGCGTGAAGTGCCTAGCCACAAGGGACCTTGATGGCTCATGTCGTCTTTGTGTATGAAATAACAAATGTTTCTTATTTTCCCTTTTTAAGTCTTTTTCTTTATAGAGTCGTATGTGATGGGCAAGAAAGGTTATGACATCCCTAAAGACCCTGCTACGAAGGGGAGACATCCTAGGAAAATGTCTCCCAATAATGTTCCCATTTCCTTTGTAGGATAGGAAAATGGAGAAGACATTCTTCCCCATCCCCAGGTGAGGGGCACATAGGGAAAAACTCAGATACTAGTTATGTCCTAACAATTATGTGTGGATAGTTCACAAAATTTAAGATAGCAAATTTGCACAATCATGTTAAAAACTTACACACGATTGTATCCAAAGGCATACTAGCAACATTTCACAAAATTTTCAAATTAACATTTGGCCAAGATTTCAAAAAAAAAATTATCAATGTGCATAAATGAAAAATCGTGAATCCTCCTTCTCTCCCACTATTCCCCTCTCTCTCTCATGCCTCACATATATAATCTCTAATGGGCATGTCAAAGGAGACCATTGGGATGCATGAAAACAATTTAAGGGACCAAATAGAGGCAGCCAAATCCTGAATGGTCTTCCTTTAAATGAGCAAACTGAAAGAAGGGAAATGGGTTTGGCTGAAAAATGACAACACTCAAATCAGCGATGGATTTTCACATAGCATATAGGGATGCAGGGATCCACAGGAGTACTTTCATATGGTAAGTTGGAATTGTAGAGGATTCCCATGGAGACGAGGATCGGGTTTGGAGCCCACAGCAGAAGGGAAAGACGTCATTATTCTTACAGAAACACATGAACATGAGGGTTGCAAAGTTCCAGAATTTGAAGGTTACAATAATATCTCAATATGGAATGAAGGGTCAGAAACAGGTAATGGACATGAGGGGATTGCAGTTTTAGTCAAGTAAGAATGGGGAGGTATTATAACAGTTGAGAAAGAGGATCCAAATAAGCAGTTTATATGGTTGAAAATAGTAGATAACAATGTTACAATTTGGCTGGCTGCATGATCCTTATGCGGCATTAAGGAAAGACATGTCTAACTTTAGCACTTTGGGAGAGATAGTTTTGGTGGGTGACTTTAATGGTAAACATGGATCATGTTTGGGCAGGGGAATGTCTCATTTTGGGGTAGAGCTTCTAGGTGTTTGCAGCTTGTACAGTTTGGTTATATGTAATGGTATGAAAAGTTGGTCATCTTCTGGAGGTATCACCTGTAAAACATACAATGGTCAAAGTGTTGTGGACTACGTTCTATGTTCCCAAGATTCTACCTCTAGACTGCTGGGTTTTAATATTGGGACCTGTCCTTTTGAGCTGAAATCAGCTCACATGCCATTTTTTGTGAAATTTAGAATCCACGACTATAATTCTCAAAAAAAAAAGGGTGGTCTCTTACATAAGAAAGGTCATTCTCAGGGAAAAATCATCATGAATCAAGAAAATCAGAAGTTATTTGTGGCTGCTTTGGTTCATCATCTTCAAATAGTAAAAGATGACTCCTCGTACAAGGAAGTTTGGGAAAATAGAGGCCACATTTGCAGCAGCTTGATAGTTCCATTAATTCATAAACCTATAAAAATGTGCAAAAGATCTCAGCCTAAGAAAGGAGTTAACAACACTTTTCCATCTAACCCATGGTATGATGAAGAGTGCAAGACAGCAAAAAGAATAGTCAGAGAATTGAATCAGACGAGAAGAATAAAATAATATATGAGAAGTTGATAAAATCTTAAAAGGAAAGCTATGTCATTTCAAGAAAAGAAGAGCTGATTTCTTTGGGTAAACACAATCCTAAAGGATTTTGGAGAGAACTTCAACAAAGGAGAAAGCAAACAGAAAACAATATCACGGATAATCAGTGGCTAGATTATGCGAAACTCCTATATGAGCAGATACAAGACAAAAGTAGTCCCCCTAGAATTAACAATTCTACCAAACTCTTCTTGGTGGACGATATTAAACAAGGTATAAAGAGCCTAGCAAGTAATAAAGCAAAAGATATTGATGGGCTCTAGGCTGAGTTCTTAAAGTGGGGAATGGAGATACTTGCTCCTCACATCCAAAAAATTCTCAATAAAGTCAATCAAAATGGTTTTCCAACAAAATGGACCACTAGCATGGATAAACCTCTCCACAAGAGTGGTGATCTTAATAATCCTTCTAACTACTGCACGATTATGGTCAGCCCGCTTCTTGGTAAATTATTTGGGGGCGTAATAGAGTGCGGAATCAGAAGTTGGGCAGAAAAGGAAGAAAAAAGAGCCAACGGGCAGCCTGGGTTTAGACCGAAACACTCTACCATCAACCACTACATCACTCTTAGGCACCTTATTGAGAAAGTTTGGGATCTTCAAGGTAAGGCATTTTATTGTTTTGTGGATTTCGATAAAGCCTTTGACACGATTCCTAGAGACAAGCTTTGGGAAAGAATGGAGGAACTCAAGATTCTAAATGAGCTTAGAGCAGCAATGCATAGACTTTATGAGCAGGTTAGAGCTAAAATCAGAACTAAAGAAGGTATGTCGGAATGCTTTAGTAGTGATATTGAGGTAAAATAAGGATGCCCCCTCACCCACCCAATTTGGCTTACATATTGATAACCTTGAAGAATGGCTAAACAAAATTGTTGGGGAGGGCGTCCAACTTGCCAGGTATGTGGTGAAGTTACTTCTTTATACAAATGATCTCATTCTAATTGCACAAACGGCCAAGGATTTGAGAGAACGCCTAAAAGCTCTGGAGAGTTTCTATTAGGAGGTAGGGATGCAAGTGAACACTGGCAAGACTAAGATCATGATTAATCTAAAGAGGAGGAAGAAACAAATTAACTTCACCTTTGAAGGAAGTTTGCTTGCGATTGTGGATGAATATAAATACTTGGGAATTGACTTTCACAGCAGAACTAAACGGATGCAAGAGGGATGGAGAGCTTCTTTCTTGCTGCAAAACAGGTATAGACAAGCAGAACTTTGAAATTGGAAAACCAAGAAGACTCTTTTTGGTCTGCTGGTCACCCCAGTTGTGCTATATAGTTGTGAGGTTTGGGGGAGCAGCCTTTCTAACCACAAGTGGAAACAAATTGAAAGAATACAAAAACATCTTATCACGTAAAGATTAAAGTCAAATCAACTATTCCATATGAGATATTCTCTTGGCTGGAGCGGGTTTGATCCCGTTGGAAGCCTCAGCAGTTATCCATTTGTTAAGCTATCTAAACAAAGTTGAAAATATGGATAAACATCGCTGGCCCAAGTTAGTGGTCGGGGAGAGATTAATCCAAAGAAAGAAGAGGTGGATGAGGCAAAACAAGGAATGGTTGAATAAATAGGACATTGACATACAAAAATGTCCCAACACCAATGAAGAGATAAAAAGACTTGTGCAGAAAAATTCAGGACCGCCATGTGGACAAAGCAAATGGGGAGGAAAAATGTCCACTATGTGAAAGAGTTCAATGCCACTTGGGGTCACGAGGATAAAGACTACTTACATGTGGCAATCAAAGGTAAAGCTAGATTGCTAGTGTCACAACTACGAACCAGATCTCATTATCTACGGTGCAAGACGGGTAGATAGACGGTTCCCAAGGAGGTTTGGGAAGAAAGAACATGTATTTTCTGCAGCAAAGGGGTTGTTGAAATGGAATAGCACTTTATTTTTGAATGTGCTGCTTACCAGGATATATGTGAGCAATATGAGGACAACTTGAAGGAGAGCTGCCTAAACCAGCTTTTTGACGAAGCAAGGCTGTGCAAAACCACCAGTTTTATGAATCTAACCACCACTTTTCTGATAAAGATTCATAACAGGAGGGCTGACATTGAAAAGATCATGAAAATAGTCTAGGTTTTGATGCTGGATTCCTTAGACTGTTGTTCTCGTGGACGTCAATTCCTTCATTCATTCAAGGTTAAAGGCAAATAACTCTGGTTCAATTCTTTTCATTTTTTCTTTTCTATTGAAACTAGCTAGCTAATATTTTAGGGAATCAAATATAAGATTAGGCATCTTTTCATTTTAAAATAAACAAATAGCATTCAATTTGCACAAATTTACATGTACTGTTAATAAACTCATGAATTACACTGCTATTGCTAATATAATCTGAATTATAAAATTAAGCGAATAATTCTGAATTAACCTGCAACCTATAGCAAAGAACTCGCGTAGCATGATGATTTTAAATCCGCTGTACTCAATGAATTTGTTTCATAAATTCTATAAATGTCAAAGCTTTTCTGCATAACCTGCTTGCAACTTTCAATTTAATGTTTCGCGGAGTCTTCGTGAAAAAATCTTCGTTATAAAATTGATTTTAAACTAGTAGAAGTTTTTCTAAAGTTGAAAGGATAATAACAACCTTTGCCAAGAGTGTGCGTATAGCAGAATTGTCTCTCAAATCAGGATAACGAGCCACCATTCTTTGCAGTGCTGTTAGACAGCTAAACTCGACATAGCCGCCTTCTTCCATCTTAATCGTAAGTGATCAAATGCTTTGAGTAGAGATTACTGAAGGAGAAAGGAGATAATGCACAGACTGACTTCTTCTACCGAAACCTGATGTTTTGGAGCGCTGTCATAAACCTCTAAAACCCTTCAGTGGTTCTCAGCTTCTATAAAGTGGCACCGTTTGTATTATTAGGTTTGTGGCGCCGACTTACATGACATTTCCATATTAGGTTTACGCGTTATTTTTTTCAAAAACAAAAACAAAAACAAGGGGGATAAAAAATATTTTACTCGCATATCTTAGGATATTATGAATGATTGAATTTAAGGACTTCTATGTGAATAAACAATTTATGGATTGGGTAAAAAACATCTTATTATTAGCAACAAAATGTCAATATGATTGTTTTGATGAAATATCTGTTTATTTGTGTTGAAAATGGTTATTTGTTGAAGAAATATTAATAATCAGGACTTCTATGTGAATAAACAATTTATGGATTGGATAAAAAACATCTTATTATTAGCAATGATTGTTTTGATGAAATATCTATTTATTAGTACTTGCCCATAGGCTAGCAAGTACTATTGCATCACTTTTTGGATTTCTTCCATTAAGTAGTGATTAAAACCAATTTTTTGCATCAATTATAATTTAATATTTTCTTATTTTGTTAAAAATAACACATATTCTATGGTCTAAATGTTAATTTTTTAAGTTTATAATTTGTAAAAATTATTTTTTGATGATATGATTGGCTAATACATTTGAGGTTTTATAGACCACTTTTTTTAGGAATAAAGACCATGAATAGCTTTTTATTTATTATATTTAATTATTGAATATTTTAAAGTTTTTGAAAATTTTAATTGATTTTGTTAAATTTTTTTACAATTTTTTTTACCAAAAGTCTAATGTGTAATTTGTGTCATATTATATTAAAATAATATTGACTATTTTTGTTATATTATAAAATATTGAATATTTTTTGGATTTATTTTAATATATATTATATAAAAAAAAAATTATATGAATTTTTTTATATTATATAAATTTAGATTTAATAGAATAACATTATAATATTGTTGAAAATAGTTGTTTGGACTAAATAATTAATATTAAAATTAATTATAAGTCGAACTATTTTACAATTTAAATTAATTTTACAATTAATATTTTATAATTATTTATAAAATTAAAAAATATTATTAGAACTATAATTATAATAATTTTATTTTTTATTTTTTTCTATTAACCATAATATATATTAACATGAAAGAGAATTACATCGTGATCGAGAGTTTTACATCATCATACTTTTACAAAAATACAGTGTCCCAGATATACGCAGGGAGAACCAAGTATTCACCACCTTACATACTACTAAAAGTCTTTTAGATTACCAGCATAACAAAAAGGAAACACTTAAACAACTCTATCTGGGGAACCAAGTCGTTCATGGCCTTTGATGATCAGCCCACTTGAGGCATAGGTCTCCATGGAAGATGAGGTTATAGGGATTGGAGAAGTATGCCTCCCATGGCAGCGGAGGCAAAATAGCTATAGGCAAAATGTACACGGATTCTGCCCTGGAAGGCTGAATGTCTGAAGGTTGTTGGTTTGAGAACGACTCTGCCGATCCACTGCTGGTGCTTTCATGCTCTGCTACCTCAATCGGCACCTGCTCTACTTGTTGAAAATGCACTTCTTCCTCTGTTGAAACTCTTGTGGCAATCTGTGCATCTGGCTTCCTTCTCTATTTTTAGACCTGTTGGAGCATCTGCCCAATGGTGATATTGAAGTCAAACTTGG
The DNA here is from genome assembly GCA_027943335.1 of Chamaecyparis obtusa. NCBI lineage: Eukaryota > Viridiplantae > Streptophyta > Pinopsida > Cupressales > Cupressaceae > Chamaecyparis > Chamaecyparis obtusa. The sequence continues at coordinate 1,031,050 of BSBK01007314.1, forward strand.
TATCAGCTCTGGTGGTCATGTTGTACACAATCTGATCTTTGTCCAAGACTTCCTCGATACCTCGAACTACTCTTAATGTTTTGTCCTCTTTCACCTGCATAACCATGGTGACCTGCGAGGAAACATTAAATATGATGAGCCTCCACAGAGACTCAGTGAGAGATCTATTCCTACTATTGAATACATTATCATTCCTCAATTTCCAGATATGCCATAGTATATGAAAAGAAAGAGAAGCCCAGAGATGATTGAGAGCATTGCTCAAACCCATCAAGGAACCGGAAATAACATTAATGATGTGAAAGTTGAGGTCTAAGCTTAGGCCAAATAGGTTCCACAGGCTGGAGGCAAATTGGCAATCAAAAAAGATGTGAATGATAATCTCTAGAGCATAACAGAAGGAACAGGGGAAAGGTACACCAAAGGGATCCTTAATCAAAAGCCTGTGTAGAAGGAAACGCCACATAAAATAGAGGACTTTGGGTTCCACAGGGGTATGCCAGAGTCTAGTCAGAAATTTACTCCAAGTGAGGGGGTCAAGACTAAGGTGCCACTTAGAGTTAAGATGGTCAATTATATCTTCTAGTGTTGGTAAGTAATTTGTATATAGTCTTAACTTTGGTTTGTAGCAAAGGGGTGCCATCCTTCCACTTGACGAGGTCCATCCTGTCTGAGTCCACTAAAGTGTCTCTGGGGAGATTAAGGGAAGAACAAGCGTCTCTGACAGTGGTGTAGGTTCTCCAATGGGAAGAGGGCAGGGCATATCTATCTACAAGAGTATCCCATGGTATAAGGTTCTCATTCTCAATAATGTCAGATAGGTAGCTAATGCCCAGTGCATTCCATTTCTTCACTGAGCATCCCTGTAGCTGAGCAAGTGGTTTACCCCCTTTAAGGAGGTTCCACCATATGGACCTTTCTCCATAAATGTTTAGCATCTGATCAAGAAGGCTACTGTATGATAAGAAGGGTCTAATCTCCTCCCACCCCTTCCAAATGGATTGAAACACCTCGGATCTTGCAACCACGACCCTAAACTCCCCTGCCATGAGGTGAGGCAGATTCTTCCATTGTCTAGCTCGGGTAGGGTTGCCTCTGTTGATATTATACCTCACCAGTATCTTCCAATGTTCCTTGTCTTGCGTTGCTTTGGCTACCCACTTAATAGCTAGCACATTACCTTGCCATCTGAGGTCTTTCAGCCCAAGTCCTCCTTGATCAGTGGATCTAGTGCACCAGTCCCATCTCACTGCATGTGCCTTTCTATTTCCTTTCCCATCTGACCATAGATAGTTTCGGATTGCTTTCTAGATGTAGTCAATTTATCCTTGGTTAAAAAGCCAGGATGAAGAGTAGTATAAAGGGTATGCTTCCAGAATCTTTTGACATACTTGGATTCTTCCTGCTAGCGACAGGTATCTATTGTTCCATTTCTTTAACTTCTCTTCTATCTTGCTTTTAACCCAACTCCACAACTTTTTGAGGTCTGGTTTGACTGAAAAGGGGATTCCAAGGTACCTAATTTGGTGGAGAGGGCCTCCCCAGGAAAATCCAAATTGGTTACACCATTCCGGAGGTAATTCCTCCCAGCCAAGCAGGGTAGACTTAGCTATGGACACTTTGCTACCTGAGGCAAGACAAAATATGTCCAATTTATCCATGAGGCACTTGAAGTTACCTTCACTCATCTCCACCATGAAGGAGGTGTCATCAGCAAACTGGATGTTTGTGAGTTCCTTGTCATTGGGTATGCTAATCCCTCTAACTTTTGGGGATATGGAATTATCCCTTAAGATATGATATAGGGAGTCTGCTGCAATCACAAACAGGGCTGGGGCCAGAAGACAGCCTTGTCTTATTGATCTGGTTAGGTGGAATGGTTCAGATCTCTCTCCATTCACTTCCACCATCGTAATGACCCCATTCATTAATGTCTAGACCATACTATTAAACTCTTTAGGGAAACCCAGTGCTTCCAGCATAGTAATAATAAACTGTCATTCTATTATGTCATAAGCCTTCTCATAGTCTATTAGAAGCATGCTAACCTATTGCCTAGAGCATCTTGCCCAATCCATAGCCTCCCAACAAGTGATGAGATTCTCCAGGATATATCTCCCTTTTACAAAACCGGTTTGAGTGGGACTAATAACCTTGGGAAGGATATCAACCAGCCTTCTAGCCCGCACTTTGGCCAAGATCTTATATGACACATTCAATAGGGTAATGAGTCTCCAGTTCTTAATCAAGGTTTTATCACCTTCCTTGGGGATAAGCTTAATGCACTCGGTGTTAATTTTTGTCCCTAGGTAACCATTGTTAATAGCTTCATTGTAAACCACCAAGAGATCTTGGGCGATCTAGTTTATGTTGCGTTTGTAGAACTCAATAGGAAGCTCGTCAGGACACGGGGCTTTGTCATTACTCATATGTTCAATGGCTTCAACAATCTCTTCAACAAAGAGTGGTCTACTCAGGGTTACTGCATCCTCTTGTTTGAGAGTGGGGGGGATAATACCTTTAACCCTGTTTCTCATTTCTCTCATATCTGAACCGGTGTCCTCTGATGTGAAGAGGTTGGAATAGTACTCTGCAAAGGCTTGAAGTATGTCCTCTTGAGATGAGAGAGTATCCCCATTTTGACAAATGTAGCTAATATTGTTCTTAGCCTCCTTAGCTTTTAGAAGCTGGAAGAAGAACTTGGATCCTCTGTCTCCTTCCTTGATCCAATTGGCCCTGGCCCTAACCTTAGCGCCATTAATCTTATATTGCTGCAACCTCCTAAGTGAGTCTCTAGTCAAAGCTAGCTTAAATAATTACTTTACATATAAATTAAAATTAAAATTAAACTTAGTTATAAATTATTATAATTAAAAATTCACTTTACATATAAATCAAAATTAAAATTAAATTTATTTATAAAACTAAAGGCAAGTACTTGGCCACTACGTGGCACTTGTTTGTGTTGAAAATGGTTATTTGTTGGAGAAATAATAATTTGGTTATTAATTTGTAAGGTTGTCGTAATTTTATTTATTAATAATTATCATATTAGAAAATATTTTCAATATAAAATTAATTTAAAGGTATTTTTTGATTATCTAAGGGGCAAACTGAAAACGTGGATGGTAGAATAATATAAGCTATGGGAATGTATAGTATGTTGTTAGTAAATGTTTTGGTATCGTTTCAATGAAATATTTGTTTATTTTTGTTGAAAATGATTATTTGTCAGAGAAATGTTTATTGGTTATAAATTTGTTACTTGTGATGATTTTTATTAATTAATAATCAGTCTATTAGAAAATATCTTTAATACAAAATTAATTTAAAGATATTTTGTTAGAAAGTAATTAATTAAAACAATGATAAATTTGTACTAATTATATTGATATACACGACAAATAAGTTTTGTCGTTAATTTCTATTAATTACTAATTACTATATTTAGAAAAGATCTTTAATATGAAATGATCAAATAAGTATAGTTAATAGTCATTTAATTATTAATGTGGCTGGGTGATTAATAGTAATAGTATGTTTTAATGATTGTATGACAAAATACTTGCAATCTAATATTAGCATATGACTAGAGTTAATAATAATTAGTTGAGCTTTTTAAAGGTATTGATATGGATATTTGTTCATTATATTTTTATATAATCCAATTAGGGTTATTTAGAATTGTGTGTATTTGTTAATGTCAGGTATGTATATTCATTTAGTTTTTCATATGTCAACATAGCTATCATGGCCATGAAAGCAAACCATTGTATGATTAAATTCTTGCCATATAAAATTACAATGAATAAAGTAAACAGTAATTACTTGAGCTTTTTCCTATTATTAATAGGTGATTTTAATTTCTACAGAATTTATGTGTTTACCTCTTATATTGTTGATATAATGAAGAAGAAATGTAATTGGGTTCTGATTTATTCAACTATTGTTAGAATATGATTCAATATGTTATAATATGTGGAAAACACCCCTTATTATTTAGCAATAGTTTCCTATTGTCTTCCAAATCACGTGTGTATAAGGTCTAAAGATAGTTTCTCATTGTCTTCCAAATGACTTTCTTTCATGGTCTAAAGACATTTCTAGAACTCCAATCATGCAATAAAAGTAAAGATCAACATGTAAAGTTGGATCTTTTTATTATAAAATTAGAGCATATATTAGACATCTAACATGGAGTAGTAAGCTCTTCTTTGCAATTAACAAAGAGCATTGCAGAGTAAATGAACAACAATCATGACAAATAAAACCCTTCAATTTTCATTCCATGAGAAATTAATGAAGATGTTATTCTCAACATTAGTCAACAACATTGGAAACATAAATTAATTATTATTTTGTTTTAGAGTCAAATACCAATCGAAATAGCAATTCCCACATGAAATGCCAAGTGCTCTTTTAAAACTTCCAAAAGAATATGTTTCAATCAAATGTATGCTCAATTATTTCAACTTTGATTTTCTTTGTCTATTACTTTTACTTTTTATATCAAGGAGATTGTCATGTTGCAGAATTTTGCAGCAATTCATTGTTATAGATTTATTGCATCTATTTTTGGGAGCCTCCTCACAATTTAATTTATTATTTGTCTGATGATTGTCTTCATGTTTATAGAAACCTGAAAAAATAGTGTAACATTAGAAAAATTCTATAAGAATTGCATAGTTAAGAAGAGGAATTGAAGTAATGAATTGTAGAGAAGTATTTAAGAAACCACATAGTATCTAGAAAGAAAAACAGTACAAAGAAATTATGTTTTATACCTAGAAATGGTTCTTCAAAATAGTTTGGCAAATATAGTGTAATTTGTCATAGTTGATCAATGGAGTAAATTTATAAATATGTGTAGCACATGGAAGCAATGACACCTTGAAGGAGAAGGAACAACAAGCATATATTTAGCACAGAGTACTCTAGAGAAAGGAATTATGATGTGAGAAGCAATAATGCAATAGATTCAATGACAAAGTAAAGAAAATGGCAGGGAATGATAGAAGGTGCAAGAAAATATCATTACCTTGGTAATGGTGCACTGCATAGGCCCCATTAAATAGAGCACGGATTGGAGTTGGTATTGCACCAATCAAATTTCATATGACAACTTATGTATTGCAACCCGCAAGAAAAACTAAAAACAAGGGGAGAAGACAAAAACTTGGGAGCAAGATGTTGCTAATTAGAAACAATGGTTGCTCTAACACATTGAATATGTGAAAACAATATAAAAATTTGGTAATTTTGATCTGAATTGATGCTGCCCTATGGTGAGTAGTATGGTCATTGAAACCATTGTTGTAATTGTGAATATTTGGATCAGAGCATAAGCCTCTAAGTAAGTTTGGAGGAATACCCAAAGTAACAATGAAGAATTACATAATTATAAATTCAACTCACAATTTAATATTACTATCAGTAGTCTCCCAAATTTATTAAACATCCCTTTATTGGTAATCTCAACAAAATATACAGTGATGTAGTCCTGGAATGGAAAGCTAAACCCAAAAGTATTTAGAAATAGAAAAATCATTAAATAAACTTGTTATATACTTGAAAAAAAAATCTTTATACAAAAGCATATAGAGAGGAACTCCTTACAGTATAATAGAGGAAGTAGGTACAGTTTAAGAATACGTATGTAAATTGGAGAAAATTTGAATCTATATCTAATGCACCTAGACATTGGAAGCTTTACTTGCATTCCAAGCTGCCTACATACCCATCAAATCCATAGGATTAAGGTGCATTAGAGACACACTCTATTTTTGGAATGTAGTTTTATTTTTGCTAAGTTTAATGTAGGTGTTTAGAGAGAACAAAAGTCCAAGGGTGTTACTGGCATTCGAACAGGTAGGAACATGTTTTTTTGTAAATGTATGATTGCAGATAAGCATTAATAGTTTTCCCTATGTAGATGTTGTTTTAGTAAACAATAGAACAATATACTTATTATGAGCTTTCTTTATTGAAATGTGCAAGGAAGATTGAAAATAAGAGGAGGCAATAACATGGTCCAACAAGATGTTGTTAGTTTGAAACAACAACTACGTAGAGTGGTTGAATATGTATTTTGTTCTTAAAGAAAGGGAGGATTAGTAATGATTGACAAAGAAAATTGATCAAATTTCTGGTCACAACTTATGTATTAAAACCTACAAGAAAAACTAAAAACTGAAAATAGAGGAGCCAAAAATATGGGAGCAAGATGTTGCAAGTTAGAAACAATGGTTGTTCTGATAGGTTTAATACATGTTGTGTTGTCAATGGAATGAAATTATTATCAAATATTGACATCAAAGTCCTAACCTAAGGCACATCTGCACATTATCGAATCCTAATTGATTTTATCCTAAATTCTGTATCGAAGAATATTCCTAGCAATATTCTTATTTACCCTAATTATTCTTAATTTAATGATTATTTGACGATAAATCTATTTATCCTAAAGTTTGATTAATTCAATATTCTGAATATTTAATTAATCAGATTTAATATTGCCACTTAATTATTTAATTACATTTAATTAAATTTATTCATAAATTGTATTATTTAATTTTGACAATAAATCTAAAATCTCATAACTAATTGATTAAATTCTTATTTAATTAATTAATGTCAATTGTCAATTTTTAATAATATAATTTTAGAATAAAGTTTGATTTAATAATTGATCAACCCATAAATCAATTGTTTTAATTCAAAAATCAATTAAGTTGAGAATAAATCACTTTATTTTTAAATTAATTTATAATTAAATCATCCACAATCAGAAGAGCAAGCAACTAGAAATTAACAATCAATTCTAAATTAAAACTCAACATCTAATGATGAGTTGAAATCTGATCTAAACTCTATTTTGAGTTAAACACTGCTTTTGCATGATTTTTGTAAGTTAATTATCTATGATTTCCTGATAACTCAAAAATCAACCTGAGTTTATCAAGAGTGATTTATGGCTTTTCTCCTGCATCCTCAAAGCCCTGGATTTCTATAAAATCAAGGCTCAGCTCTTCATATCTCATCAACACTCAAATTTGCACAATTACTCTAGCGAATTGGTGATTGAAGGATTAAGCACTTGCGATGGGCAATTTGTGAGATCTTTCATAATTGATCATAGTTTTTGCATAGTTTCATATCATAGCATTCATATCATTCTTAGATTAAATCTGCATTCAATTTCATTCATCTAGCTTAGATTCATACAGTTTTTCATATTATTGCACAGAAAATACAAAAATACAGATTAATCTGCATTCATACAGTCTTTCATTCTTTTGCATTCAAATCCTTCATTTAGGTGTTGCATTGTCACTGATCTCGATTTCAATCTGAGAACATCATACTCACACCTACTAGAAGGCAGTAAATCGCCTGGTTAGCTTAGTTTCATTTACTTGCAAGATTTCAATTTTGGCTAACCTTTAATATTTTACTGAAGTGTTGTGTATACAGTTAGGTACAAAATTCACACACACATTTTTGGTGCCCACCGTGGGGCCCTGAAACGGGTTTCCATTTCTTCTATTTCACTTCTATCTATTTTTCTATCATTTTCTGGTCCATTCTACGATTTCATTCTATGTCCGTACATTTTTCGTACGACTTTTGTCAAAAAGTCATACCATGAAGACCCCACTGTCGTACGACATTTGATTCTATCAAGGCTCGTATCAGAAGCTATACATTTTCATTGGGGAGCTTGATTGTTGTATGAGAAGACACCCACTATCGTATGAGTTTTCTGACTGTCATCTAGAAGGTAACCCACTATCGTACGAGTTTCAGTGCTAGGATTCAATTATCATTTCAAAATTTTAGGCAATTTTTCAGATTTGATTCTCAGATTTGGACTAACAGCTAACCCTAACAATTGAAATCTTATGTTTCTGACTGATATTTGCTAAGTCTGATTGGGAAAAGTGCAACTAAATTACTAAAATAGGTAAAATCTACTAAGCGCGTTGCGAGGAATTCAGGTATTCTACTACGATCTGATAACCTTCAATTTAGACATAAAACGAACTCTCACGTGTCAAGCTTGTGTGACTTTTCTTGCTTTCATATCATAAACTTCATTTTGGGCTATAAAACAAACATAGATTTTCTTTTTGCATATCTGTTACACATAGTAAATAGGCCCTATGAACACTATTTGTGGATGATCTCGAGAGAGTGGGCTTCTTTCACTTGTTCACGCATGTGAAGCTCTTCTTAACGAAGGATCCCCTTGTAGGTAGGGAGGTTAATGAGATTGTCTTGTGTTCTACTAGATTTGTGTGTCTTCAACTTTTGATTGATACATTCTCTCTCCAGAGAGGTTGATAGGTCATAAGCAATTGACATCATAGATCTTTGTGAGATAATTTTGGTCTTAGCATGTCAAATTAATTTGTCTGCTTTGTTTTGGTTAAAAGTGAAAAGGCTAGAGGACTACGCTCTACTCCCATTTTGGGTAGTATCAAAAACTCATATCCTTGAATCTGGAACCAATCCCCATGTGATATCTTTTGTGAGTCACCTTTAGAGAGGGTTAACCATAGTGGACATTCCCTTAATTAGGTCAACCACGTGGATGAAACCTCAAGCGGTAATAGCCATTTTCATCGTGGTAGCAACAACTGCTATATAAATGTCCTTGTGGAGGAAATCTTCATAGGTGTGGTCTCTTGTTGGGCTATCAGATCTCCCTAGCAGATCCTGATTGATTAAATTCTTGGACTATGTCAAAAACCCGGTGCGCCTGGATTAGAGTTCACCCTCTTGAGATCACAAAATTTGCAGAGTCAGACCATTATTACAAACCCTAGTGAGGCCAAATTTTCATTTTCTAGGAATATGTGTGTTATTAAAAAACTTTTTGGAACATACACAATTAGCACTTCTAGGAATTAGCACATTCAGTCACTTGATTATTCATGTGCAGGGTTGCTTTGTCCCATGTTCATTGTTTTCAGACATTCTTGAAATCACGTGCTTGCTATTCTGCATGCTTGTTTATCTATTTGGTTATTGGAAACGAATGATCCCAGAATAATCTTCAAACCTGGACATAAAAATTTGCAAACAATCTGAAACTGAAAACTTAAAATTTGCAAAATTTGAATCAAAATACCTTTTTGGAGTCAAAAGTCATCTCACAAGGTCATATTGTTGTATGAGTCTTGAACAAAAGTCATTTCACAACCCTTGTATTGTCGTACAATATCTAGTATTATGTCATACAAGTGTTGTCACCAGAAATCAAAATAACAATTATCCCTGGCAGCAATCATCGTACGAGTCTTGTAATTGTCATTTGAGAGCATACCTAGAGTCGTATGAGCTTTCAGAAACTCATTTGAGAATTTTCAAAAAGTTGTCAGAGATTGATCAAATTTGTTAGAAATCTAGTTTTTACAGCCTATTTTCAGATTCTATCAAAATATTCACTGTGTCAGGAACATAGCAGAAACTAGAACGAATTCGATCATTTTCCTAAAGTGGTCTCTTGAGTCTGATTTAGCCTTTTGATTTATTGATTTGAGTCTTTTTCATCTTGTGTCAAAACCTCGTCAAAATTATCTTCAAATTCAGTCTTCTTACTAAAACGGCTAAGTGTTGTGAGCTTGTGCCCACCATCTTTTGGGTGTCTACCCATACTATTGTGGCATAGTATCCTTCATTTACATCCAATCTAATCTTCAATCAATTCAATCTTGACAAGGTTGCGTCATTCGATCTTCTTGAATCAATTCATTCTTCAGTTGTCTTCATCTTATTCTTTTGCTTCACCCAAGGTTAATGGTGGAAACTAGAGCTTCATCACACAAGAAATCTAGAGAAGCATCTCATACTTTGCCTTTGTCTACTTATGTAGGTTCAACCTTTGACTAACTCTACAATTCAGGTCTTTACGAAGATGACAGTCTTGGCAATCTTCGATTAAAAGTTGGTTACATACCCCCTCCATCGACTCACAGAGCTAATCAACAAACTCCACCTCAATCTATCCTGGGGAGTCCTAAAACTCCTAACTTGTCTCACGGAGGGACACATCATGGGTCTCAAGGACATCACTCTCAACTTGGTATGGATCAAGAACCCAAACCTTCTGAAATTGCTCGATATCAAAACGATGATGACTTCAAGAAAATGATGACGCATTTCTTGAAAGAAGATAGAGAGGCATACTTTCTAGAGTTAGCTCATCAAGGAGCTAAACTTCCTCCAAAATTTAATGTTGAAGATATCATTACGCATGAGGAAGAAACCCCTATCATGGCTATGATGAAACAGATGCATGCCATGCAAGTCAAGCTCAACAAACTAGAGAAAGAAAAGGAACCTAAGGAATTCTCCATGGAAGCCCTGTGCCCTTTTCCATTTGATAAGGACTTATACATGCCACCATTCCCTAAAAGAGTGGAAATGCCTAAATACGATAAGTATGATGGAAACTCTGATCCTCAAGATCATGTTAGAGAATTCTGTACTCAATCTATGGATTTTATGCATGAACCAGCCTACTTAATGCATCTCTTCCCTCGATCTCTGGGAGGAGCAACAATTCATTGGTTCTCTAGAATGCCTCCAACTATCAAAACTTTTGATGAGTTAATCAAACTGTTCTATCAACAATACTCCTACAACATCCAGCATCCAGTCACCATGATCAACATTTGCAATCTGAAACAATACTTGGGAGAACCATTCCTGACTTTTCTCAAGAGATGGAGGAAGAAATTTTCTCTATATGCTAGACCCATTCCAAAAACTGAGAAACTGGAAATCTTTATCAATAATCTTGTTCCAAAAATCAACTACCCTTTACAAATGCAAAATCATACATCCTTTGATAAGATGGTAGATAATGCTATCAAAATTGAGAAATTACTTGTGAAAAAAGGAGACATCGCACTTCAAAAGGACAAGTATGAATTTGGATCTAGTTCTAAGGACAAGAACAAAAATTGGAATAAGAATAAGGGTGTTGTCACTGACGGCATTGTTGATACTATCCATGCCCCATCTAAGGCACCCGCTTTTAATCTCACTGTTGGCACCCAAGCCATCAAAGCTTCTGAAGCTAAAGCAACATAGTCTAGCAAGAAGTCATCTAATTATAAACCTTGGGCTACAGATCCTAACCACAAATTCACTCCTCTTGGAGAATCCCTGGAATCTGCCATGAAAACTCTATTGGATAATAAAATCATCTACTTGCTTGAGATAAAAGTCTTTGATCCTGAACCTAAACCGAAATGGTGGAGAGAGAACGATTTCTATGAATTCCATTGCAATAAGGGTCATAAGACTAATAACTACGTTCGCTTGAAGCACATCATACAAGATAAAATTGATAATGGGGAAATCATGATTGACAATTATAAGAGCAATAATGATCATACAACATTCACAGAACCATTTTTGAAACATGGTAAAGAAGATTCTTCTTCTTAGCCTAATATGGGTGCTAAAGTCAATTATGCTTACTCCAGAAATAATGTTGTTATCAATATGGTTGAACTAGGTCTATCTGAGTTTTGCAATGTCATCACAATTGTAAGAAAAGATAGAGAAAACCAATAAGCTAATACAGTTACTTGATCACAAGCTTCGGCGCATCTACAAGGACAAATACCAGATTCATCCAATGTCCCTAAGATGCCTTTCAATCTTTCATCTACTTCTAAATAGAAGGCTACATCTAAATCTTCAAATCCTAAAGACACGAGACCTACGTCATACAATATTGTCCAACAACTCCAGCATACAAATGCAAAAATCTCCATGTTTGAGTTGCTTCAGATATCTCCATCTCATAGAGGCATAGATGAAGAATCTAATGACTATGAATGGGGAGCCATTCCAGAGGAAGATGAGCTTATTACAAAGAAACATGTTGATGTTATTCACCAATATGCACCTAAACCCAACGTAAGTCTAGAGTGAAATGATGAACTTAACGAGTCTGATCCACCAATGGCTGAAGTGTACTCCCAAAATGACATTGAGCCTATTCACAAATTGAACATCTCAAGTTGTAATATCACCTTTGAAATCGAGCATCAGGTTAGGACCAATGATGACAGATCCATATCCATAAACACTCTTTCCCAATCTTTCACCACTTTGACTATCCAACATCCTGAACTTCTTGACCAAACCTCTACAAATCTAAGCCAGGGTATTTATACCTTTCCAAATGACTATGCCCTTGCTTGCTACCTCAATGCAATTGAGCCTATGAGGACTTCCATCAGTGAACTGAGCGTTAGCATGACAGAGTTAGACATCAAGTATCTTAGTTAAAAAATAAGAATAAAAAGAAAAAGAAAAAGAGTTCTGAGGATGAAAACTACTTTGTGGCAGTCTCAGAACCTACAAAAGTAAAAATAAAAGACGTATCCGAAGGTGAAAACCTCTCTAAGGTGCCTAAGGATGAGATATTTGATGCCCTTCTGAGTCATTTGTAGGACAGATCTCTAGTTCTAATTGAGCCCACTCAATCTATCAACTTGGGAACAATAGAAGAACCACAATTGATCCATGTAGCACAATCCTTATCAGAAGAAGAAAAGTAAAAATTTACCACATTCCTAATAGAAAAGAAGATCAAATTTGCATGGAAATATTCAGATATCCTAGGGTTGGATCCTGATCTTATAATGCACCATTTATCTATAGCTCTGGGTGTCCAACTTGTTAAGAAAAAATTGAGAAAGATGCATCCATATGTTGCACTCTTGGTAAAAGCTGAATTAGAGAAACTACTAAAAGTTGGATTCATCCGTGTCCTTGACTATGCTGAATGGATCTCTAATATTGTACCTATTTCTAAACCAGACAAAACTATCAGAGTATGCACAAATTTCAGAGTTGTAAACAAAGCATGCCTTGAGGATGATTTTCCATTACCTAATATTGATATGATAGTGGACATGACTGCGGGCTTTGAGATGTATTCTTTAATGGATGATTTTTCTGGATATAATCAAATAAAAATGGCTCCAGAAGATCAAGAGAAAACTGCTTTCACATATGTGTGGGGTACCTTTTGTTGGAATGTCATGCCATTTGGGCTTAAGAATGCTGGTGCTACATATCAGAGAACTATGACATTTATTTTTCATGACATGATGCATTGAACTATGGAAGATTATGTTGATGATACTTTAGCAAAATCTATGATAAGATATGAACATCTTAACGACTTGAGCAAAATTTTGGATAGAATGGAGAAGTTTAGTCTCAGACTAAATCCTAAGAAGTGTGCTTTTGGTGTCACTTCTGGAAAGCTCTTAGGCTACATTGTTTCAAAGAAAGGCATTGAAGTTGATCCAACTAAAGTTAAGGCTATCATGGAGATGCAACCTCCCAAGAATATCAGTCAAATGAGAACATTACAAGGGAGAGTGCAATCTATTAGATGATTCATATCTCAGCTAGCAGACATATCACAGCCTTTCACAAAGACCTTACATAAAGGTGTGACCTTTGCATGGAATGAGGAATGTGAAAATAACTTTAACCATATCAAGAAATATCTATCAAATCCTTCTATTTTGATGTCTCCTATTCAAGGGAAGCCATTGATCTTATATGTCTCCGCAATAGATACATCACTGGGGGCATTACTAGCACAACATGATGATAATAAAAAGGAAAGAGCTATATAATATATTAGTAGAACATTGGTAGCATATGAGAAGAACTATTCAATGATTGAAAAAGCTTGTCTAGCTATGATCTTTGCATCACAGAAACTGAGGCATTATATGTTGGCTCATACCACGCATTTAGTAGCTAAGATTGATCCACTCAAATACATACTAAGCAAGGCTGCCCTCACAGGTAGACTAGCTAAATGGGTCATGCTCTTAAGTGAATTTGACATTGAATATGTTGAAAGAAAAGCTATCAAAGGACAAGTTATCGTTGATCAACTAGCAGATGCCCCTTTGTTTGATGATACTCCAATGCAAATGGAATTCCCAGATTCTTCTATCATGAATCTTTCTTCTAGAGAATGGAAATTTTTCTTTGATGGCTCCTATACATAGAATGGATCTGGAGTAGGCATATTGTTTATCACTCCTCAAGGATATTCCATCCCTAAGGCATTTAGAATCAAGTTTCCTTGTACAAACAATATTGTTGAATATGAAGCCCTTCTTAATGGTATGAAAATAGAAATTGAGTGGAGAGTAACATAATTACACATTCATGGGGATTCACAACTTGTAATACACCAAGTCAATGATGTGTATCAAACAAAAGATGAAAAGCTCATTCCATACAAGAGAATGGTAGATGATCTAAAGAAATACTTCATATCTATCACCTTTAAGAAAATACCTAGAATAGAGAATAAGGTTGTCAATGTAATGGCAATGCTATCTACTTTATTATAGCAGCCCGAATATGAGCTACGCTACGAGTTCTTGGTGGAAGCACTATCTTATCCTGCATATGATTCCCCTAAAACCTGCATGATTTGCATTGTTGTAGGTCATGATTCATCCCGCTATAAAAACCTATTCTCTTATCTCAAAGACCAAATCATTCCTGATACCTTTAACCACCATGAGAAATGATACCTTATTCGAAATGCATCCTGGTATGTCATCATTGGTCACGATCTGTACAAACGAGGTCTAGATGGTATGCTACTTAGATGTTTAGAACAGGAAGAGTCTCAACATGCATTAGAGGAAGTCCATGATGGTATTTGTGGGTCACACTTGAACGGTTTAACACTAGCTCAAAAACTTATTAGGGCTGGGTACTATTGGTCAGAAATGGAGAAAGAGGCTATCAAGTTTGCTAAGAATTGTCAAAAGTGTCAAGTACATGGTAACTTAATTCATGCACCAGGGAGATATCTAATTCCCTTCACTACACAGTGGCCTTTTCACCAATGGGCATTTGATCTTATAGGAGCCATACATCCTCATTCTTCTAATGGACATACCCATATAATCACAGCTATAGATTATTTCACAAAATGGGTATAAACAATTCCTTTAACTCAAGCAACTGAAAAATAAATTTCACTATTTATCTTGAACTACATCATATGTTGGTATGGTATTCCACATTCTATAGTCACAGATAATGGTGGACAATTCAAGAACAAAGACTTGGATGATCTATGTGCCAAATTCAAGATTACACAACATTGATCATCTATCTACTATCCTCAAGGGAATGGACAAGCAAAGGCTTCAAACAAGAATCTATTGAAAATCTTGCACCAAACAGTTAATAAAATAGGAAGAGACTGGCATCTCATGATCAATCCAGCTCTCTGGGCCTACAAAACAAGTATCAGAATGCCTACTGGGGCTACACCATTCGCTTTAGTTTATGGGTCTGAAGCGATACTACCTATTGAGGTTGAAATCCCATCACTAAGAATCATAATGCATGGTCTAGTAACTGATGATGACTACAAAGCGTCTAGGTTGCAAGAACTTGAACTACTAGATGAGTGCAGACAAGTAGCATATGATCATCTTAGAGTATATCAAAAGAGAATGTCTAGAGGTTACAACAAGAAAGTCAGACACAGAGAATTTCAAGTTGGTGATCTAGTCTTGAGAGAGAATCCTAAAAATCAATCACATAGAGAATGTAAGGGGAAGTTTGAACCCAACTGGTTGGGTCCCTTTATTATCACTACTACTTTTGGCTCTAGCACCTATCAACTCTCAACGACTGAATGAGAATAGCTTCGAGAACCAATCAACATTCTCCATCTGAAGAAATTCTACGCCTAAGGCATTCAGTCTATGGTAAAATGTCTTGAAAAAATTATAAAAATCAGAAAAAGTCCTTAAAAAATGAACATCTTGGTGAAAAACTAGCAAATAGGTGCCTTCATGATTCACAAAAAAAACTAAAAAAATATCAAAAGTACAAAAAAATTGAAAAAGAAAAAATACAAAAAAATGAGAAAAAGAAAAAGTGCCTTGGTGAAAACCTGGAAACAAGCGCCTTGGTAGCAAAATTAGAATCTCTACCAAGATGGTGAAAACTCGGCAAATGGGTGCCACTTGTTTCAAAACACTCCATCTATTAGTGCAATCTTGGTCTTTCCCAGTTTTTAGTCTTGCTTTAGTTTGTACATATCTCCTAGTTTGTTTCTGCATTCCTGTTTTCAATAAGTCGGTTTGTACACCAATTAGCTCAGGCATCTACATCCTATCAATGTTTCAAATTTGGGGGAAATCAATGTCATATCCTATGGCTTCTAGTGTCTTGAGACATATCATATCTAGTCAAAGTCCTTTGAAGCTTTGTCCGAGTCAGTTAGTCAGTCTCCTCTCCATAAAGGATTTTCCATCTACAATAATGCAATCAAACACAAATTGAAAACAATCTATGCTTTTACATGCTTTTATCTCCTTGTATGCTTATTAATTCGCATTGAGATTTTTTCATATTGTGTCCCTTCGAGCTCTTCGATGATGTCCTTTACAGGATTTAGAGAGTGATGACTGGGGGCATAATCTTTTCTTTGTTTTCTACTTGTATGTGAAAATCTAACAACTTTGGAAATTATGGATTGAAATGGTATCCGTCTGTAAGAGCCTCTATCTCGAATTGGATGACCATGAGTACCTCAACCATTGATACACAAAAAATTCAAGGAAGTTTGATCTCACTATTGTCTTTTTGAAAAAGTTCTTACTCCTACTGTGAAACATGATTTTACCTAAGGATGTGAACGATAAAGGGTCACTACGGGTAATTCACACTGGATTTAGAATGATCTCTTGACTACTTGATTTGTTTGTTCCACAAGGTGTATTCTGGTCATCACAACGTCTATGTTTTGATGCTTATACAAATTGCTATATCAAAATGGACATGATATTCGGGTCATCCTGGCATTTGTGCCTTGGTGCTTATATCTAATCCGACATTCTAAAAACAAAATCAATATTCATATGTCCATGGTTGTCTAGCTAGGGGGTGTTGTATTGATTCTTACGCAAACAAATCAATATTCATATATTCATAGTTTCCTAACTAGTGGATGTTCTATTGATTTATCTGATTACCTAAAAAGTTCAATGATGACAACAAATCGATACATGATCAGTGACTAGGTCCTAGGTCTTAGGATTGCATTTCATTTTGCACTTTGCATGATTGCATGATCTCACAAATTGCTTGCACACTTCAACAATTCTCCTAAACTAAACTTAAAATAAAAATGAAGAGCTGAATCTCACATGAAGGTTTCCTCACAGAACCGCAAGCAGTCACCATCCAGTGTTAGACATCCTTTTTGACATAAGACTGAGTACTTGTATTCATCAATACCTACAAAACATATCATGTGCATCATTGCATTTACATTACATATTCATGATCATTTCATCTATTGCATCTACATTCCATATATTTTCATACATTTTCCATAATCAATTACATTTGCATAACATTCATACATTTGAAAGAAATCATTGCATTGCATAAATCCATACATACATTCTACACTACTCATAGCATTTACATTACATGATATCATCATAAATAAAAAACATGACAAGTACACATGAAGTCACAACCAAAATCTCGATCTCATATCATATAACTCGAACTAGTCAAGGGTGCACTACTGGCACAAAGTACAAAAGAATGAGCTCATGTGAGCTATCAGAAGTCAGAATAGTATCTATAAACAAAAGAGCAAAAATATCAGAATATCTAGACAAATCAGTTGTCTACCTGATCCTCTACATCTGGTGGAGGTGGTGGTGGTGCATCTGGCACTGCCTCGACTCTAGGTGCCCTCACTTCCTCTAACGCTATCATATACTAAGAGTATGTGGGTACTCTCTGAGCAGTAGGTACAATAGTGTAGTACGTAGAAACATAGTAAGTAGCTCTCGAGGTCTAATGTGTCACCTCTGCCTGTAAATGCTTGTTCTCCTCTCAGAGCTCAGATCTTTGTCTATCAGCCTCTGTGAATCGCTCCTCCCACCAAGAACTCTGTACCTTCAGGTCCTTGACCTATAATCTTAGTCGTCTAATAATCTCCTGCGGAGTCAATGGTATGCTAGGATCTACATCTACCGCAGACATATCAGTATCTATCGTTGGCTGCTCAGTGGTCTCTACTCTCTGCGCCTTATGACGTCTAACCTCAGCACCAAGATTAAAATTGGTATCACCCTGTAAAGGATCCAGACCAGCACCCACATCTTGCTCTGCACCCAGTACCTCATCTGCTATGCCCACATTGCCTAAAGGGCGACTCTCTCCTTTAGTCGATCTCCTATGTAAAACTACAGGTCTACCGGTTGAAGAACTAGAGGGATGAAGTGGTCTCATCTATCTAGATGGTCTTTGCAGAGGTGTCAATACTGCTCTTGGACTCATAGGTGTAGGCTGGGGCATCTCTACCTGTGCACATCTTTGTCCTCGACAAATCGACACCTGTGCACCTGTGACATCCATGGCCTCCTCCATGGAAGGTATCAACTTTGTAGGATCAGAAAATCTATGTATAGGATGCTCTACAAGCCATCCAATGAATCCATCTGTAACACCAGCATCTGGAACATCTACTCTATAATCCCAATCTCTGCCAACGATACCACTGTACTCTTGTGTACAGAGAGCATATGACAATCTAGGGCCCCATCCTAATCCGAGCTCTCTATGGATCCATGCATAAGCTGCAAGCTCCTCTGGTGCATCCTGAATGATGCCATACTGCCTCCATACTCTAGTGATCAGGAAGTGCTCAATAACAACAATGGATCACCCAATCAATACATGGCTCTGACAAAAATAACTAAATTGCTCCCTCGTAGTGGGCCAGGCCTCTATCAGCAAGTATGGTCTCCATACTACAAAAGTCATATCATCTAGACACCACCTGAAGTACTTTGTGTGACCCATGCGCACCTGTGTAACATAACCAGAGTATATATATATGATCGACTCTTGTGGCTGGCACTATGACTGACACACTAGTCTGCAAACTGGGATGTGCTCCTAGGCCCATATCTGAAGAACTAATGCACCAAAAGCAAAGGACTTGCTCTCTTGATACACAATCTCGTGCATCTAAGAGAACATATGTGCAAGCATGTACTGACCCCAAGCTAACTCAGAAGGAGTGGGCATCAATCGTGCCACCATTAGGGCCCAACCCATCAATAGACTGTTCTGCTGATGGTCGGACATGATGATACCTCTTATCATGCTTGCTATAATACACTCTAACCTATGGGTCTGCCCATAGCGCTGCACTAATAACTCCCAAGAAATAGAACCAGTAAGTTGTGTATCATCTCCAAACAAACATTTGAAGGCATGTAATCCAAACTGCCCTGAACTCACATAATCTAGGTGAGGACCATGAAATGGAATGCGCAATATCCTATATACGTCCTCAGGTGTGACAGTAATCTCTCTAGTGGGTAGATGGAAAGTATGGGTCTCTAAATGAAACTGCTCTATCAATGCAGTCAACAGTCCATGGTTAACCCTAATCTCAAGCAACTGAATTAGATACTTGAATCCATAGGAAGCAAGATGTATCCTCATAGGGTTAGGTAGTGAAACGTAGAGTCTCTGAGTCACAGGATGTGAGATGCGCACATGAACATCAAAGTATATAACCTACACGGAATAGAAACGGGGAATCCTATCAGTGATTTGGTTGAAAAATAGGCTAACAGTATAGAAATTTGAAATTTCAATATCTTAGAAGGTGCATTAAATGCTTGACAATTAGCCTAAGGAATCAGAAAATAAAATTTTTTAACCTAAAGATGAGTTTTTAGCTCACTATTTTTCATACGACAATGCAGACTGGCACCAAAACTCGTACGAGTTTCAGCAAGGTCCCATACAACAAACCATGCATATACAACTTTCTAGGTCTCACCGTACGACAGATGAGGGACCCGATGAAACGTCGTATGACTCTTGGGTCCCTCTCAAATGAGTTTAGGGGGTTTTTGATATGACACTCTATAGGACATTGAAAAGTCATATGAGTCACCAAGGACAGTCGTATGAGTTTCCATGCATGCGAGAGTTGAAAAATTGAAACGTACGAAAAACACCCTAAAATGCTATAAACATGAAAAAAATGGAATTTACAAAGAGGCATAGAGGTCCACTTACCGGATGTCCATACTGCGGAGGCCGCTGATGTCTCTAGTTGTGCTCAAATTGGTGGGAAGAGATAGGTACCTTCGGCTCAGCCATTTTCTTGCTTAGAGGGCTCCACAAGGTTTCAAAAGTCAAATGTGAATAATGAATTTAAAATGACCCTTTTGGTCCTTATATAGCTTTTGACCTAATTTTCAAAAGTGCTCCGTTTTCCATGAAAATTGCACCGCTGGCTAATTTCGACATTTTGAAATGATTTTTGAGATCAAAATCGAAATCTGAGATCATTTACTATGTCAAAATTGTGATTTAAAATTTTTAGACCTAGGATGTCTGACTGCTTGTATAATCAACCTTCAATCATCGTAGAACTTTAGTATTCAACTTAATTGATTATCTTACATCAAACTATCAAAATTTCAACTTGGTCAACCATGGTCAACTTGTGGTCAAACCTAGTCAAACTTGGTCTCCAGGACCTCCAAACATGTACAATCACTTCTCAAATCAATTAACATGCTTCTAAACCATTCAACGCTGAGTTTTCTTGTCAGATTTCTATTTTAATCCTGAAGGGGGCATGGTATTACACATCATTCAAAGTTTGTAAATCTAAATCTGAAAATCAAAATTCTTTTCTCAGTGATTAAGACAACAACCACGTCTAGTTGCTGATTCATCAAAAGTCCTCATCGCTTGGGGGAAATCTATCATTTCTTGGGACATATCAGATTCATCGAGATCCATATCAATCTGGTATCCTAAATCTATCTTGTAAACTGTATCAGCTTTTCGTAACCAATGGTTCATTAGTGTTATTTTCCTTGTTTCTTCGTAACTAATGGGTTCAGGATGTGATACCAATATGATTCTCTTGGGACAATCAGGTCTAGAATCAATCACTCGCTTCTTTGCAATCATAAGGTTCAGAATCAGGCATTTTGGCACTTTTTCATAATCACTGGTTCATTGTTGCTATAGTTAACATTATCTTTGGTCAGTTAGGACCTAAATCTTAAATCTTTTAATCTTTCAATCGGTTTCTATCTCAGAATTGGTTAATCTTTCAAATCAGTTTCATACATCTTTATCAAACACAAACTAATCTTTGAACCACTACACTTTGCACAGTGATTCGAAGAGGGGAAAAATATAATACCCCAAAAATGGGCTATAGGTTCATTAACCTCTTACATCTTCAATTCGAATGAAATCGACATCAAAGTCCTAACCTAAGGCACATTTGCACATTATCGAATCCTAATTGATTTTATCCTAAATTCTGCATCAGAGAATATTCCTAGCAATATTCTTATTTACCCTAATTATTCTTAATTTAATGATTATTTGGTGATAAATCTATTTATCCTAAAGTTTGATTAATTGAATATTTTTACTATTTAATTAATCAGATTTGATACTGCCACTTAATTATTTAATTACATTTAATTAAATTTATTCCTAAATTGTATTATTTAATTTTGATAATAAATCTAAAATCTCATGACTAATTGATTAAATTCTTATTTAAATAATTAATGTCAATTGTCAATTTTTAATAATATAGTTTTAGAATAAAGTTTGATTTAATAATTGATCAACCCATAAATCAATTGTTTTAATTCAAAAATCAGTTAAGTTGAGAATAAATCACTTTATTTTTAAATTAATTTATAATTAAATCATGCACAATCAAAAAAGCAGGCAACTAGAAATTAACAATCAATTTTAAATTAAAACTCAACATCTAATGATGAGATGAAATCTGATCTAAACTCTATTTTGAGTTAAACACTGCTTTTGCATGATTTTTGTGAGTTAATTATCTCTGATTTCTTGATAACTCAAAAATCAACCTGATTTTATCAAGAGTGATTTATGGCTTTTCTCCTGCATCCTCAAAGCCCTAGATTTCTATAAAATCAAGGCTTAGCTCTTCATATCTCATCAACACTCAAATTTGCACAATTACTCTAGCGAATTGGTGATTGAAGGATTAAGCACTTGCGATGGGTGATTTGTGAGATCTTCATAGTCGATCATAGTTTTTGCATAGTTTAATATCATAGCATTCATATTCATTCATATCATTCTTAGATTAAATCTGCATTCAATTTCATTCATCTAGCTTAGATTCATATAGTTTTTCATATTATTGCATAGAAAATACAAAAATATAGATTAATTTGCATTCATACAGTCTTTCATTATTTTGCATTCAAATCCTTCATTTAGGTGTTGCATTGTCACTGATCTCGATTCCAATCTAAGAACATCATACTTGCACCTACTAGAAGGCAGTAAATTGCCTGGTTAGCTTAGTTTCATTTACTTGCAAGATTTCAATTTTGGCTAACCTTTAATGTTTTACTGAAGTATTGTGTCTATAGCTAGGTACAAAATTCACACACACACTAATCGACTTATAATTTTAAAATATATAATATGATTAAATCTTTATTCTTTCCTTATAGAAAAGTCTATTAGTCTCAAGTCCATTATATTCTCATCGTCGATGAATAAATTTGGAGAGTAATAGTGTTAAGGCATATATTTGTATGTCCTTTCAATATTAATACCCAAATTTGTGCAACGAGATAAGACAAGGGCTTGAGACATAAAGGCTAAGAAATTAACATAATGGGAATTGATAAACAATGTCCAGTGTTGTCCCTCAAGGACGAGGTGATGGATAAAGGGAACACCTATTCTAAAAGCACTGTCATCTCTTCGGTCTACCACAATAAATGAGAGCATCTCTAAACTAGATAGACGATCTCAACCATAGAGATATGCATGTAGAAGGATTATGATCCAAGTTGAAGGCAACGATTCAGGATGAGTAGAAGGTTGTCAGTTTGGCTTTTGTGAAAAACATGATGCCTCACTTATCCTTGTGAAAAAACTATTGCATCTACTAATTATTAATCTCCTAATTTATATAGATTATTTGACTGTCAAAAAATTAATTCATAGTAAATATTGAAAAATAACACAACTACAACTTCACAAATAAAATCACACTTGAAAAATATGCAACATAGTGAACAGGATATTTCAGGAAAATTGTACTTGGAAAAACCCTGAAGGGAAAACCAATATTGCAAATGAGGAATTATATTGAACTTCATCAAATCAAGAGATACATAAAATTTATTTCCTCTTACTAGCAGAGCTCCAACAATCTCCCAATTTCTCCTATTGAGATTCCACTATTACTATCTCCAATGCTATCACCGCGCCCTTGCTATCACTACAAAACTATTTGCTAACACGGTAAATGCTTCTTAATTTTTTCCTCTCCAAATGCCCAATGACCCCCTTTTATACTAATCTCATTGGAAAACCAATGATCGAGATTTAATCTCAATCAACGACAGAGATAAATTACACTTTAACAACTCATAACAAATTTGTTTCTACATGTCCCTAAAGGAATCAATTAATTAATAAATAATTATATCAAATCCAACCAAATTTATTGAAAAATAATTAAATACTAACTATAGGAAAATGGACAAATAGCTGTCCAAGCTACCAAAACTAACACTCCCTCTTAGCAAGGAAGTTGTTTTTCATGACACCAAACTTATCTCTAGAGAAGATGAATTTTTCCTTCCCCAATGCCTTTGTCAAAATGTCTTCTACCTGTTGTTCTATAGGTATATACTATAGCTGAACAATCCCCCATTGTACACAATCCCTGATGAAAGTGATACCAAATGTCTATATGCTTACACCTATCATGAAACATGAGATTCTCAAATAACCTAATGCAACTCTGATTGTCTCAGTGTATCATTGTAGTCTCAACCCTCTAGCCAAATAAGGCTACTAGCAACTTCCAAAGCCATATAGATTCACATGCCACCATGCTAGTTTTTATGTATTCTTCTTCTATAGAAATCATAGCCATGAACTTTTGCTTCCTATTGAACCGAGAGACAACTCATGATCCCAAACTGAAACAACACTTTGAAGTGATTTTCTTATCCATTGTATTGCCTGTCCAATTTGCAAAAATATATCGTATCAACTTGATTCCTTCATCTTGAGCATATATGATCCCATACTCAATTGTACCATGTAAATAATGCAACACATGATTTTTCATTGTCCAATGAACTCTCTTTAGCTCAACCATGAACTAAGTAAGAGATTTAACTACAAAAGGTATATCTGGCCTGGTGTTGACCAAATACATGAGAGAACCAATCAACTGCTTGTGCAAGGTGGGATCTACATCCTTCTCCATGGATGTGTCTACCTTCTTCCAATTAGTGATCATAGGTGTAAACATGGCTTTGCAATCCTCCATCTTGAACCTCTTCAATACTTTAATGCAATAATTCCCTTGTCAAAGGAAAATCTCCCCATTTGTCTACCACACCTTTATGCCTAGAAAGTAGTGCTTAAGTCCCAAATATTTATTCTCAAACTCTATCGCAAGGTCCCTCTTACACTCCTCTAGGATCCCTAGTGAACTTGTTAAAAACAAGTCATCCATATATAGTAAAAGAATGAGAATCTCACCCCCAACCATCAAGTAGTAGAGGTTAACATTCGCCTCACTCTTTACGAAGCCCCTTCCCTACAAGTATGTATCAATGTGTTCATATCATGCTCTAGAAGCCTACTTGAGTCTATTCAATGCTCTCTTCAATTTGCACACACAGGTCTTGTTGTTGTGTGCTACAAATCCTTCGAGTTGTTCTATGTATACTTCCTCTTTCAACTCACTATTAATGGATGTTGTCTTGACATCTATTTGATAGATTTTCTATCCCATTTATGTTGCAAATGAGATCACAACTTGTATAGAAGTATACTTGGCTATTGGACCAAATGTCTCCTCATACGCTATTCCCTCATTTTGAGAGCCATGAAAATTACCTTGTATTTCTTGATGCTATAATACGCACCGTATTTGATCTTATAGATCCAGCATGATCCAGTCATAGTCCTGTATGTTGGTCTAGGAATAACCTCCCACACACTGTTCCACATTATTGAGGCATATTCCTCAACCATCACATTTCACCACACCTAATGTTGTGCGACATCTTGGTAGCCAGAAGGCTCACTATCTACCAATTGATTGAGTAATGCCACACAATAATTGAACTTGTTTGGTTGTCTCCACTATCTAGTACTCATTCTACGAGCTCCCACAATCTCCTAAGTTTCCCTATGTGTTTGTTGAGCCTAACAGTTCCTACTGCCAATCATAGAGGATGAAGTATCAACCTCCATGTCTTCTTGATGCATCTCTTGTTGCTCCATTCTCTGCAAACTTTCACCACCTGAGCATGTTCTTGTACTAGTAATTATGCTTGCACTTTGTTGCCCATTATTCAGTTGAATGATCCTTAGAGATTATGTTAGCTGCTCACTTTGATTATCTACTAGAAAATCTCTAGACCTTCTAAATGACTTGTCCTCTATAAATTTGACATCGCATCTAACTATAATCCTTCTATTCCTTAGAATAAATATTTGATATACCTTCAAGGTTTAATTGTACCCCACAAAGCACCCCCTCTTTATAGTCTGATATAACTTGGTACTTGTATCCCTTTGAATGTGACAATATGCCAAGCTCCCAAATATCCTAAAGTGACTAAAATCTGGCTTCTTCCCTGTGAAAGCTTCCTTTAGTGTCACTCCTTGGAAAAGTTTCTTTTGCAAACTTCCCCAACGCACATCCCTTACATACATCATCATGCTTTGTGCTCACCTCAAGAACACTTGACACTATCTCACAAAGAAATTTAAGTGTTCCATGATGTATATGGACCATCCTCTTATGCCATACCTCTCCTTGATCTCTAGGATTATTGTTTCTCATGAGTGCCTTAGGATTATCTAACTGCAACCTATAAAGCCAACCACTCCTAACTCTAATAGCTATGGGTGATTTCCAATCATTATTCTTGATCAACAGATGAGCCCCTCTAAAGAGTACATTGTACCCTTTATCATGAAGGAGGAATACAAAAATCAGATTCATACCCAAGCCTGACACATACAACACATCATTAAGGGGAATCATCTTGCCATTATCCCTCATAAATTGAACACTCCCTTTCCCAACTGATTCAATTTTGTACATGTTCCAAATAGGAATCTAGATTCTAGTGTCCTCCTCCTTATAACTAGAGAATTACTTTCTAACTTCTATAATATTAAATGATGCCCCATTATCTATATACAAAACACTCTATGAGGTTGATATAACCATACAAGCTATGAGTGAAAAATCATCCTCCATTCTACTAGAGAGCTCATCTGCACTTGTTGAAGCTTCCATCTGCTTCTTGCCTTTTTTTCATTCTTTTTCCTTTGTAGGCAATCACTGACATAGTGGCCAAACTCATGATATGAATAGCACTTGATCTTAGACAAGTCCTTTTTCTTCTTCTCACTTTGAGTATGTTATCCTTTGATATACCCCTTCTTCACTTTCCCTTTTCTTGCTAGGGCAACATTTTCCTATTCCACCTCACTTTTCTAGCTCTTATTGTTGGTTTCACTAATAAGACTTAGTCCAAGATCCTCCTGAGTGAAATCACTCCATAGTTGATCCCAACTTAGTAAGGTTTCTCATCCATTAATAACTTGAACAAAGACATCCCACTTCTTAGTAAACTCATTTAGGAAAATTCTAACTAGCTCTCCATCATCTGTTTTATCTCGAACAACTGCTAACTCATCCTTGACAAGTGTAAGCTTAGTGAGGTAACTTGTAAGATCTTATCTCTTATTCATTTGGGTATTCCTCAACTTTTCCTTGAGAAATGTATTTTGGTTAGTGGTAGCATTCTGGTACAAATTTAGAATGGCATTCCACATCTTCTTTTCTATATCTAATTCTATGATATGCAAAACTATATGGTCCTTGATACCATCAAGGACTAGCCTCTTCACCTTGGCATCATCCTTCTTTTATGCTAAGAGTTGTGTTTCATTTGCAGGTACAACTACAAAACTGGTCACGTATTCCTTGATACCATTTTCTTCTAGCAATAAATAAATTATGGCTTTCTAGACACCAAAATTTGAGGCTTCATTTAGTTTGTCCTAATCTCTTAAACTAGCCGAGGCCATCTCAAATGATAAAAAAAAATATAATTCTTTCTAATGAGAGATGGGTTCGTGTGAACCACTACTCATGAAACATGGGTCAATTAGTTTGACTAAAAAAACTACACATTTGAATCCTGGTAGCAATATCACAATTTGACTTATTGTGGAAAATATCTCCTACTTATCAATTGATGAGCTTAAGGGGATTTCTAATGAATGGTTCATAAGGCACAACACTTGCTAAAGGTTTTGCAAATGGCATTACAAGAAGAGTGGGTTTAACCATGGAGTAAACTTCATAGTTAAGCGCACTCAAGTATTGGGATGGATGACCTACTAGGAAGTCTTGGTACTTTACCTCTATGAACATCACCTAGATGCAAATGTGCCATGTGTTCCATTAATTCTCATGAGATATGGGTTCATGTGAACTACTACTCATGAAATATGGATCAATGAGTTTGACTAAAAAAACCACACAGTTGAATCTTGATAGCAATATCATAATTTGACTTGCTATGAAAAATATCTCCTACTTATCAATTGATGCCCTTAAGAGGCTTTCTATTGAATTTGTTGGTTGTTTTTCTTGCAACCCCCTTTCCTTAGGTGGGACATAAGGTGCAAAGACCTTCTTCACTTTGAGCTCCACATCACTCAGGCAAGTACAACTCATCTGCACATAAATGACTTCTTTTGACAAACAATAGGCCTGTAGATATATGACTATGGAATAGCTTTCAGACTCATTTAGGTAACAAGTACCTCAGTGAATGTTGACCATATCTTGTGCAATATCCCTTTTGCATAGAGTAATCCTGAAAACTAGAAACTATTCCTAACTCCTCCTATCAAACATGAAAGGGAAAATGATTTCATTTAAGTTTTTTGGGTTGAATGGATGCCTGAAATATCCCAAGTCTCTCATAGACCAGTGCCTTATCCAATGGGAAACAAAGTCAAATAAATCACTGCAACAAAGAGCTATGAATAAAGAAGATAATACATTCTAATATGTTGATGCATTACATCAATCATACACCATTGATCAGATTCTACTTAGAAATCTACCTATGTACTTAGATATGCAATCACCTATTCAAAGGATTTTAACCCTCCCCTTAGAAGGGATCTAGAAATAAGCAATACATTAATCAACATCCATTGAAAGACAAGTTTGAGATATCCTTGATATCCTAACTGATACACATCTGAAAACCAGTCCTAAATTTAGTTATTTATGCAAAAAAAACTCTATTGCAGACATCTTCAAACATACAATAGAAATATTAAAACACCCTTGATGCTCTAATCAACAAGTTTAAGAATCAAATGGAGACAATCTAATAGTAGTATGAAAATAATCTGACAGTAGTATGAAAATATTGAGGTATTATTCATAAGACAAACTATTACAACTTATAGTCTATTCTCCACCAGAAATAAAAGAGGGAACACCCTATATGCAGAGAAGAAGGCAATATATTTATAGAAGGAACCACTCATGGAACCAGCTCTGAGAAAATTAGAGAGAATTAGGAACCCCTCAAGGTTACCAAAAACTGAAACCCTTCTAAATAATCTTAGAAATCCTTAAAAAGGATTGCAACAAGCTACAAATCATTTAGGTCAAAATTAGGTCTACAACAACTAGGCACAACAAGAAATGAAAGCCATTAGGAAAGCCTGGAAACCTGGGAAGATTAGATCAAATATGAGGTACAATTATTTGGGTTTCACACCAACAGGCTAACTGTAATTATAATTCATCAATTTCTTATTACAGGCAAAACTAAATTAAATGCCAGAACCAACTTGGAAAACTTTACATGAATCAGAGCATGGAAATAATTCTGACATCCAACAAACCCCAACCACCCTTGTCAAACAACAACTCTCTGCATTAAACAAGCATGGAACATCATGAAGCAAATCAAATCAGATCATGTGGCTACCCATATCTTCTTCATCATTTTTCACTTGCAACTGTCCTGAAAAATCAAATCTGATCTGGCTTTTGTTGTTTTTTAGCTCACTGTATCAAAACCCTACAGAGAAACCCTAGCAAAAGATTCAAATCCTAGTAGCAATGGCTAATTGATCAAGTTTAAAACACGGGCATTGATCTTAGTTTTTCCTGACACATCGGGTGGTTCTTATTAAATGACAATAGTCACTTAAACCTTTAAAATATTTGGCCACATCGTCTATCTCGGCAACTAATTAGAAACAGGCACATCGTATCAACTTGGCACTGAGGACCCACCTTCTTATTAGTCCTTCCATCGGATGGTTGGCACAAACCCATGATCACTATCTATCTTGCTTCTTTCTTTAGCGGCATCACGACCACCATAGATTTTCTCTGGACCTATAATCTCTTTATCTTAATCTCAACAAGCTTCCCCTTAACCCTTAGTCATTTGGCGAACACACGACTAAAGCCATTTGCTAGGTTGCCGAAAGAAAACCTTAACCCATGTCTGGTCTAGAGATCACGTGAATGAAGCATTCACATGATCATTGAGTCAATCCTTGACCCTGTATTCCATCTAGCGAACAAATGACCACCGCTTGATCTATTTTCATCAACGGTTCATATTCTATCTCCAAGCCTTTAAACTTTAACTCAAGCTTGATCACAAGATCATGCGACTGAAGTATTCGCTAGATCTCAGAATATTTCTCTTAACCTGGATTACATTTGGAGAATAGGAGATAGCCTTTATTCTCCAAGTCACCAGATCTTTCACTTAACCCCAGTTATATCTCGAGGTTACACATTAATCGTTGATCCTTTCCTCATCCTGTGACTATTGTTGAATCGCCAAGACTTAAACTTGACTCGCCTTTAATCAAGCGATTTAGCAACAAAGGAGAATCCTGACTTGCCTTTAGTTGTGGTCATATTCAGAGACTACATGATTGAGCAATCTCACATTCGCTAGATAAATGCTTGACCTCAGGTTAAATCATGAGAACATGCGAAAGCCTCAGTCGCCAGATCGCTGAATGATAAACTTAATTGCCCAGGACTAACCTTTCTCTGACCTTGACTTAACCCAAGCCCATCTGGAGATTATGCAAACAAAGGATTTCACATGATCGTTGAATCATTTCTTTACCTAAGGTTTCATATGGAGAATATGCGACCACCGCCTGATCAAAACTGAATCAACGACTCACATTTAATCTCTAAAATCTTCATGCCTTGATCAGATATCTAGATATTGCGCAACTAAAGGAAGACATAACCACCCTCAGGTCGCAGAAGGTTAAGCCACTAACTGCCAAGACTTGGAGAATATGCGACCACTGTATTCACCTATTTGCCGAATGAAAGGCATAACTTCCCAGGAACTTGGAGATCTAGCGAACGCTTCAGTCATGGAGTTGCTGAATAGAAACATAACTGCCCAAGTTGGAAAATAAAACATGTGTAGAAAGGGGACTTAAGTGGCCCGAAAAGGTAATAAGAAAATAGAATTTGGCTAGGGTTTTTGGACTTAAACAATTTCATGAAGCCCCAGGACATAGATTTTGACCTATTTCTTAGACCTTTAATATGCAATATCTCTCTGGTTTTTGTACTTGAGCGCATGCGATCTTAAATGGGACTTGTATACATCTTGAAATATCCATGGCTAAGTTCGCTGGCTATAAAACCTGATACATCTTCATTGCAGATAAAACAAGTTGCAACTAGGGCATGACAATTTTCACAAGACTTTTCCAGGAAAAGACCATTTTCTTAGAATTTTGCATTTTACAGGAAAATGGACTAACAGTGGCTATGTCTGGGGATGATGGGTAACTTGTGCCCATGCAAGAATTCAGAATTTCTGGAGGAAGAAGACCACATACTAGACAAAAACTGATAGGAAACCTTCTCAAAAACTGGCAAACAAACCAGGAAAAATAGGAAAGGAAACACACAATGAAAAAGGAAAATATGTACAAAAATTTACAAGATTAAAACTTCACTTGGTGCACCCCAGACCACCAAAAGAAAATCAAAACCCTCCCGAGTCAAAGGTTTGATTTTCATCAACATATGTAACTAGACACCTGAAAGTGTCATGATCATCTTTCTACCAACATATGTGAATACTCATGGGTTGAAAAATAAAGGTATAGTTGAATCTACTCATGTTTTTCCAGTCATATCCATTATCATGTTCATACTCCAAAAAGTATGGGACATCACTTAATTCTTCTTGATGACTGGAAATAAAAAATTCATCTAGTAATGCATTAGAATATAAAACATAGTGATCATCATGCACCACTAGATAATTATCTGGCTGAGAAGGACTTGGATCCTCATATTTACCTTCATGCATTTCTTCAGCCACTGAGAAAATTGGCTCCTCCTTGATGTCTTCATGAACTGGATCATGAACCAAGTGCGCACTATCTTCACAAATTTTGTGACACAAGGACAACTGATCTGCATCATCATTTCTATCAAAAGAATTACCATCCCAATTATTGAAGACAAAGTCCTCAATACTATCACCTTCACTATCATATTTGGCAAAAGAAGGAAAAGGATATGAACAAGAAACTTGCTTGTCACTGGAATGTTTATGATAGGAAAACACACTGTCATGGCCTTCAACCTCTTCTTTTGCAGAGTCACTACATGAGGGGAACTTTGGTAAACATGGATCATCTTCATCACTTTGAACATCCACCTCATTATCAGTGTTAAAGGATATATCAAAGGGGGGCTGCAAATCAAATTCCACAATAGGTGCATACCTTTGGAATTCATTAGCCAAGAGTGCTGAGATCTTTTCACTGCTCAATGGACTTTGGACCCTATTATCATCTTCATTGGCCTTACCCCTAGTGCTGCAAACATCATCCTTGTCTGAAACAAGGACCGACATCTCTAGCCTCAAATCATCTTGTGTAAAGAAATCAGTGTAGGAATCATTATCTACATCATAATTGGTTTCTTTTCCTTCACATAAAACAACTTCAAACTGGGACAAAAAGGTTTCCCTCTCATGTTGATAAGAAGAAAAAACCATAGACAAAATGGAAACATTATCAACCATAGGTTCATCTTCAGCATCCCCATATGCATTGACCTCAATGTTAGCATCATAATCAATACTTTCTACAGAATGAGAATCAACATCAAAATCACTGGCCTCTTCATGATCAACATAAAGAACTGCTAGTGCCTCTCAGTCTCTTGTCCTCCTCTAATTGCCAAATCACAACATTAGAATCCACAAGTTTCTTCTTGAGAGTAGCAATTTTGATGAGAAAATTTTCATAATCAGAGTCATGGATTGTGGGATCAACAGAGACACTAATGTCTTGTATCTAATCTTCATTCTTTTCTTCATACACATCCATATTAGCTCCTTCATCAAAGTGTTCTATAAATGTTGCTCTTAATACATCCCAAGAAGGGATTGAACATGAAGGAAGGGATACAAACCAATCCTTTGCACTATGTGAAAGAGATTGCACAAGCAACCTCATAGCAACATCTTCATGCTCAACATCCATTTCACCAAATAAATCCATGAGATCATCTACATGTTGGCTTGCCGAAACTGATCCATCAATCATAAATCTTGGCAAGCCTTCCCCATCCTCAGTAGAAAACTCATTAGGGGCACTTGCAATGCCATCAAAACTAAAGGGCATGTATTCCTCCGTAAGGAACTGCCCACTATATTTCATACCTTTACACTAGTGCTGAACACTTGATAGGGAAACATTCTTCACTACTGATTTTCATGAAAGAAAGGCATATGAAAATCAAAATACCTAGAAGTACTGTAGTTGAAACTTAGCTTGTTGACTAGGAAGCAGGGCAGATCTAGAGCCTTCTTTGTAGCTCCATCAGGTTCTTTGCTTTGTAGAGTCACCACCTCCTTGAAGAGGAAAATTTTGAACTTATTTTTGTATCTCCTTCCAATCAACACAAAACTTCACCAGGCTTTACACACTATTTATCAGGGACTGCACTGATCAAATAGAGAACTCAGAGTCACCACTCAACTTGGTGAGAATATATGATAATTTTTCTTTTTATTGACTCTTTACTATGGCCTCCCCAGTGGAGTCACCATTTTGTTGGTTTTTTTTCTTGCAACCCCCTTGCCGAGGGGGGAACTTGGGGACCAAATTGTGGGATGAGAACTTGGAACACAAACTCGGCACCATCAGCATAAAAGAGACAAGAAAAGTCCAAGAAAATAGACTTTGGCTAGGGTTTTTGGACTTAAACAATTTCATGAAGCCCTAGGACATGGATTTTGACCCATTTCTTAGACCTTAAAAGTGCAATATCTCTTTGGTTTTTGTACTTGAGCACATGAGATCTTAAATGGGACTTGTATACATCTTGAAATATCCATGGCTAAGTTCACAGGCTATAAAACCTGATACATCTTCATCGCAGATCACAACAAGTTGCAACTAGGGCATGATAATTTTCACAAGATTTTTCTAGGAAAAGACCATTTTCTTAGAATTTTGCATTTTACAGGAAAATGGGCTAACAATGTTAGAATAAATGAGAGGGGGTGAATTAGTTAGATCAGTTATCCTATAGTCCCAAATACAAAGATGTAACTCTCAAAATAATTTTAATAAATTCTGCAGTTTGGTAACATAAACTATTAAACTGTTTGTGCCCAAAATAATTTTCACTCTTCTGAAGTGAGCTAGGTGAAGAGCCAACCTGTTAAAGGTTACAATCAAACTGTTAGGTGTGACCTTGTTAGAGGATTTAAGACTAACAGTTAACTTTCAACCAGCATTCACTATGGGGTCAATAAGATAACAATGTACATTCCTTGAATGACATAGGGGCATAACATAAGACGGTCAAGTCCACTCGGTTAGGAGATTTTCTATATCAATGGTTAAACTGAAACAATAGTTGATCTGATTATAATACAACTCAATTTGCAGATGTTCAGATCTATTATAAGCCCATACAAATCCTCTGATCAATATTTCAATTCACTTCCTCAACTTACTTTCACTCGGTAATAGCTCTCTAATGCTCAATAATGTACTGTAGTTTGGTTCTCCTTCAACCAGTCTGATTAGGCATGCATGAAACTATATTCACGTGAAATCCCTGCAGTCTTCTTCCTTTCGACATAGTTTCAATAAAGAAACTCATATCTCTTATATAGATAGATAAACCATTTTCATATCAACCATCAAATTTTTTCATTTATTCTTCTTCATTAATTTTGCCTCTTAAACCTTCCTTGGTAGTTGTGTCAATAACATGTTTCAATTCCATCCTTTAGATCTTCTCCGAATTTTGTTAGCCATGGATCTCATTAAAAACTTTATCCTCAATCTCAAAATCATAACAATTTCCAGCTCATCATTTTCTTTCGACTAAACTAAGCATTTAATACCTTCATCCATACTCATTTGACAAAGAAATGCGTCGGTGAATACAAGCTCGGTTAATACTGTCGCTTGGTATACACTACACTGGCTCGATATGTACTGAAGTCTTCATTTACCGACCACATTGTCTTGTACAATTTTGCTTCCTTCTTCATAATAGATTAATGCAACATAATCAAGTCAACAATATGAGATCATAGACTCATCAATAAGTTACCCAAAGTATTCCTAATCCTCATTTGTCATATCCATCTTTCTCTATGTAGATATCTCAGTTCATCTTTTCTCTCTTTTTATAGATGTTTAGATGTTTGTAACTTACATGATAAGTATTGTCAAAACTAGTTGACATCAATGACAACATAATGATTGATTTAATTATCTTACATATCATTTTAGTAACTCAGTGATCTCTAATCACTGATCTTTAAGTCATTCAGGTATTCAATCAGTTGTAGTTCATCAATCTCTCCCTTTTGCATTGATGGCAACACAAGCAATATGAAAATATGTCATACACATACCAAACATGTATTCTATAACTATGTATGTTAATGTTGTAGCTCGATAAGCTCTTCCTAGCTTGATATTTAATATGTTTAATCACTACGTTACATAATAGCATTACAAGTGCAAACTCTCCTCTGCGGTTTTGATCTTTTCAACTCTCAGATTCCTTCTGTTCTCAGCAACAAATATTCAAATCTCTCCCTGACTTTCTTAGATTATCTCTCCCTTAGATAGATATTTCATTGATCTCTTTGTTTATCTCTCCTACTGTTTATCTCTCCCTTTGACAACAATGCCAAAGAAAAAACATAAAACATATAGCTCTATATACTGATATGCAAATTCTCTATTCTAGCTCCTCAAATCTTTCACAACCTTAGACATAATCCAAAGTGTGAGCTATGTTGCATCAACATGAATGATCTTCTGATAAGAATAGGCTGATGCAACCTCTAGATCACATTAGTGACCGGTAGACAGGGGACGAACCCCAAGTCTAGTCCTCGAGTATTCAAAAGTGTCCTTCGGTAGAGGCTTGGTAAAAATATTAGCAAGTTGCTCCTTTGATGTAACATATTCTATTTTGACTTGCTTCTCCTGTACTTGTTCTCTTAAGTAATATACTTAATTGATATATGCTTTGTCTTTGAATGCATCACATGATTCTTAGAAATATTTATAGCACTAGTGTTGTCACAATATATAATCACCGGCTCAGTGATTACCTCATTCATCCCTTCCAACACTTGTTTGATATAAGCAATGTTTGAACAGTTTGCAGCAACAACAACATAATCTGCTTCAGCAGTAGACTGAGAAATACAAGGTTGTTTCTTACTTGTCCAAGTTACAAGTCTTTCACCAAAGAAAAATGCTCCTTCGGTTGTGCTCTTTTTATCATCTATATTTCTAGCCCAATCTGCGTCGGTGTAAACTCTTAGTTCAAATTTCCCTTCCTTAGGATACCATAAACCATAATCCTCTATTTTCTTTAGGTATCTCAAAATTCTTTTCACTATAACATATGTGAATCCTTTGGATTGGTAGAAAATCTAGCTACAATCCCCACTGCATGTGCAATATCAGGCCTACTATGTACTACATACATCAATTCACCAATCATAGATCAGTACAATGTTTGATTTACCTCTATAGATTCATCATCTTTTGTCAATTTGCAGCCTGTAACCATCGATGTTCCTACTGGCTTAGCATCTTCCATGCCAAATGTTCTCAATACTTCCTTAATGTACTTTGATTGTGTGATGAAAATTTCATCATTCTGCTAAATAACCTGCAAGCCTAGAAAGAATTTAATCTCTCCAAACATTGACATTTCAAATTCCTTTCTCATATCATTAGCAAAAGATTTACAAATATGATCTTTTCCTCCAAAGATTATATCATCCACAAATATTTCAACAATCAAAATAGTATCATAAGATCCTCCTTTCATGTACAAATTGTTGTTTTCACTAGTTCTTACAAAACCAATACTTAAAAGATAAGTATGTAACCTTTCATACCATGCTCTCGGTGCTTGCTTCAATCCATATAAAGCTTTGTGCAGTCTACATACCATGTCTTTCTGATTAGGATAAAAAAATCCTTCTGGTTGTTCTATGTAGACCTCCTCCTCTAGTATTCCATTCAGAAAAGCTGACTTAACATCCATTTGATAGACCTTAAATTTATTATGTGCAGCATATGCAAGTAACATTCAGACTCCTTCTAGTCTAACAACAAGTGCAAAAGTTTCACCATAATCAATACCTTCTTCTTGTGCATATCCCTTGCAAACAAGTCTAGCTTTATTCCTTGTAACCTCTCCATTTTCATTCATTTTATTTCTAAAAATCCATTTAGTACCAATACAATTTTTATCTTTCGGCATAGGTACTAAAGTCCATGTCTTATTTTTCTCAATCATGATCTAACTGATTCACCGCCCTCTCAGTTATTCTAACAAACAGAATGTTTCATAAGGCACAACACTTGTTGAAGGTTTTACAAATGGGGTTGCAAGCAGAGTGGGTTTAACCATGGAGGAAACTTCATTGTTAAGCGCGCTCGAGCTAGAGTAGTACTAAGATGGGTGACCTCCAGGGAAGTCTCGGTGCTTCACCTCTGTGAGCATCACCTAGATGTAATGAGTTCTAAGTGTTCCATTCATTCTCATGAGAGATGGGTTCATGTGAACTGCTAATCATGAAACATGGGTAAATGAGTTTGACTAAAAAAATTACATAGTTGTTTCTTGAACACAATATCACAAGGTGATAAATAGTGAAGAAGAATCAAAAGGAAACAAGTTGGCACCAACAAAATTGAAGGAAATGACAAATGTACAAAAAGTTTCTAGATATAAACCAAATATTGAAAGCAATATTTTCTTAAGAGTAGATAATTGCACAGTGTGTACTACAACACATTCCTCCAACATTTGTTTCACAATGTATATAAGCATAAATAAATGGATGAACCAAATGAGAAAATAATGTCATAATAATCATCTATAATTGTGGACCACCTCCACGGCTTAACCACCAATGAAATTTTGTCATATCGAGACTAGAGTAGTTGAAAAAATTTAACAACCATGATGGTAAATTGAATGTATCTATGCATGACTGGAAACAAATGCCTTTTTTCCTCATTCTATGGTTGCAACACCATTTGTTCATCTGAGTTGTTCATAAAATTTGAAACAAAAGTAGAAGGAATGAGTGTGTAACACACACAACACATAACTAACAACTACTAAAAGACAATTATTTTCAATATTCGATTTATAATTGAAACTTTGTGCAACAACTTCCATATCTTCAATTGTGTTCATGTCAACTGCATTTTTGTTAATTCTTCTTAATTAGCATCACCTAAGGAGATAAAAAATCCAAACAACTATTTATAATCTTGTTTGTATAAAAAGTTGTGCATGACAAGCCCTTCTAGTTTCCTAAGATTCTACAACTACCCTAATTATTGAGTGCCTTTGATTTTCATGGCCATCGTTGACATCTCTTGTCTTCGCTTTGAGTTTTCTAGTCTACTAGCCTTTGTTGTCAATTGATTAGTACATACTGTGAAATAATAAATAGAAGCTATGGAGAATAGAGCTGAGAAACATGTGAAACTAAAGAGGCAGAGAAACATGTGAATAAAAGCTATCAAGAATGGAGCTGAGAGACATGTGATACTAAAGGGGCAAAAAAACATACCAAAGTAAAATGTGGTTAGTGACCACCAATTGTTGTGGTTTGATAATTGTAAACAATAGAATGGTGATGTGTAAGAGCATGGTCAGGAGAGAAAATTTATCAAGTGGAATGGATGATGTGAAGAATGAATATATGTAATATAAAAAAAATTGATCTATGTCCAATGCACCTACACTCTAGAAGCTATGATTGCATTCCAGGTTTCCTACATACCCATCACATCTATGAGATCAAGGTTTGCTAGAAGCTATGATTGCATTCCAAGTTGCCTACATACCCATCACATCTATGCTTAACTCTTTAAGCATTGCATGAACAAAAAACTAGGGTGAATGAATGAAAATAGTTTTGGCAAATAAATAAATATCCAAAAAAAGTTGTTGTAGCATACACTAAGTAACAATTAATAATGTGCATTTAATGGGATCCATTGGTTTTGAAAAGGATGCCAAGATGTGTTCTAGGTTGTTTGAATAATTCATGACTTTATATTTTTTTGAACATGTATTTTTTTGGAATTGTTGTCATTCAATAGTTTTGTCATTGATGTCAACATATATTCAGTTACGAAGACCAAAAATTGTTGGACAATACAGACAGGCAGATTGTAGAGAGTGGTATAAACATCGTATGATTCATTAGCTCTTGCGGGCTTAGAGATATGTTCTAGGATGTATCTAAAGCTTCATCCTATGATTGCAGACATTTATATGATTATTGAACAAAGATATGCTTGTTTTAGTAAAGACTGGTTGCAAGAACAAAGATTAAGAGTTTCCATAGACCTAGTTGTAGTGTTTGGAACATAACTATTGTGTGATGATGAATTTCAGTATGCACACTTGGGAAATGTTAGAGGACATCATGCAGAAGATACATTATGATAACAGTGTGTTCATGTGATTATTGACATCATTTATGGCATGTTTGCTAGTGTGGAAGTATTTGGGATCCAACTAGGAAGAGTAACATGTAGAAGATTGATTTATGATTGAATTACTGATGGAGTAGACTTTGGGTGAATTAATTGTTGTAACATGATCAAGGATTACTTGTGTGTCATCACCTTGGATATTGAAGTTGTTTGTTATGTAATGAGGTCCTATAATGGCTGACCTCTAGATTACTTATTATTTGTAACTTGTGTATAAGGAAGGGTTTCTTCCTTGATATGATGTGTGGATTGTGATGGTAATATGAAAATTGGAAGACTTTGAGATCTTCTTCTAAAAGAGAAGAAGGTTGTGCATATGGGAACAAGGATTGGATTGTCCTAATAGGAAATTCAAGCATGATGAAGTATATTCAGTAAAGGATTGAAGGTGGATGTAACCTTTTGATTGTATTTGGGCCTGTGGCTAGTTGTAATAACCCTAACAGGGTTTGAGACTCCTAACAAGGTATGTCCTTTAATAGGGACCTGCCTATTGTATTAATAATCTCCCAATAGGGCTAGAACTTCTAACAAGATTTCATTCATATAGTGCAGATATTTGTGGGTGTCATCCCCACCAAGGTTTTTCCCTTAACAAGGTTTTCCTTGAGAAAAAATATTGGTGTCACTTGTGTTCAATGATGTGACGTGGTTTTACATTTTTTTTTTGCATAAGATTGTATTTAGTGTTGAGTTTGATAACATTGTTAACAACTGATTCACCCTCCCCCTTCTCAGTTGCTTGAGACATTGTTATCCTAACAATTGGTATCAGAGCTATTGGTCCTTAGAGAGAAAGCTTGACCGCTTGAGGAAAAGATCTAGGATGTCTTACTTCAAAAAGGAAAGTCCCAAGTTTGATGTAAAAAAATTTGATGCATGGAAGGACAAGATGAAGACTCATTTTTTCTATTTGGGCTTGGATTATTAGATGGTAACCAAGAAAGATGCAACACTCAAGGCTAAAGATGAGTTGGAAGACCCTACCATAACTAATGAGGAAAATAAGATGTTTCAATACAACATGATAACCAGAGAAGCATTGATAAGTGCATTATCAGATGGGAAATTCTCTGAGATTAGAGATTTGTACAAGGCACATGATATATGGGAAAGATTGTCAGCGCTATATGAAGGAGATACATACACTAAAGGAGCCAAACTTCAGAATTGGAGAGTGAGGATGGAGACACTTCAGATGAAAGAAGATGAAATAGTAAGGATGTTTTTTCAAAGGGTTACATAATGTGTAATAGGAATCAGGAATAATGGAGGAACCTACACTGAGGATGAAGTCATTGTAAAGATTTTGATATCTTTGACACTAGCATACAAAACTAAAGTGCATGTCATAGAGGAGATCATACCATTGACCAAAGGTTTCACAAGGGAAATTTTAGTGTCCAAACTAACTACATTTGAGACCATGGAGCTTAAAGATGCCTTACCTAAGGTGGAGACAACTTTCAAGGCAATTGTGCACAAAAATAGAGACGCAAGAACAAATCTTGCAAGTACTAGCAAATCAAGTAAGTACAATGAAGAGTTAGGAGATTATGTTGATGAATGGGAAGAGATTGAAAGGATTGAAAATGGTGTGGATGAGAAGGTCTTAGCCTTGATCACAAGAAGAGAAAGAAAGGACCAAGGTAAGTTTTAAGGAAAGATACCCGTAAAATGCTTTAATTATAGCATGGTTGGTCATTTTGCTTCTAGATGTCCAACTAGAGTTCCTAAGCATAAGCCTAAATATGGGAAATACATCAAGGATAAAGAATTTTATTATGCTGATGATGGTGCATTTGATGATGATGATGATATAAATGAGTTACTTGGATTTGTAGCTATTAAAGAAGATAAATCTATCAAAGAAGAAAATGAATTATTGTCTCATGTTAAAAAAAAGGTTGATTGGATTATAGACAGTGATTTTTCACAACACATGACAAGAGATAAGAATAGATTTGTAAAGTTGAATATGTATAATGGTGGAGTTGTCAGACTAGGTGACAATATTCCTAGAGCTATTGTTGGGATTGGATCATTACTTTGGATGGTAAAACTAATATTGATGATGTATGCATTGTTGATGGTTTAAAATATAATTTGTTAGGTGCTGGTAGATTTTTGAAAAAGGGTTATCAGTTGGAATTCAAGGATGGAAAGTGCTCAACTAGAAGATCTAAAGGAGATCTGATGGCTACTGGGATTTAGACATGAGGTAATGTATTTTATCTGAGCCCAAGTGAAGTAAGTTATTTTGTTTCAAAGGTTGATGATAGTTGGTTATGGCATAGCAAATTTTTTCATGTAAATTTGATAACATTGTAAGGGCAAGTAATATTAATGGAATTAGAGACCTACCTAGAATTGTGAAGCCTGCTAACATTATAAGCAGAGAATGTGTGATGGGAAAGAAAAAAGGAGTAGTTTCTTAGAGCATAGCATTTCAGCAAGGAACAAGTTGGATCTTGTTCACACAGATCTTTTTGGACCTACTCAAATGAGGTCTTACTTTGGAGATAGGCACTTTATACTTTTCATTGATGATTACTCTAAAATGATGTGGGTTGGTTTTCTTAGAGAAAAATCAAAAGGTTTTGAGAAATTCAGATACTTTAAGGCAAAAGTAGAGAATGAGATTGAATTGAAGATAAAATGCTTGAGATCAGACATAGGTGCTGAGTCCACATAAGGTGAATTCAATACTTTTTGTGATGAACATTGAATTATGAGACAAACATCTGCACCTAGAACACCACAACAAAATGATGTTGCTCAAAGAAGAAATAGATCAGTCCTTGATGCTACAAGGACAATGTTAATTTAAGGGAAAGTGGCACATATGCACTAGAGAGAAGTAGTGAACACCACATTATACAAAATGAATAGAGTATAGGTCAGTGAAGGAACAAGCAAGACACCCTATGAATTATGGTATGGTGAAATTCGTATTGTTAGCTATTTCAGAATTTTGGGTAGCAAGTGTTTTATCAAAAGAGATGATGACATAACAAAATTTGATGCTAGGAGTGATGAAGGAATCTTCCTTGCGTATTCCTCTAAAAGAAAAACATATAGATGTTACAATTTGAGAACTACGAAAAGATTGAGAGTGTGAATGTTAGAATTGATGAAAGGTTTCAGGTACAAGAAAGAACATACAAATTCAATCCTTATGATCCAAATTGAGAAATGTTTGAAAGTGAAATGTTTCAGAGCAATCAAAATTAGCTTCAAATAGGGCAAGGTCAAGAAGAAGTACATGAATAACCGCAAGAGGGTTTGTTACCAAGAAGTGACAAAAATATAAATTTGAATGAACTAGAAGTGTTCAAGACACCTAAGTATGTTACAAAGAATCATCCACATGATCAAATAATTGGAGACAAGGGTACAGGTACTAGGACAAGGTTTTAGTTTATAAATATAGTTTGTTTGATCTCACAGGTTGAGCCAAGGACACCTGATGAGGCTTGCAGTGATGAGTATTGGATTAAGGAAATGAGAGGAGAATTGGATCAAATTGAGAAAAAAAACACTTGGGAGCTGGTCCCAAGACCTAAAGACAATAATTTCATTGGCACAAAGTGGGTTTTTAGAAACAAAATGAATGAATATGGGGTTCTGATTAGGAATAAAGCCATATTAGTGTGTAAGGGATATTCATGGAAAGAAGGAATTGATTTTGAGGAGACCTTTGCACCAGTTGTAAGGATAGAGGTAGTTAGGTTATTCTTGGCCTATGCTACACACAAAGATTTTAAGGTGTATCAGATGGATGCCAAGTCTACATTCCTAAATAGTGATTTGAAAGAAGAAGTTTACATTGAGCAGTCATATGGTTTTCCTTTGACATACGATAGAGATATGGTTTACATATTGAAGAAAGCATTGTATAGATTGAAGCAAGCTCCAAGGGCTTGTTATACAAGGTTGGACAAGTATTTACTACATCTTGGTTTCAATAACGGTAGTGCAAGTAGTAATTTGTATCTAAGATGCAATAATGAAGGTACCTTGATAATAGAAGTTTTTGTTGATGACATTATCTTTGGGGTAATGATGCTATGAGTAACAAGTTTGTAGAAGAAATGAAAGTTGAGTTTGATATTTCAATTATAGGGGAGATGAAATTATTCCTAGGATTGTACATAAATCAGAGAAAAGATGGGAATTTTATATCACAAATAAAGTATCTAAAAGAGTTGTTGAAAAAGTTTAGCATGGATGAAAGTAAACCAGTTGGAACTCCTATGGTGATAGGGAGTAAGTAATCCATTTTAGATGAGGCAAAGAATGTACCTCATACATAATACAAATCAATGATTGGAGGGCTTTAGTATCTAACAAATACTAGGCCTGATATTGCTAATGTAGTTAGAATTATTGCTAGATTCCAGGCAGATCCAAAGGAGATACATTTTATAGCAGTAAAAAGGATATTTAGATACCTCAAGGGTATAATTGACCTAGGATTGTGGTATGATAGATCAGATTGTTGGCAGTGGGCCAGCGTCCCTCGTAGGGTTCGTGATATGGTTTAACTGCCTCTTGTGTCTTTTATAAGTCTAGTAGTTGTATTGGGCATTAACATGTCAATCTTTTGGTGCAACGACAACCACTACTTGTAACAAGTGGTATCAAAGCTTGGTCACAGGTTTGAATCCATGTAGGCCACGACAAGTGACGCTGGGAGGGAGATTGTTGGCAATGGTCTGACATCCCTCGTAGGGTTCGTGACATGGATTAACCACCTATTGTGTCTTCTATAAGTCTAGTGGTTGTATCGAGCATTAACATGTCAATCTTTTGGTGCAATGACAACCACTACTTTTAACATAGATAACTTTGCATTGAATGTTTACACTAATGTAGATTGGGTAGGATGTGTAGATGACATGAAAAATAGTAGTGGAGGAGCCTTTTTCCTTGGGAAGAGGTTGATCTCTTGGCTTAGCAAGAAGCAGGACTACATATCACAGTCAATAGCAGAATCAGAGTATGTTGTAGCAACAATAAATTGTACTCAAGTCATTTGGATGAAGCAAATGTTGAAGGCCATTGGTGTAAATTTAGGAGAAATTGTTATCATACATTGTGATAACACAAGTGTAGTAAAACATGTCAAAAAACCTAGTGATGCATTCAAAGAGTAAGCATATAACAATAAAGTATGATTTTCTAAAAGATAAAGTGACAAATAAAGTGGTGAATCTTGAGTACATCGGTACAAAGGAGTAGGTAGCAAACATCTTCACCAAACCATTGAGTAAATATATCTTTGAATATCTCAGAGGTAAGCTTAGAGTCACATCCCCACCAGTAGGTAACTAAGGAAGTGCAAAAGTGCACAAGTCCATCATCTATCAAATTATTGTCATTTATGGACTTGTTGTAGAGGTCTACTCCTCAGGGGGAGTAGTTGGTAGAGCATAACCAATCAAATCAGGGTGATTTTGCACCTGCTAGTTGAAGGTTTAAAGGAAAGAAGGAAAGATATTATTTTGGCACCCTTTGCCATTGATGTCAAAGGGGGAGAGATATTATTGAAAAAACTCT
The DNA here is from genome assembly GCA_027943335.1 of Chamaecyparis obtusa. Lineage (NCBI taxonomy): Eukaryota > Viridiplantae > Streptophyta > Pinopsida > Cupressales > Cupressaceae > Chamaecyparis > Chamaecyparis obtusa. Next base: position 1,075,912 of record BSBK01007314.1, read on the forward strand.
ACTGGTTTATGGGGAGACTTGAAGAGGATATTGAGAAGGTTGTATTAAGAAGGGTACTCTTGGATTGATGGATTTTCACATATGTTTCCATCAATGGAAAAGGGGGAGATTATTGTAATTATTTTAATTCAATTGTTTTGTCATTGATGTCAACATATATTTAGTTATTAAGTTCAAGAATTATTGGACAATACAGATAGGTAGATTGTAGAGAATAGTACAGACATCGTATGATTCATTAGCTCTTGCAAGCTTAGAGATATGTTCTAGGATGTATCTAAAGCTTATTCCTATAACTGTAAACATTTATATGATCATTGAACAAAGATATGCTTTTTTAGTAAAAATAGGTTGCAGGAACAAAGACTGAGAGTTTTCATAGACCTAGTAGCAGTGTTTGGAATAACTATTGTGTGACGATGAATTTTAGTATGTGCACTTTGCAAATGTTAGAAAAAATCATGAAGAAGATACATTGTGATCACAACATTTTCATGTGATTGTTAATGTCATCTATGGTGTGTTTAGTAGCGTAGAAGTATTTGGGAGCCGACCATGGAGAGTAACGTGTAGAAGATTGATTTATGATTGAATTACCGATCGAGTCAAATTTGGGTGAATTATAATTGTTTTAACATGATTAGGAATGACTTGTGTGTCGTCACCTTGAATAATAAAGTTGTTTGTTATATAATGAGATCCTATAATGCCTAACCTCAAGATTAATATTTATTTGTAACTTGTATATAAGGAAGGGTTTCTTCCTTGAGATGTTGTGTGGATTGTGATGGTAATATGTGAGTTGGAAGGTTGTGAGATCTACTTCTAACATAGTAGAAGGTTGTGCATATGGGCACAAGGATTGGATTGTCCTAACAGACAATTCAGGTATGATGAAGTATATTCAGTAAAGGATTGAAGGTGGATGTAACCTTCTGATTGTATTTGGGCCTCTGGCCAGTTGTAATACCCCTAATAGGGTTTGAGACTCCTAACAGGGTCTGTCATTTAATAGAGACATGCCTATTGTATTAATCATCTCCTCACATGGCTAGAACTCCTAACAGGGTTTCATTCCTATAGTACAGATATTTGTGGGTGTCATCCCCATCATGGTTTTTCCCATAATAGGGTTTTCCTTAAGAATAAATCTTGGTGTCACTTGTGTTCAATGATGTGATGTCATTTTACATTATGTTTTGCATAAGATTATATTTGGTGTTGAGTTTTATAAGATTGTTAACAACTGATTCACCCCCCCCACTCTTAGTTTCTTGAGACATTGTTATCCTAACAATATTGTTTTAATATAATCATGTTACTATAATTGATGGTGTTGATGATGACAACTGACCAAGATCAGAGGTATACAAGATGGTAGAAAGGTTAGATCAATTATTATCTTGTCATTGATGTCAAGCAATTGATTTCTAGTTTATATTATGTTGCCATATCATTTAGAGTATGATATAAGTTGAATGAGTTAAGGAGAAGAAGAAGTGAGATGTTCTGAAGATGACGAACTTAATTGGGCAACTGATACAGATCAGACAATGCTAATATTATTTTTATATAATTGTTTTCTTCCTAACATATGATTATATCAAGTAAGTAAAGAATGGTAAAGAAGATTTGACAAGTCGGTAAGTAAAAAAGTTTTGGCTACCAAGCAGGATAGGTCATTCAGTAAAGAGAAAAAGTAATTCGATAAGAGAAAAGTAAGTTTCAGTAAAGGTAAAGGAACTCAAGACACCAAGAAAAAGGTTTTAGTCACTAAGCAAGGAACAAAAATTAAACACAAGGTTTAGAATGACATTTAATGATGAGCTATGATGAGTTGGAAGATTATGATGATAAGGAAGAGTTAGTTAGAGAGATCTATGATTAGGAAAATTCATCATGATGATCTATGGTACAGATCTAAGTGGTTAAAAGAGAAGGAACAAGTTTCAAGAAAGTTCAAGTTCTAAGGTGAAGATAAAACATGTTATTGAGATCTAGATACATTGAATAAGTTTGTGAAATGAATTGAATGAATGAGATTAATCAAAAGAAAACATGATAAAGGGGATTAAGCAACAAAACAAAGTATATATAAAGGATGAATTTGTATGAATAAATGGATCACGAATTGAAGGGTTGATAAGTCACCAACTGATGCAGTGAATAAAGAAAAGGATATATTCTGAGTCAGAAAGAAGATTTTGATGAAGTGTTGAAGTTAGTGGAAAGTGAAGGATCAAAGTAAAGAAGGAGAGCAAACAAAGGATCTGATTATGCAAAAGATAGTTGCAAATTTACAAGTCAATTTATTTATTGTTTCTTATTAATATTTGTAACAGAAAAATCTCTTAACTGAATGGACTTAACAATCTTATTGTAAAATCCTTGCAAAATGTAACATTCTAAAGAGTTTTCAAAGTCCTTTAACCAGACCACTCCTAATAGGGCGAAGATCCTAATAGATCTGAGGTAACTCCCTTGATAGGGTCACACCTAGCAATGTGTATTGTAATCTTTAACAGGATTGGCTCTTAATCTAACATACTTTAGAAGATTATTTTCTTTAGTGGGTGACAATTCCCATAGTGGTTTTTCCCAAAGTTGGGTTTTCACATTAAATATTGGTGTTATATGTGATGAATGATTTATGTGAATGTTATTGTTGATTGTTAAAGTTTATTTATTATTGTCGATAAATAGTGAATCATGTCTAACCGAGTTGACACCGAGTTAATCAAAGAAATTTTTTGAGGTAATGAGAATCAAGGATTATTTATTCACCCCCCTCTACATAATCCAATAATTGGTATCATAGCTAAGTACTCTAAAGGGATAAGTTTGAAAGACTTGAGTAAAAGATTTGAAGATTTATAGGAGAGAAGTACCTAAGCTAAACAAGGAAAGTTTCTCTACATGGAAAATCATGATGAGATTGTACCTATTTGGGATTGGAGAATCTACACTAAATTTGTTGGAAAATGACTACACTCCACCACCTACTGGACCTATGATAGTTGATCACATGAGAGAAAAGAAGGAATACAACTCGGTAATGATTAAAACTGCCTCTTCTCTGATCAATGTTGAATTCAATGATGTTAAGGATTGTGTTACTTCAAAAGAGATGTGGGATAGGCTTACACTTATTTATGGAGGTGATCATGTACAAAAAACTAAGGTTGACAAACTTAGAGGAATGTTTGATGAAATGAGAATGAAAGATGAAGAGAACATTGCTCAATATAGTTTCAGAATCAAGGAAGTCATTGTGTGTGTGAAAATTATATCTAGCTATGGACACAAAACTTTAGTAAAATATTAGAGGTTAGCAAAATTGAAATCTGTAGATAAATGAAACTAAGCTAACAAGACAATTTACAACCTTCTAGGAGGTGTGAGTATGGTATTCTCAGATTAGACCGAGATCAGTGACGATGCAACACCTAAATGAAGGATTTAAATGATTGAAAGCAATGAGATATGAATGCAGATTAATCTATTTTTTGAGATTTTTGATGCAATAAGATGAAAAACTGTATGAGTCTAATCTAGAATGAATTGAAATGATATGCAGATTATTCTAACAATGATATGAATTGATATGAAAAAATATGCAAAGCTATGAAAAATTATGAATGATCTCACAAAGTCGCCTATTCGCAAAAACTTGATTCTCTGTATGCAATTTCACTAGAGTAATTGTGCAAATTCGAGAGATGTAATTGTGAAGAGCTGAGCCTTGATTTTATAGAAATCTAGGACTTGAGGATACATTGAGAAAAACCATAAATCACTCTTGATGAACTCAGGTTGATTTTTGAGTCAACAAAAAATTAGAAATAGATCAACTCACAAAATCATGCAAAAATAACTTTTTAACTTAAATCAAAACTTTAGATCAGCTTTCAACTCAAAATAGATGTTGAGTTTCAAAAAGATAACAACTTGAATTGATTTTCTGATTTAAAGTTTAACCGCTCCTTCAAATGTGCATAGATAATTATGAATTAAATAAATAAATAAAGTGATTTATCTTCAACTTAACTGATTTTTGAATTAAAATAATTGATTTATGGGTTAATCAATTATTAAATCAAATTTTTATTCAAAAACTATATCATTAAACATTGACAACTGAAATTAATTAATTAAATAAGAATTTAATCAATTAGTCATAAGATTTTTGATTTATTATCAAAATTAAATAATACAATTTAGGAATAATTACAATTAAATAATTAAGTGGCAGAATTAAATTAATCAATTAAATATTCAGAATATTCAATTAACCAAACTTTAGGATAAATATGATTTATCGCCAAATAATTATTCAATCAAAGATAATTAGGACAAAGTAGGAATATTTAAGGAATATTCTCCGATGTAGAATTAGGATAATCAATTAGGGTTTTGATAACTTGATGTGCATATGTGCATTAGGTTAGGACTTTGATGTTGATTTCGTTCAAATTGTTGATGTAAGAGGTTAATGAACCTATACCCCATTTTTTGGGTATTACATTTTGCCCCTCTTTGAATTACTATGCGAAGCGCAATGGTTCAAAGATTAATCTATTTTTGATGTTTGAAACTGATTTGAAAGATGAACCGATTCCTAGACAAAAATCGATTGAAAGATTGGAAAAAGATGATTCAGGTCCTAGTTGACCAAGAATCGTGATGATGTTAACTATAGAAACAATGAACCGGTGATTACGAAAAAGTATCAAAACACCTAATTCTAAACCTTATGATTATGAAGAAGTGAGTGACCTGATTCCAGACTTGATTGTCCAAAGGAATTGAAACAGTATCACAACCGAACCCTTCAGTTAAGAAGAACCAAGGAAATAACACTAATGAACCGATGGTTACAAAAAGCTGATATAGTTTACAAGAAAGATTAGGATACCAGATTGATATGGATCTTGATGAATCTGATATGCCCCAAGCAATGTGCCCCAAGCGACGAGGTCTTTAGATGAATCAACAACTAGACGTGGTTGTTGTCTTGATCACTGAAAGAAAGATTTGATTGATTTAAAGACTTGAATGATGTGCAATACCATGCCCCCTTCAGTATTAAAATTGAAATCTGACAAGAAAAGTCAGCGTTGTATAGTTTAGAAGCATGTTAATTGATTTGAGAAGTGGTTATACACGTCCAGGAATGTGGTTTGCATCGTTTAGAGGTCTTGAAGACCAAGTTTGACTAGGTTTGACCATGAGTTGACCATGGTTAACCAAGTTGAAATTTTGATAGTGTGATGTAAGATAATCAGTTAAGTTGAATTTTGAATTTCTGTGATGATTGAAGGTCAATTATGCAAGCAGTCGACCGTCCTGGATCCGAAAATTTGAAATCGCTATTTTGATAATATAAATTATCTCAGATTTTGATTTTGATCCCGAAAATGGGTTCAGAACATCGAAATTAGTCAGGGGTGCTTGCTTGGTGATCTATTAAGAAGACCTTTGTGCGATACTCAGTCCTTATGATATGTTTAGCGTAGTTTTGAAGAATCATTTGAGTGTCAAGTTGATTTAGGCAATCATGAGATAAATGCAATCATGCAAAGTGCAAAATGAGATGCAAACCTAAGACCTAGGACCTAGTCACTCATCATGTGTCGGTCATTTTCATCATTGAATTTTTATTAGGTAACCAGATAAATCAGTACAACATCCACTAGTTAGGAAACTATGAATATATGAATATTGATTTTTGCGCCAAAGTCAATACAATGCCCACTGGCTAGACAACCATGGATATATGAATATTGATTTTGTTTTCAGAATGTTAGATTAGATATAAGCACCAAGGCATAAACGCCAGGATGACCTGAATATCATGTCCATTTTGATATAGCAATTAGTATAAGCATCATAACACAAATGTTGTGATGACCTGAATATGCCTTGGAAAACAAACAGGCCAAATAGTTTGCAGAATTCATTCTTGTCTCCAATGTGAATTACCCGCAGTGACCCTTTATTGTTCACATCCTTGGATAATAGCCGTTCACAGTAGGATTGATAAATCATTCAAAAAGATGTAAGCTAGATCAACCTTCCTTGAATTTTCTGGGTATCAATGGTCGAGGTACTCATGGCCATCCAACACGTGATGGAGGCTCTTACAGATGGACACTATTTCAATCCAGAATTTCCAAAGTTATTAGATTTTCGCTCAAAGCAGAAAAAAAAGAAAAGATTATGCCCCCAGTCATCACTCTCTAAATCCTATAAAGGACATCATCGAAGAGCTCGAAAGGACACAATATGAAAAAATCTCAATGTGAATCAGTAAGCATACAAGGAGATAAAAAGCATGTGAAGAAAATATTATTTTCAGTTTGTTTGTGTTTGACTGCAAAATCCTTTCTGGAGAGGAGACTGATTGACTAACTCGGATGAACATTCAAAGGACCTTGACTGGATATGACTCATCTGAGGTATACTAGAGACCATAGGATATGACATTGATTGCCCCCAAGTTTGAAACATTGATAGGATACATACAATTGAGCTGATTGGTGTACAAACCAACTTTATTGAAAACAGGAATGTGGAAACAAACTAGGAGGTATGTACAAACTAAAGTAGGACTGAAAGTTGGGAAAGACCAAGATTGCGTTGATAGATGGAGCGTTTTGAACAAGTGGCACCCATTTGCCAGATTTTCACCATCTTGGCAGAGATTCTATTTTTGCTACCAAGGCGCCTATTTCCAGGTTTTCACCAAGGCACTTTTTCTTTTTCTCATTTTTTTTGTATTTTTTATTTTTTTCAATTTTTTTGTACTTTTGTTTTCAATTTTTTTTGTGATACATCAAGGCACCTATTGCTAGGTTTTCACTAGGATGATCATTTTTTTAGGACTTTTTTCTGATTTTTATAATTTTTTCAGAACATTTTTGAATACTGAATGCCTTAGGCATAGAATTTCTTTAGATGGAGAATGTTGATTGGTTCTCAGAGCTGTTCTCCTTCAGTCATTGAGAGTTGATAGGCTCCAGAGCCAATAGTAGTAGTGACAACAAAGGGACCCATCCAGTTGGGTTCAAACTTCCCCTTGCATTCTCTATGTGATTGATTTTTAGGATTCTCTCTCAAGACTAGATCACCAACCTGAAATTCTCTATGTCTGACTTTCTTGTTGTAGCCTCTAGACATTCTTTTTTGATATACTCTGAGATGATCATATGCTGCTTGTCTGCGCTCATCTAGTAGTTCAAGTTCTTGCAACCTAGACACTCTGTAGTCATCATTAGTTATGAGACCATGCATTTTGATTCTTAGTGATGGGATTTCAACCTCAATAGGCAGTACCACTTCAGACCCATAAACTAAAGTGAATGGTGTAGCCCCAGTGGGCGTTTTGACACTTGTTTTGTAGGCCCAAAGAGCTAGATTGATCATGAGATGCCAGTCTCTTCCCATTTTATTAACTATGTGGTGTAGAATTTTCAACAAATTCTTGTTGGATGCCTCTACTTGTCCATTCCCTTGAGGATAATATATGGATGACCAATGTTGTGTAATCTTGAATTTAGCACATAAATAATCTAAGTCTTTGTTCTTGAATTGTCCACCATTATCTGTGACTATAGAGTGTGGAATACCATACCAGCATATGATGTAGTTTAGAATGAACATAGAGATTTTCTTGTCAGTTGCTTGAGTCAAAGGGACTGCTTCTACCCATTTTGTGAAATAGTTTGTAGCTATAATAATATGGGTATGTCCATTAGAAGAATGAAGATGTATGGCTCCTATAAGATCAAATGCCTATCGGTGAAAAGGTCATTGTGTAGTAAAGGGAATTAGATCTCTCCCTGGTGCATGAATCAAGTTTCCATGTACTTGACACTTTTGACAGTTCTTAGCATACTTGATAGCCTCTTTTTCCATTTCAGGCCAATAATACCCAGCCCTGATAAGTTTTCAAGCTGGTGTTAAACTGTTGGAATGTGATCCACATATACCATCGTGGACTTCCTCTAATGCACATTGAGACTCTTCTCATCCTAAACATCTAAGGAGTGTACCATCTAGACCTCATTTGTATAGATCATTTCCAATGATAACATATCGAGATGCATTTCAGATAAGGTTTTATTTCTCATACTAGTTGAAGGTATTGGGAATGGTTTGGTCTTGAAGGTAGGAGAAAAGGTTTTTGTATCTAGATAAATCATGACCAAAAATGGTGCAGATCATGCAGGTTTTAGGGGAATCATATGTAGGATAAGATAGTGCTTCCACCAGGAAATCGTAGCGTAACTCATCTTTGGGCTATTGTAGTAGGGATGATAGTGTTGCCATAGCATCAAAAACCTTGTTCTCCAATCTAGGAATTTTCTCAAAGGTGATAGATATGAAATATTTCTTTAGATCATCTACCATGCATTTGTATGGAACTAAATTTTCATCTTTCATTTGATACACATCATTGACTTGGTGTATTACAAGTTGTGAGTCTCCGTGAATGTGTAGCTTTGTTACCCTCCATTCAATTGCTATCTTCATGCCATTAAGAAGGGCTTCATATTCAACAATATTGTTTGTGCAAGGAAACTTTATTCTGAATGCTTTAGGTATTGAGTATCCTTGAGGTGTGATGAACAATATGCCTACTCTAGATCCATTCTATGTATAGGAGCCATCAAATAATAACTGCCATGTTCTAGAAGAGAGATTCATGATAGAGGAATATGGGAATTCCATTTGCATTGGTGTATCATCAAACAATGGTGCTTCAGCTAGTTGATCTGTAATTACTTGTCCTTTGATAGGTTTTCTTTCAACATATTCAATGTCTAATTCACTTAATAGCATCACCCATTTAGCTAATCTACCCGTGAGGGCAGCTTTGCTTAGTAGGTACTTTAGTGGATCAATCTTAGCTACCAAATGTGTAGTATGAGCTAACATGTAGTGTCTCAATTTCTATGATGCAAAGATCATAGCTAGACACACTTTTTCTATCATAGAATAGTTCTTCTCATATGCCACCAATGTTCTACTAATATAGTATATAGCTCTTTCCTTCTTGTCCTCATCATGTTGTGCTAGCAATGCCCACAGTGATGTATTTGTGGCAGAGACATATAAGATCAATGGCTTCCCTTGAATAGGAGGTATCAAAATAGGAGGATTTGATACATATTTCTTGATATTATTAAATTTCTTTTCACATTCCTCATTCCATACAAAAGTCACACCTTTATGTAATGTTTTTGTGAAAGGTTGTGATATGTTTGCTAGCTGAGATATGAAGCATCTGATAGATTGCACCCTCCCTTGTAATGTTCTCATTTGGCCGATATTTTTAGGAGGTTGCATCTCCATGATAGCTTTGACCTTAGCTGGATCAACTTCAATACCCTTCTTTGAAACAATGTAGCCTAAGAGCTTTCTAGAAGTGACACCAAAAGCACACTTCTTTGGGTTTAGTATGAGACTAAACTTCTCCATTCGATCTAGGATTTTGCTCAAATCATTTAGATGTTCAGATCTTATCATAGATTTAGCCAAAGTATCGTCAACATAATCCTCCATAGTTCAATGCATCATGTCATGAAAAATAGACGTCACAGCTCTTTGATATGTAGCACCTGCATTCTTCAAACCAAATGGCATGACATTCCAACAGAAGGTACCCCACACACATGTGAAAGAATTTTTCTCTTGATCCTCTAGAGAAATTTTTATTTGGTTGTGTATGCACCCTAAAATGGTCGCATAGACTTTGGGCCCCCATTCAACAATTTATCAAATCCCTGAATCAATAGTTTCAAAAATCAGTATTTTATCAATAATATCAATTTCCTTGGTCAAATCCTATTTTATCATTTTCGATTATTCCTTGGGCTAACCATTTTATCCTAAAGTCTTTATTTATTAAAAGGAATATTTCCTCCCCTTTTATTAAATAAAAAACCCCCACTTTTCATCTTATCCTAAGTTGCACAAATAAAACATTATTCTTATTTTATAAAAAGAAGAAAAGCACTTTTTGTCTCATATGGACACAAAAGTCAACTCTTATTTTCTCATTGGAGGATATTTGTGCACATGGATTGCTCCTTTTTCAAGCTCCACCCTTGATTAAATATTTTGCCTCTTAATCTCCATGGTCCATTCTTTCTCATTTCCTATAAAATAAGAGCTCTCTTCCTCATTTTCATATGCATTTTTGAATACTAATGTTATGTTGCAGGTTTTCTAGGTCACTTTGGAGCTTTTGAAGATTTGGAGCATTCTTGGCTTTTGCATCTACATGCTATTCTAGTTTCATTTCTTGCATTGTCATGGCATTCATAGCTTCATATTAGCTTAGTTTCTTTTATGCTTTAGATTACTTCATCTAGCTTAAATAGGAGGTTTGGTAATACTTGTTCTTTCATTTCTATAGCATAACTTGTTCTTTCATTTCCATAGCATAGCTTGCATATTTCTTTTCATAGCTTAGCTTGCATTTTCATTCATAGTATAGCATTGCATTACATTTCACTTTGATTCTTGGGGATATTGGCATCCTTGCCCTTGTCTTCATTTGAATCTCTCATTGTGTGGTTGACAAAAAAGGTCATAAGCTTAATAGCTCTAGCTGAGAGCAATCAAATAATCTTGCAACTCCATGCATAAAGAGCTCTAGATCGCTTTCTAAGGTTTCCTATTCATGGATTCCCTTGGATATAATGACTTAGATAAGTGCACCATTTTAGTGTGTACATTTTTGGCACCTACCATGGGGCAGAGCATTATTGTTTTGTCCTTAATTTTATGCATTTTCATCAAATTTTCATCAAATTTTTAGCTTCATTTTGGGCTCTCAGGTTTTTCAATCTCAGATTATCACACAATAGTTTTCCAGTATCCCGCGATAGTTCTCCTGTAGTCGCATGATACTTTACCAGTTAAAAGTATCGCCCTGCTTGAGACATTGTGTCACCCTGTTTGAGACATTCTGTCGCCTACAGTAAAGCGAAGTGTCATCCAGAAATATATTGTCGCCCTGGTATACTAAAAAGTGTCGCACGATATTTCTGGTGACTGTACTATTGCCTGTACCCGACAGTGAGTTGTTTCTTGGTTCTTTCTTGCTGAATTTGGATCTAGTTAGCTTGCTGGTTTAGTTTGTTGTGGTTAGGTAGATTTAATTTGTAGATTTCATTTGGATTTTGGTTTTTCTAACCTTGTAGGGCTAACAAGTTGTGCTTGTAGGTGCTCTCATTGCTTGATCATTTGCTTAAAAGAACGCATGTTAAAGATTCAAATGCACAAGGGCTACTAACAATTTTTGTAGGGCTGCCCAAAGCATAAAAACCCAATCAAGTGCTTGTTGTTTATTTCATTTTCAAGTGTGGCAATTATTAGTTGTTTCATTTCATAAGAACATAATATCTTGTTGTAGGAATTCTTGGGTGGTAGGAGAAGTATGCTCTTCACCCTTGTGGTGAACCAAAAAATCTTGACCCATCTTTGGATTTTGAAAGCAAGAGAGTAATTGAACATTTGCTTGGTGTGTTTGGGAGAAAGCTTTGAGATAGGGGAGTATGGTCTTCACCTTTATGGTGAAAAAAAATCCTTGAATCTCATAAGTTGATCCATTTTTTGTTTAGATCTTTAGAATCCTTTAGTGGGCCTGCTCTTGAGCAATCAAGAGGAATGACCCAAGTGGGGACAAACTTATTGCCGGCTATTCCAACCCACTATAAACTCAAGGCTATCAAGGACACAAAACCTTGGTAGACGTAGTACTTGTCTTCACTTGATGTGAGTACTTGTGGGATTGTGACCATGAGGAAAATGTTGAGCAAGGATGCTTAAGGTACTCTTGTGGCCGTGAGGTCTGTTACTTGCCCCAAGGTAAGGAGTCCCTTTGGGGAGCAAGAGGGGTATTACAAATGGAAGCCCTTACTAAAAACCATAGATAGAGGCCACCCTATTTTGCTGCTTAGCTTCTTGGTGCAAGGATTGATCCAAGTGGAATAACCCAGATCACCCCAAGATTAATCACCATCTGTGTTCCTTTGGTTGTGTCATTGGCACTTCCACGACAAAGCCTATATCTATTGTGGGCAACCACTTTGTGTGAGGCAATGGAGCATCAAGTGTGGACCAAGTTGTTAAGTATTGAGCCATTGTCTTTTTAGGCTAAAAAGTGCTTGAAGTGTTCTCATTGTGATATACCCATGTAAACGTTCTTGCATATTCAACATCTTGGTAATGTTCATAGGATTTTTCAATTTTGATATCACAATTTGTTGTCTTGGCAAGGTTGCTTTTGCCCTTGTTTCAAGTGTTTGAAGACATGTTTGATCACCTACTGTTTGCAAACCTATCAATTTACTGTTGTCATTGTGATTGAAATAAAAAAAACCAACCCTCAAACTGAAATTTGGATCGAATTGCCCTTAAAACTAAGATTTTGACACTCACTGGTCAATAATCGTACGACACTAGAACAGTATCACTCTTTGTCCTGGAAAATATCGCGTGATAGTTCGCCACTGGAAGACTATCACCTCGCTTGCCTGGAAAGTATCACCCGGGCTGCCTGGAAATTATTGCCCTGCTTAACACGAAGTATCGCCTGGTGTGAAACTGTCGCCCTGTTAGCCTGGAAACTATCGCACATAATCAATTTGCTGCCTTGTTATGTCCAGTCTTCCTTGGTCAATCTAGGTCAGATCTTAAGTGCTATGACATGTTGCTCAATATCCAAATGAATTTCAATGGTATCAAATTGCAAAAAATGACTCTTAGTCTTCTTTCTTCCACTTCTCCCATGTCTTCCTAGTCTCCCATTTCCATCCTTTCTCTTCTTTCTTCATGCTTTCTCCTAAACTCTTCATGTCTTCTTGATTCTTTTCCTCTTATTATCTAGTCTACCTTTTTCTATTTCATCTCTTCTATTCATTTCTTCCATGCTTGATTCCTTCTCTTCTACAACCATGAATTTCAACTACCTTGTTATGGAACTTCTCTTGAAAATGGATGATCTTGAACTCATTGCTCAATTCGAAGAATTTTATTCTTCCAATAGTCCTTCTGGATATCTCATGGGTGAAAAACTTAAAGCAAAAATAAAAGAAAAGATGATTGAATTAGATGCCTTTGCTAGGATCATAGACATGATCATATCACGACCTCCTTCTTCCAAACATTCTTCATCATCTAAGTCTTCTCATTCTTCTTCATCTTCCAAGTCTCGCCATGATTCTTCTAGACATTATTTGCATTTTTCATTATCCAAGTCTTTTTCCTCCACTAGGTCTTCACTTTCCTCTTCTTCACAATCTCATTCCTCTTCTACTTCTCCCAAGAGTCTTGCTTCTCTTCCCGAGACATACCATGATGAGCAATATAGTAATCCTTGTGATACCTCTTCTATGAAGAGTGACAAACCCACCTTTGATAACTATGAGGACTATTATGATGGCTATGATGATGAACCATATAGTCATACCTATGAAACCTCTATTCCTAAGAGTCCTCCTCATCGTGTGCTCATGCTTACTAAAGGGTCATCCTATTAGATAGATTGTGATGGTGATCCATATGATTCTGATTTTGAAAGAGACTTTGATGAGTTTTGTGAACAATACCTTGATTATGAGCCATTTACTACTACTAAGGACTATAAAATGCACCGTGCTGATTTGAAACGTAAATATTATAAGTATCCTTCCTCTAAGAACTCTCATGCTAAAAATAAAGATGAAACTCTCGAGCAAGATCATGTTGATGATGAACCTTTTTCTTGTGATGGTCCCCTTCCATCCTCTACTTCCTCCAATACTCGTACCCTTCCTAAAGCTTTCGAGTCTTCCAAATCTTTCACAAATCCTTCATTCAATGAAAGTCCTAATACTTTTCATGTGGTTCCCTATAGTTATCCTCAAGGGTTACCTCTTAAAGAAACTCAAGATAACCTTCACTTGGCTGAAAATACTTTCAATAATGCTAATCCTAAATAGTCTAAGCCTTTATGCACTATAATGCCTACTTTAGCTAGTCCTTCACTATATCTTCCAAAGTCTTCCATACAATTCCAACATGATTCTTTGTCCTTAGAAGTGGCTCCATGTCAAGAGGGCTCTAAAAATGATAACGATAAGAACATAAAGAAAGATCAATATCAAGAGCCCTCCATGTCATCCAATTCTTTTCATGATGTCTCTCATTTGTTTCGTGGTTCTTTTGATCCTCTATGCCCTTTTTCATTCATTCCACCATGTCTTAAGTCTTCTCCTAAGCAAGATCAAGCTACTACTTACACCATTGAGCTTATTGACAATCAAAATAACCTTACCACATTTGCACTTTCCAAAGATGATACTTCCATTAAGGTTATTAAAAATAGTTTTGTTACTTCCGATGTTAAGTCTATTGAAAATCAAAAGAAAAATTATACGCTTATGCTATCCAAAGCTCCTTGTCAAGATCAAAGTCTTCCATCTTCTTGTTCTACCACTCCATGTTCACTTCCACTTTCTACTCTTCCTAAGTCTATGCAAGCTTTGAACAATCCTATCGAAGAAGTTGCTCCTATTCAAGATGTTCATGATTCTATTGTAAATCTTAATGCTCACTCTAAAGATGTTGATGTCCTTGGTTGTCATATAGATGTTGATGAACTTATTGATTATACTTTTGTATCTTCCACATCCATCCTTGGACCTCCTCCACCAATACTAAGGGCTTCACACCTTCCTTCCATCTTGGGCCCTTATGTCCCTTTACCTTCCCTTCCTAACTCTCCTAATTTGTCATCCATCTTGGGTCCTTACGTCCCTCCATCTCCTATCTTTCCTCAAGATCAACATAGATGCATACCCTTGAATCCTTTTCATCCACCCACCCATCTAAACCAGTCATATCATCCTTCTTCTTCCACAAGTCCCAAGTCTTTTGGAAGTAACTTGAATGTTAAAAACAAGAAAAAGAAGAAATACCAGAATCCATAAAAAAAAAAGATCACCATGTCTCCTCTAATCGATATGGAGGCATAAATTCAAAAGAGATATCTAAGAAGAAAACTACAAGACAAGTATGGGTTCCAAAATCCATCACTGATGATATCCTCTCTAGATCATCAAAAAGAAATGAAAATCCTACAGCTATATGGATTCCAAAAACTCTCTTGAAAGAGTCTAATGTTGAGAAACAAGTGAAGTTGACATTCAAGCTTCCAAAGGCTTCCACTTCATCTTTTTCCAAAAACATTCTTCCATTCCATGCGCCTAAACTGCAACCTCTGCTAAACATTCACCATATTCCTTCTCGTATTCCTTCATTCACATTTCCTCCATCCTCTCACCACCCTTCAAGGTGTGTGTTGATGTTGATCTTGCCTTCCTTTCCATCTACCCTTTCACAATCCTTCCATTCATTATCCTTCTACCTTCTATCATTTTTCCTCATTTGCCTATTCTTCCTATCTTTCAACCTCACTCGCTTTACATAAAACTTTATCCTCCATTTTTCTCTTCCATCTTCCTTTCCCTCTCAGTATCTTTGAGCATATCATTTTGAATCCTTGGCATATCATGGTTATCCTTTCAAGGAGCATTATCTAAAAAGCTTGCCTTCTTCCAAAAAAAAATAAAATTCAAAAAATAGAAAATGTGCCTTGGTGGAAACCTAGAAACAGGCACCTTGGTAGCAAAAGTAAAGAGAAATAAATTCATCCTATGGTGAAAACCACTCCCTTGTGGCACTTTGGATAAGTACTGTGATGAAAATCTGGCAATCAGGCATCATGCGTAGTTCTTCTACATATTTCATCCATTCCGTCTTCTCTCTTTGATCTTGACAATGTTGACCTATACACGAACATTTGGCTATCTTGTGAGCTATCTTATGATGATCTTGATTTCATTCCATTTATGTTTAGCCTTCATATTTATTTTCTTGCATTCATTCTACCCTTTCACTATCCTTTTCCCCTTTGTTCTTGATCTAATAAAATAGAGTAAAACACGATGCTATGAAGCCTCTTGACATGTCTACTCTTTTGGACTGCATCCTTTCCCTTTTTTGCATTATGCCTTTGTGACCTTATCCTATGTTGGCCTTTCATTGCTTGTCCAAATGTGCTTTACATGATAATTTTTCCCTAGCTTGGGTACTCTTGAGGAGTTTTCCCTTGAGGATTTCTTCCCTTCATTCTCCTTCATTCTCTTGTCTTCCATCTCTTCCACTAGCTTGCTAATCCTTCTTGTCCTCCACCTTGCAACATTTTGGGACTTCACGATGTGATCTTGCTTGGGAGTTTGATGCCCATTCTATCTGGGGGCATCCTTTGTACATACTTATTGATCTTTAAAAAATCCAAAAAAATGGTATATTGTTAAAAATTCTAAAAAATTGAAAAATGTCATGAAAAAATGATCATCTTAGTGAAAACCTAGCAATAGGCACTTTGATGTATCTCCAAAAAAAATTATATATTCCAAAAAAAAAACCAAAAAAAAAAAAAATGCAATTTTTTTTTTCAAAAAAATAATAAAAAAATCCAAGTGGTGAAAACCTGGAAATAGGCGCCTTGGTAGCAAAAATACAAAAAAATTGAAAAAATCAAAAAATCTGTCAAGGGGTGAAAACTTGGAAATAGGCGCTACTTGAGGCCTTTGCACCCTTGTCTTTTAGCATGCGCTCTCGACACTTAGCCTTTCTCCATCATGCCTTGACTTTGTTGCCTTGGTTGGAATTGGTCTTTGTCTTTGTCTAGGGGGCATCATTGTGTTAGCTTTGGTCTCTAGGATGCATTGGTCTTTAGGACATCTTGCAAATAGTGGTTTTCAACACCACCCCAATTGTGTTTTTCAACACTACCCTAGCATCAAGTGTTTCTCAACACTTATCAGATATCCTACCTATAGTTTAGAATGATGTGATATTTCTCACTAGCAGATGCGATACTCGAAGTTTGACTCTATGACCTACACACACACACACTTAAACACTCGACTCACTAAGACTTGTTTGAATTTGTTTTCCTTGTGAGCTGTCTATGATGATTTCTTTTATGAGTGTTCTCTCCCTATGATAGTTTTCAATGATGCATAGCTAGAAGACTGAGCGCATGAGGACATGTTTTATTGCTTTTTCTGCTTGTGGGTATGTTTTGTTGGTCCTAACTATCATGAGCACTCATGCTTGATCCACTTGACACTAAGGATCTACAAGGTATTATGCTTGACTATTTTATGCGAGTGCATGCTTATAGCCATCTTGACCTTATATCCTGATGCCAGCATAATCTCGCTATAGCAAGCTTAGGTAATCTCACTGCACTAGTCATCTTGACCTACATGTCTTTGGTGCCTAGGTGGGATTCCCACATTCTTATCTGATATAGATCATATTCATATACCCATATTCATACTAGTGTGTATTGTATGATCTTACAATGCTACCAATAAAGCTCGATGATGATTATTAGATGTCTATTGGCATTGTGACCTTGCAAGTCAACCACTTTTCATAGTAGCTTGCATTTCTAGGTTCATGTTAGATTAGTTTTGCATTTTTCATATGGAGAGAGCTCTCGTTCATCTTTCACAGACTTGTTAGTCAAACTACGCTCACTTTTCACTTCTTCCCAATCATGTCTTTCACTTCTTGTCTTTCACATCACATCCTTTTCTATTCCTAGCATTTTGACCTTTTGACCTAATTTTCAAAACACCTCATAATTGTGTAAAAATTGCACCCCTAGCTAATTTCGATTTCTTGGATCCATTTTCAGACTCAAAATCAAAATCCAAGTTAATTTTGATAGTCAAAATTGCATTTCAAAATTTTTCCTTCTTCTGCACAGTTGGCTGACCATTTGAGGCCTGATCCTTCGATCTTCGCTGGGGCATCTTTATTTCTTCATCCCTATCTCTTTCAACCTTCTAGTCTTTCATTCATCTTCATTCACTTCATCTCTCTGAGGTTTGACTTCATCTTTATCCTATATCTTTCCCAGTCAAAATGGGGCATATTTTCACTACTTGATGGTTATTCTATCATCTTTCATCCTCGATTATGATTTCTAGTGACTTGATCAAGTTTATCAATTTGCTGTTCTCCTCTACCTGATTTCGATTCTGATTCTAAGGGGGCAGTACCTATCAGCTTCAATCTTTGATTCAGCTTTATCATTCAGCTCAGCTTGAGATTCTTATTTTGAGACTTGATTATCACTTAACAGCAATGATGTTGATCTTGTCTTTTGATTCTTATCTCTTATTTTGAGACTTGACTATCACTTAAAAACAATGGTGTTGTTCTTATCTTTCAGCTGATTTATTTTTGTCCTGGCGTGTTCCCAGAATGATCACACGTCTGGATTATTTTGTGATCCCAAATCGATCTCACATTGCAATTCTTCTTTGACCACATGTGTTCCTAGAATGATCACACATTAGTCAAAGAGGGGCAAATGTATGCACCCTAAAATGCTCACCTAGACTTTGGGTCCCCATTCAACAATTTATCAAATCCCTGAATCAATAGTTTCAAAAATCAGCATTTTATCAATAATATCAATTTCCTTGATCAAATCCTATTTTATCATTTTCAATTATTCCTTGGGCTAACCATTTTATCCTAAAGTCTTTATTTATTAAAAGGAACATTTCCTCCCCTTTTATTAAATAAAAATCCCCCACTTTTCATCTTATCCTAAGTTGCACAAATAAAGCATTATTCTTATTTTATAAAAAGAAGAAAAATACTTTTTGTCTCATATGGACACAAAAGTCAACTCTTATTTTTTCATTGGAGGATATTTGTGCACGTGGATTGCTCCTTTTTCAAGCTCCAACTTTGATTAAATATTTTGCCTCTTAATCTCCATGGTCCATTCTTTCTCATTTCCTATAAAAGAAGAGCTCTCTTCCTCATTTTCATATGTATTTTTGAATACTAATGTTATGCTGCAGATTTTCTAGGTCACTTTGGAGCTTTTGAAGATTTGGAGCATTATTGGCTTTTGCATCTACATGCTATTCTAATTTCATTTCTTGCATTGTCATGGCATTCATAGCTTCATATTAGCTTAGTTTCCTTTATGCTTTAGATTACTTCATCTAGCTTAACTAGGAGGTTTGGTAATACTTGTTCTTTCATTTCTATATCATAGCTTGTTCTTTCATTTCCATAGCATAGCTTGCATATTTCTTTTCATAGCTTAGCTTGCATTTTCATTCATAGTATAGCATTGCATTGCATTTCATTTTGATTCTTAGGGATATTGGCATCCTTTCCCTTGTCTTCATTTGAATCTCTCATTGTGTGGTTGACTAGCAAGGTCATAAGCTTAATAGCTCTAGCTGAGAGCAATCAAATAATCTTGCAACTCCATGCATAGAGAGCTCTAGGTCACTTTCTAAGGTTTCCTATTCATAGATTCCCTTGGATATAATGACTTAGAGAAGTGCACCATTTGAGTGTGTACAAGTTGTATCCATAAAAACCATCCATTAAAGAATACATCTCAAAGCCTGCAGTCATGTCCACTATCATATCAATATTTGGTAATGGAAAATCATCCTTAGGGCATGCCTTGTTTACATATCTAAAATCTATGCATACTCTTATAGATTTGTTTGGTTTTGATATTGGAACTATGGTAGAGATCCATTCTACATAATCAATAACTTAGATGAATCCGGCTTTTAGTAGTTTCTCTAATTCAGCTTTGACCAAGAGTGCAACATGTGGATGCATCTTTCTCAATTTTTGCTTAACAGGTTTGATGCCTGGAGCTATAGATAAATGGGGCATTATAAGATCAGGATCCAACCCTAGCATATCTAAATATTTCCATGCAAAGTTGATCTTTTTCTCTATTAGGAATGTAGTAAATGTTTTATTTTCTTCTTTTGATAAGGATTGTGCTACATGGATCAACTGTGGTTCTTCTACTGTGCCCAAGTTGATAGATTGAGTGGGCTCAATCAGTACTGGAGATCTATCCTATAAATGACTCGGAAGGACATCAAATATCTCATCCTTAGGCACCTTAGAGAGGTTTTCACCTTCGGATATGTATTTTATTTTTACTTTTGTAGGTTCTGAGACTTCCACAAAGTGGTTTTCACCCTCATAACTCTTTTGATTTTGATTTTTATTCTTATTCTTTTGACTAAGATACTTGATGTTTGACTTCATCATACTAACGCTCATTTCACTGATGGAAGTCATCATAGGCTCAACTGCATTGAGGTATCAAGAAAGGGCATAGTCATTTGGAAAGGTATAGATACCTTGGTTCATATTCGTGGAGGTTTGGTCAAGAAGTTTGGGATGTTGGATAGTCAGTGGGGAAGGATTAAGAAATGGTGTTTACGGATATGGATCTATCATCATTGGTCCTGACTTGACTCTTGAGTTTGAAGGTGATATTACAACTCAAATTGTTCAATTCACGAATAGGCTCAACGTCATTGTGGGAGTCCACTTCAGCCATAGGTGGATCAGACTCTCTAAGTTCATCATTTTGCTCTAGACTTACATTGGGTTTAGGTGCATATTGATGAATAACATCAATATTTTTTTCTATGATAAGCTCATCTTCCTCTGGAATGACTCCCCATTCATAGTCATTTGATTCCTTATCTATGCCTCTAGGAAATCTGAGAATATGTGTGAAATTAGGGTAGATTCCCCAAGAAGGGTTTCTTTCTGATTCAAATTTGAATTCATACTCATGAGAGTCTGTCTCAGAATCACTACTGTATCCCAAGTGTTCAGCTATTGTGAGAGATTTACCTTTTTCTTTCTTAGTAGTAGGTTCTTTTGTATTTACCACATTGATATTCTCCTTAGGTTCATCCTTAAGGAGGTCTAGTATTTCTTTAGGCAAAAGCTCATAAGGAATGAGCTCATCAGTGGTGTCTGAATCATCACTGTCAAATTGTTGTGTTTCTTCCTTTAGTTGAATTTCTATTGATGGTTCAATCTATTCTAAGACATGTGGAGAGTCTTTGCTAAGATAGAAAGGCTTCTTCTGATATCCTAGACCCGTTGTATTCTTATTTGTTTGGCCATGGTGGTCAAGAGGTGATAGAAGACCTTTACCTTGTAGTCCTAGAGGTCCTTTTCCAGTGTATCCCATTTTTGTGATCAATTTGTCTCCTGGTCCATATGACTTATGAGGAATTTGTCTTGAAGTGGAGGCACATTTCTAGACTAATTGGGATTGAGACTCATCCTTGTATAACCATGCAAGCATGACTTCTTCTTCCTCAAACTCTTGTTTAGATACTTGCTTTGTGACTATTGGAGATTTGCCACCAGGCCAGTACTGACTGCATGTTTGTCATTGATGACAACATATGGAAAGTAGCATGCATGGAAGTCTTATGTAGTAAGCTTCCAGTATATGAAGCATGGACATGATATCAACATGATATCGTGGGCGCAGAGGTTAACTATTAGTACAGACAGTTATATAGCAGCTAGTGTCAACAGTGTTCCTGACAGAGTAACATGCAGTGTTTTGTGTATGGTTGTCCATATAGTTATCATGGAGCCTTGCACGCTTGGATATATGTTGTAGAAATGTTAGTGATGTTTTAGTTATGGATGCATAGTCTGTTGATGAGTAGAAGTGAAGTTATGCAGTCGCTATTCGCCAGCAGTAGTTTCATGTGTTTATTCAGGAGAGTTGACAGAGATTTTATTGGTTCTTGAGTTGCACCTATCTTCAGGGTATGCACCCTTGGAGTTAAGCTTGGAGAAGTGTTATTGATGTTTAGTTAAGAGTGCATGAGTTAATTCAGCTTACAGAGAAAGTTCCAGTTGTTTTGGTAGAGCCGATAGTGTGTAGCGTGCGTCTACAATTATCTTGTTAGACAGGTCACAGAATGAGTTGCGTGCATAGTAGAGCTGACATAATGTTTATTGGAATTGTTTATGATTTCTCTAATATGATTTCAAGGTGTTTCTAATAGGCTAACTTCATTATATCATTTGGAGGAAATATATTTATAGGTAATCATTTGTGATTGCTGAAGTGTGGTTCATGGTTGATTAAGTAGAGCAGAGTAGAGTGTGCAAAGTGTTGAACCATCAGAAGAAGGTCTATGTGACCAAATAAAGTACTTGTGCTATTCATTGGAACTGATCCAGACAACAGGTCAAAGCGTAATTCACCAAGATCCAGATATAGTGTGTATCTATTATTCAGAAGGTTGTAGCCTTCGCCCCTTTGAGCAGTGAGCCCTTGGACAGTGCGTCCTCTCCCCTAATAGGGACAATTGTAAAAGACTCCTAACTGGGTCTGACCCTTGACTAGGTCTACTGTACTTAATATATTGTAAAGCTACCCCTAACAGGGTAAAGGATCTTCTAACAAGGATCATTATACACTAGTACAAAATATTAGTGGGTATCAAGTCCCACCGGGGTTTTTACCTATTTAGGTTTCCCCATAACCAAAATATTGATGTTGTGTTCATGTGTTATTTCATATTATTTATGCTTTATGTTTAAGTATACTTAATTGGATAAAGAATTGAATCTTGTAGATAACTGATTCACCCCCCCTCTCATTTATCTCTTGGCACTACTCCTAACAATTACTATCAGAGCCAAGTGCCTCAGAGAGAAAGTTTAACAACTCGAGGTTGATTAGATGGCATACTTCAGGAAAGAAAATCCTAAGTTTGATGGAGAGAATTATCTTGATTGGAAGAACAAGATGGTGACCCATTTGCAGTGCATTGCTTTTGAAGTTTTTGATGTGACTATCAAAGCAGCCAAGATTCCTACCTTAGAAGACCTTGCAAAGGATGATGCTACTGATAGACAAAAGGAATTGTTTCATCAGAATGCTATAGCTAAAGAAGCTCTTATTAGCGCCCTATCTGATGGTGAGTTTTCAGAAATAAAAAAGGTAGATACAACCCACAAAATATGGAAGCACCTATAAGACATATTTGAAGGAGACAAACAAGCAAAGGATGCATGCAGAAAGACATGGAAGAAAAGATACAATGCATTAGAGATGCTGCCTAAAGAAAATATCATAGCTTACAATCAAAGGATAAATGAAGCAGTTGTTGGAATCAGAAATAATGGTGGAGAGATTTCAGAGGAAGATATTATGGACAAGTTGATGACTACTCTTACTCCAAAATATGAAAGCAAGATCAACATCCTTGATGAGACCATGGAGCTTACATCAAATTTCAAGAGAGATACCTTGATCAGCAAAATCTCAGCTTTTGAGATTTCAAGATTGAAGACAGAACCAAAGAGTGAGACAACCTTCAAAGCGACAATTCATGGTAAGAAATCTGCAAACACTTCTAGTAATTTTGATGATGATGATGAAGAGAAAACACTAGATGATTTCATTGCTATGATTTCCAAAAGAGAAAAGAAAGGAAAAGGAAAATATGAAGGTCAATTACCATTTAAGTGCTTTTCATGTAATAAGATCGGTCACTTTGCATCTAAGTGTCCTACTAGAGCTAGAAAGTTCAAAAAGGATTACAAGCCTAAGTACTCTAAGGAATGCTACTATGCTGGAGATGGAGTTTCAGATGATGAATTAGGTGAAGAAGAAATTGATTCATTGCTATTGTAGACAAAATGAATAATAAGACAGTTCATGAAGATAAGAAAGAAAATCAAGAGCTAGCATTGATTTCACAAGCTGAAATAAGGATAGACTGGATTATAGATAGTGGTTGTTCACATAACATGACAGGTGACAAAGGCAAGTTTGTTCATCTAGACAAATACAATGGTGGTACGGTTAGATTTGGAGATAACACTCCTAAACCCATAGTTGGTAGAGGAGCCATCACCTTGGATGGAAATAATAGTACTGATGATGTTCTCTATGTTGATGGTTTGAAACATAACCTTCTCAGTGTTGGACAGTTACTTGGAAAAGGTTATCAGTTGGAGTTCAAAGATGACAAATGTACCATTAACAAAAAGGATGGTGTTATGATTGCATTAGGCTCAAAGATAAGAGGTAATGTTTTTCAACTCAATTTAGAAGCAAGTTGTTTTATTGCTAAAGTTGATGACAGTTGGTTGTGGCATAAAAGACTATGTCATATCAATTTTGATAACATAGTAAAGATAAGAAATGTTAAGGCAGTAAGAGATCTACCTAGCATAGAAAAGCCAGTTGATACTATATGCAGGGAATGTGTAATGGGAAAGCATGTGAGAAATTCATTCAGGAGCAAGCATAATTTAGTAGAGAACAAGTTGGATTTGATTCATAGAGACCTATGTGGTCCAACTCAAACAAGATCTTACTATGGTGAAAGGTACTTCATTTTGTATTTTGATGATTATACTAGGATGATGTGGGTTGCGTTCTTGAAAGATAAGTTAGAAGCTTTTGAGAAGTTCAAAATATTCAAAGCTAAGGTTGAGAATGAATCTGGACTAAAGATAAAATGTTTGAGATTGGATAGAGGAGGAGAATTCACCTCTGATAGATTCTATGAGTATTGCGAAGAACATGGCATAAAGAGACAATTAAGTGCACCTAGAACCCCTCAGTAGAATGGAATTGTAGAGAGAAGGAATAGGATCATTCTTGATATAGCGCACACCATTATGATAGAAAGAAATTTGCACACACCTATTGGAGAGATGCGGTCAATACAATAGTCTATACTATCAATAGAATTCAATTGAGGCCAGTCGCTGACAAAACACCATATGAGCTATGGTTTGGTAATGTTCCCAGAGTAAAATACTTTAGAATCTTTGGAAGCAAGTGCTACATCAAGAGCGATGAAGCAGTAGGCAAGTTTGATGCAAGAAGTGATGAAGGTATTTTTCTTGGTTACTCTACTAAAAGTAAAGCTTATAGATGTTTACATTTAAGATTGAAAAAGATCATAGAAAGTGCTCATGTAAAGATTGATGAAAAGTTTATGGTTCAAGAAAGATATCATGATTACTCACCCATGATTGAAGAAGAACATAGAACCTCCACTGGTGAGACAGTTATTGAAGAAATATTTGACAGTATTGATGTATTATTCAATGACCCTAAGACAAGTGAAGGAAATACTCCTAAGGCTAATGAGTTAGCATCACCTAAAGTTCCAAAGTTTACATCAAAAAATCATTCCAAGGTAGACATCATTGGAGATTAGAGTGGCAAAGTCTTAACAAGATCACAAGCAAAGAACTCAGCTAGCAGTGAAGCGGTATGTTTACTATCTCAGATTGAACGTTTAAGTGTTGAAGATGCTTGTAATGATTCAGATTGACATGATGCTATGAAAGAAGAACTTGATCAAATTATTAAGAATGACACTTGGGAACTAGTCCCAAGACCCAGTGACAAGAATGTGATTGGAACAAAGTGGATATTCAAAAACAAGATAAATGAAGATGGTACAGTAGTAAGAAATAAAGCAAGATTAGTATGTAAGGAATATGAGCAAAGAGAAGGCATTGATTAATCAGACAAATTTGCACCTGTGAGTAGATTAGAAGCTAGTAAGTTGCTTCTAGCCTATGCTATAGTAAAAAACTTCAAAGTTTATCAGATGGATGTCAAGTCATCATTCCTAAATGGAGACTTGAAAGAAGAAGTATACATTGAGCAGCCAGAAGGATTCAACTTATCAAACATACCTGATATGGTATTCAGATTGAAGAAAACCCTCTATGGAATTAAACAAGCCCCTAGAGCATGGTATGAGAGACTAGATGGATACTTAACAAAGATTGGATTCAAGAAAGGAGCAACAGATTATAATCTATTCATTAGAGAGACATTTGAAGGTTTGGTACTTGTAGCTATATTTGTTGATGACATTATCTTTGGAGGTAATGACAAGCTTAGTGCTGAATTTGCCAAAGAAATGCAGAATGAGTTTGAGATGAGTATGATTGGTCCTATCAAATACTTTTTGGGACTAAATGTGCAGCAGACAGAAAAATGAATCTTTATTAATCAGTCAAAATATGTGAAAGAGATACTGAAGAAATTCAAAATGGATGATTGCAAGCCAGTAGGAACCCCTATGATCATTGGATGCAAGCTTACAAAAGAAGATGACTCACCAGTAGTAGATATAACATTGTATAAGTCTATGATTGGTAAACTCATATATCTTACTCAGACTAGACCTGATATTTCCAATGCAGTTGGCATAGTTGGAAGATTTACAGCAGAACCTAAACAAAGTCACCTCATGGCAGTAAAAATAATATTCAGATACTTGTAGGGCACTGTAGATTATGGTCTATGGTATCCTAACTCAGAAAATGTTGAGCTTCATGTGTACACTGATGCAGATTGGGTAGGATGTGTTGATGACAGAAAGAGTACATCAGGTGGAGCAGTGTTTCTTGGTGATAGACTTGTCACTTAGACAAGGAAGAAACAAAATTGTATTTCTCAGTCAATAGCAGAAGTGGAGTATGTTGTAGTAGCCTTGAATTGTTCTACAATTGTTTGGATCAAGCAGATGATAAAGGATTTTGGAATTCAGATTGATTATCCTATTTTTATTCACTGTGATAACACTAGCACTATCAATATGTCAAAGAACCCTGTGATGCATGCAAAGACAAAGCACATTGAGATAAAGTATCACTTCCTAAGAGATAAAGTGGTAGAGAAAGAAGTCAAGTTGGACTATGTGAGTACTAAAGATCAGTTGGCAGATATATTCACAAAGCCCTTACCTAAAGATACTTTTAAGTATCTCAGGGAGAAGTTGGGAGTAATTCCCTTCCTTGATTCTACTTAGAAGAAAGAAGGAAAGGCATCAATCCTTAGGGACTGATGGAAGGCTGACTACTCTACCTTAGGAGTAGTACCGGTACTTAAAATGAATGGTGCCCTTTGCTATTGATGTCAAAGGGGGAGTAATATATAGAGTCATGAAAAATAGAAGCAAAAAGAGGAGTAATATACTTAGGGGGAGCATCATTTAGTTATGACAACAATACAGTTGAGGAAATGGAGAATATTAGAAAATATTGCAGCAGATGGAGGATTCATCTTTGGGGGAGTTTTGAAGAGGAAATGGAGAATGTTATAAAAGAAATGTTCATTTGGGTTGGTGGTGGTTTTTCATTCCACATGTTTCCATCAATGCCAAAGGGGGAGATTGTTGGAGATTTGCCAGCAGGCCAGTAGTGACTGTATGTTTTTCATTGATGACAACATATAGAAAGTAGCATGCATGGAAGTCTTATGTAGTAAGCTTCTAGTATATGAAGCATGGACATGATATCAACATGATATCATGGGTGCAGAGGTTAACTATTAGTACAAACAGTTATATAGCAGCTGGTGTCAACAGTATTCCTAACAGAGTAACAAGCAGTGTTCTGTGTATAGTTGTCCGTATAGTTATCATGGAGCCTTGCGCACTTGGATATATGTTGTAGACATGTTAGTGATGTTTTAGTTATGGACACATAGTTTGTTGATGAGTAGAAGTGAAGTTATGCAGTTGCTATTCGCCAGCAGTAGTTTCCTGTGTTTGTTTAGGAGAGCCAGCATAGATTTTATTGGTTCTTGAGTTGCACCTATCTTTAGGGTATGCACCCTTGGAGTTAAGCTTGGTGAAGTGTTATTGATGTTTGGTTAAGAGTGCATGAGTTAATTTAGCTTACAGAGAAAGTTCTAGTTATTTTGGTAGAGCTGACAGTGTGTAGCGTGCGTCTACAATTATCTTGTTAGACAGGTCCCAGAATGAGTTGCGTGCATAGTAGAGCCGACATAATGTTTATTGGAGTTTGTTATGATTTCTCTAATATGATTTCAAGGTTGTTCTAATAGGATGACTTGATTATATCATTTGGAGGAAAGATATTTATAGGCAGTCATTTGTGATTGTTGGAGTGTGGTTCATGGTTGATTAAGTAGAGTAGAGCAAAGTGTGTGAAGTGTTGAACCATCAAAAGAAGGTCTATGTGACCAAGTAAAGTACTTGTGCTATTCATTGGAACTGATCCAGATAGCAGGTCAAAGCATAGTTCACCAAGATCCAGATATAGTGTGTATATGTTATTCAGAAGGTTGTAGCCTTCGCCCCTTTGAGCAGTGAGCTCTCGGACAGTGCATCCTCTCCC
Source organism: Chamaecyparis obtusa (assembly GCA_027943335.1). Taxonomy (NCBI): domain Eukaryota; kingdom Viridiplantae; phylum Streptophyta; class Pinopsida; order Cupressales; family Cupressaceae; genus Chamaecyparis; species Chamaecyparis obtusa. The sequence continues at coordinate 1,104,007 of BSBK01007314.1, forward strand.
CTAACAGGGATAATTGTAAAAGACTCCTAACAGGGTCTGACCTTTGACTAGGTCTACTGTACTTAATATATTGTAAAGCTACTCCTAACAAGATAAAGGATCTTCTAATAAGGATCATTATACACTTGTACAAAATATTAGTGGGTATCAAGTCCCACCAGGGTTTTTACCTATTTGGATTTCCCCATAACCAAAATATTGGTGTTGTGTTTAGGTGTTCTTTAATTGTGTTTATGCTTTATATTTAAGTATACTTAATTGGATAAAGAATTGAATCTTTTAGATAACTAATTCACCCCTCTCCCCCCCCCCTCTCAATTATCTCTTGGGACTATTCCTAACAAAAGCTTCCATTGAATATGACTTGGGACTCTTTAGCATTGGGTTTCACTTTGTCTGAAGGTTGTCCATAAGATTTTGGGGACAATGGGAGAAAGGTGACGGATAAAACTAGTTCCATTGTGTATTCTCCCATGCCCTTGTCTTTGATTTTGACCTCTTGTGCAACGTCTTCCATCTTGGATGTAGATGCAATATCTATTTTCTTAGTGGAAGATTCTCTCTTATTAGGAACAAGTTTGTCAACACTTTCTTTCAACACATTGCAAGTTGTAGATATGTCAGCTGGAATGGTTACCTCTACTCCTTCATAAGGAAATTTCACACATTGATGGTATGTAGAAGGAATAGCTCACATTTCATGTATCTAGGGTCTCCCTAGGAGAATGTTGTAAGCCAAAGGTAGATCAAAAACTTGACATGTGATATCTCTTATAATTGGACTTGTTTTGATAGGTAAGACAATTGTTCATTTGGAAGCTCTCTCTTGTTCATCATAAGCTTTGATAGTTATCTTCTTTTTAGGATCAATGGAAGCTTCTGATAATCTTAGTTGTATGATCAAGTTGTAAGAACAAATGTTTAGACCAGTGCCTCCATCTATCAACAGGCATTTGACTCGACAGTTTTGGATCAAGACCTCAATGTGCAAGGGCTGGTTATGTGGATGACTCAAGGAGTTATCATCTTCCTCTAAAAAGGAGATATTCCTGGGAGACGTCAGATGGCCAACCATAGTCTGGAATCTATCTAAATCAAGGTTGTTAGGAACATTGGATCTGAGTAGAGCTTTATCTAGGATGGCTCTATGAGCTGGAGATATCCAAAGTAACTCAAACATGGATATTTTTGCAATGGTATGCTGGAGTTGTTGGACAATACTGTATGACTTTGGCCTCGTGTCTTTAGGATTTGATGATTTAGAGGCAGCCCTCTATTTAGAAGCAGATGAAAGATTAAAAGGCATCTTAGGGACATTGGATGAATTTGAGATTTGTCCTTGTAGATGTGCTTGAGCTTGTGATTGAGTAACTACATTTTCTGATTGATTATCTCTATCTTTTCACACAATGGTGATGACATTGCAATGTTCAGATAAGCAAGGTTCCACCATGTTTATGACAACATTGTTTCTAGAGTAAGCATAATTGACTTTAGCACCCATGTTAGGCTGAGAAGATGAATCTCCTTGACCATGTTTTGGAAATGGTTCCGTGAATGCTATATGATCATTATTTCTCTTATGGTTGTCAATTACAATTTCTCCATTATCAATCTTGTCTTGTATGAGATGCTTCAAGCGTATGCATTTATTGGTTTTATGACCCTTATTTTGATGGAAATCATAGAAATTGGTCTCTTTCCATGATTTGGGTTTAGGTTCAGGATCAAATGGTCAGATCTCAGGCAATGTGATAATTTTGTTGGCCAACAGAGATTTCATGGTGGACTCTAAGGATTCTCCAAGAGGAGTAAACTTGTGTTTAGGATCTGTAGCCCAAGGTTTGTAGTTAGATGGCTTCTTGTTTGATTCTATTGCTTTTACCTCTGAGGCTTTGATGGCTTGGGTACCAATAGTGAGATTGAAAGAGGGTGCCTTAGATGGGTTACTGACATTGTCAACAACATTGTCCGTGACGATGCCTTTATTCTTGTTCCAATTTTTGTTCTTATCTTTGGAACTAGATCCAAATTCATACTTCTCTTTTTGGAGTGATATGTCCCCTTTCTTCACAATGACTTTCTCAATTTTGATTACATTATCTACCATCTTATTGAAGGATGTGTGATCTTGCATTTGTAAAGGGTAGTTGATTTCTGGAACAAGATTGTTGATGAAAATTTCTAGCTTCTCTGTTTCTAGAATGGGTCTAGCATATAGAGAAAACTTCTTCCTCCATCATTTGAGGAAAGTCAAGAATCATTCTCCTAGGTATTATTTCAGATTACAAATGTTGATCATGGTGATTGGATGTTTGATGTTGTAAGAGTATTGTTGATATAATAACTTGATTAACTCCTCAAAAGTTTTGATTGTTTGAGGCATTTTTGAGAACCAATGAAAGGTTTCTCTTCCTAGAGATCAAGGGAAAAGATGCATTAAGTAGGTTGGTTCATGCATGAACTCCATGGATTGAGTACATAATTCCTTGACATGATCTTGGGGATCAGAGTTTCCATTGTATTCGTCATATTTAGGCATTTCCACTCTCTTCAGGAATGGTGGCATGTACAAGTCTTTATCAAATGGAAAAGGACATAGAGCCTCCATGGAGAACTCTTTAGGTTCCTTCTCTTTTTTGAGTTTGTTGAGCTTGAATTGCATGGCATGCATCTATTTCATCATAGCAGTAATAGGAGTTTTTTCCTCTTAAGTAATGATATCTTCAACATTAAAGTTAGGAGGAAGTTTAGCTCCTTATTGAGCTAACTCTAGAAAGTATGCCTCTTTGTCTTCCTGCAAGAAATGCCTCATCATTTTCTTGAAGTTATCATCGTTTTGATATTGGGCAATTTCAGAAGGTGTGGGTTCTTGATCTGCACCATGTTGAGATTGGTGCCCTTGGGAGCCTTGGTTTACTCCTCCTTGAGACATAGTGCTATTGTGAGGACTGTTGGGAATTGATTTAGGTGGGGTCGATTGATGACTTGCGTGAATCGATACAGGAGGGGTGACATAACCACCTTTCAAGAAAAGATTGTGAAGAACATCTTCTGCAAAGAGATTTGTGTCGTAGGGTTGATGAAATGTCTCAGCAATCACAAAAGATGTGGCTGAAGAGAGCTTGGGTTTTTCTCTTTGTTTTTGCTGTGATGAAGCTCTAGTTTCCACCATTAACCTTGGGTGAAGCAAAAGAGCAAGAATAAGACAACTGAAGAATGAATTGATTCAAGAAGATTGAATGACACAACCTTGTCAAAATTGGATTGATTGAATATTAGATTGTATGTAAATGAAGGATACTGTGCCCTAGTAGTATGGGTAGACATCCAAAAGATGGCAGACATGAGCTCACAACAGTTAATCGTTTTGTTGAAGATTGAATTGAAGATGATTTTAACAAGGTTTTGACACAAGATGAAAAAGATTCAAATTGATAGATCAGAAGGCTAGATTAGACTCAAGAGACCACTTTTTGGAAAATAATTAGATTCTTTTTGGTTTCTACTCTGTTCCTGACATAATGATTTTTTTGACAGAATCTGGAAGTAGGCTGTAAAAACTAGATTTCTGGCAATTTTGGCAAGTTTCTGGCAAATTTTCAAAAATTCTCACATGAGTTTCTCCAAGCTTGTATGAGTCTGGGTAAGGTCTAGCATGACAGTTGAAAGGACTCGTACAATAATTGCAAAGCTAGTACGATAGTTGACAATAGTTTTTTGATTTTTTGCTTGTGATTTCTGACAAAACTCGTACGACAATGTACTGATTCTCGTACGACAATATGATGGTTTTGGCATGACAATAGGTCAAAACTCGTATGACTTTCTGATATTTTGGGATGACTATGGACTCTAGAAAGGAATTTTGCTTCAGATTTTGCAATTTTCTTTTAGTTTTCAAAATCAATTTGTTTGTAAGATTTTCTCTATCTTGGTTTACAGATTCATGTAATAGTTTGGGATTGTTTGGCTTCAAAGGACCAAGTAGATAGAAAACACACAGAACAAAAAGCAAAGGGAAGAAATCAAACATCTCAAAATAATGAACAAGGGCAAAAGAAACCTTGTGCATGAACAAGCAATAGTGACTTATTGTGCTAATCCCTAGGAATGCTACTTGTGTATGTTCTCAAAAGTTTTCCAATAACATACATAGTCCTAGAAAATGAAAAATTGGCCTTGCTAAGGTGTTTAGTAATGGTCTGACTCTACAACTTTTGTGATCTCAAGAGGGCGAACTCTAATCCAAGCGCACCGAGGTTTTGACATAGTCTGAGAATTTAATCAATTAGGAGCTGCTAGGGAGATTTGATAGCCCAACAAGAGACCACACTTGTGGAGATTTCTTCCACAAAGACATTTATATAGCGACTGTTGCTACCATGATGAAAATGGCTATTACTACTTGAGGTTCCATCCACATGGTTGACCCAATAAAGGGAATGTCCACTACGATCAACCCTCTCTAAAGGTGACTCACAAAAGATACCACATGGGGACTTGGTCCAGATCAAAAGATTTGGGTTTCTGATACTACCCAAAAAGGGAGTAGAGCATAATCCTATAACCTTATCACTTTTACCCAAACATAGCAAATAGATCAATCTGACATGCTAAGACTGAAATTATCTCACCAAGGCTTGTGATGTCAACAACGATGTCTACCGAGCTCTCTAAGAAGGACCAAGAGAGAATGTACCCATCAAAGTTGAGGACCAAACCAAGTAGAACGTGAGATAATCATAGTATCCTCCCTACCTACAAGGGGATCTATCATCAAGAAGAGCTTCACATGCATAAACAAGCGAATGAAGCCCACTCCCTCAAGATCATCCACAAATAGTGTTCATAGGGCCTATTTACTATGTGTAACAGATATGCAAAAAGTAAATCTATGTTCGTTTTATAGCCAAAAATTGAAGTCTGTGATATGAAAGTAGGAAAAGTCACTCAAACTCGACACCTGGGAGTTCATTTTATGTCCCAAAATGAAGTGTTATTAGATGCAATAGAATACCTAAGTTCCTCGCAACACGCTTAGTAATTTTACCTATTTTGCAATTTTGTTGCGCTTTTCCAATCAGAATCAACAAGTACCAATTAGAAATAGAATATCTCAATTGTTCAGGTTAGTTGTTAGTCCAAATCCAAAAATCAAATCTGGAAAAGTGCCTGAAAATCTAAAATGACAATTGAAATTCTGATGCCAAAACTCGTATGACAATCTGTTACCTCCCATACAATAATCTAAAAACTCGTACGATAGTGGGTATATGCCCACATGACAAAGTAGCTCCCAAATGATAATGTGTAAGAACCGGTATGAGTCTCGAAAACATCGACTATCATACGACAGTCAAGGGGTTTTGGTATGACTTTTTGACAAAACTCGTATGAAAAATGTATGGACAAAAATGAAAAATCATAGTTTTGACCAGAAAATGATAGAAAATTGATAGAAATTGTTAGAAAAGAAATGGAAACCCATTTCAGGGCCCCACGGTGGGTGCTAGAAATGTGTGTAAAAATTATATCTAGTTGTGGACACAACACTTCAGTAAAACATTAGAGGTTAGCAAAATCAAAATTTGCAGATAAATGAAACTAAGTTAACCAGGTGATTTACTGCCTTCTAGTAGGTGCGAGTATGGTATTCTCAGATTAGACCGAGATCAGTGATGATGCAACACCTAAATGAAGGATTTAAATGATTGAAAGCAATGAGATATGAATGCAGATTAATCCATTTTTTTGGATTTTTGATGCAATAAGATGAAAAAATGTATTAGTCTAATCTAGAATAAATTGAAATGATATGCAAATTATTCTAACAATGATATGAATTGACATGAAAAACTATACAAATCTATGAAAAATTATGAATGATCTCACAAAGTCGCCTATTCGCAAAAGCTTGATTCTTCGTATGCAATTTCACTAGAGTAATTGTGCAAATTTGAGAGATGTAATTGTGAAGAGCTGAGTCTTGATTTTATAGAAATTCAAGACTTGAGGATACATTGAGAAAAACCATAAATCACTCTTGATGAACTCAGGTTGATTTTTGAGTCAACAAGAAATTAGAAATAGATCAACTCACAAAATCATGCAAAAACAACTTTTTAACTTAAATCAGAAGTTTAGATTAGCTTTCAACTCAAAATAGATGTTGAGTTTCAAAAAGATAACAACTTTAATTGATTTTCTGATTTAAAGTTTAACTGCTCCTTCAAATGTGCATAGATAATTATGAATTAATTAAATAAATAAAGTGATTTATCTTCAACTTAACTGATTTTTAATTTAAAACAATTGATTTATGGGTTAATCAATTATTAAATCAAATTTTTATTCAAAAACTATATCATTAAACACTGACAACTGACATTAATTAATTAAATAAGAATTTAATCAATTAGTCATAAGATTTTTGATTTATTGTCAAAATTAAATAATACAACTTAGGAATAACTATAATTAAATCTAATTAAATAATTAAGTGGCAGAACTAAATTAATTAATTAAATATTTAGAATATTTAATTAATCAAACTTTAGGATAAATATGATTTATCACCAAATAGTTATTCAATCAAAGATAATTAGGATAAAGTAGGAATATTTAAGGAATATTCCCCGATGCAAAATTAGGATAATCAATTAGGGTTTTGATAACTTGGTGTGTAGATGTGCCTTAGGTTAGGACGTTGATGTCGATTTTGTTCGAATTGTTGATGTAAGAGGTTAATGAACCTATACCCCATTTTTGGGGTATTACAGTCATTAGTGCCATCAAAGGTGCTGGTGGATCATTAACTAGTGAAGAAGTGGTAAGTAAAATTCTGAGAACTCTTTCATCCAAGTATGCTATTCGAGTATATTCTATTCAGGAATTGAGATCCATACCGAATAATGTTGTTACTCTTGAAGCCTTAATTGGTAATATGGCTACATTTGAGCTTAGCAATTATGATAATAGTCTGTCGACTATTGAAATTGCCTTTAAATCATCTTAAGTATTGGAACTTCAAGAAGAGAGAGATAAAATTTTAGTAGTTGATGTGGAAATGAACATGACAGTTTCCTAACCGAAGATAAAGAACAAGAAGAGATGGAAGAATTGTTGGCTAAGAGACTACCGAGAGGTAAAGGAAAGTATAAAGGTAAACTGCCCTTGAAATGTTTTAATTGCAACAAGATTGGCCACATTGCATCTAGATGTCTTGATAATGATAGAAATAATAAAAGTGATCAGGAAAAATGACACTGAAGATTTAGAGACTGCAAGGATAAAGGAAAGAAGTCTTGCTACCTAGCTGAGGAAGGTGTAACCGATGATGAATCTAATGACATAGAAGAAAGTTATGAAGTTGTCTATGTTGCTATGAAGGAAGATTTAAATGAAGAGAAGTATGAAGATGAAAAAGCCCTTATTTCTCATGTAAGTAAAACTAACCCGTGGATCATTGATAGTGGATGTTCACATCACATAATTGGTGATATTGATAATTTTGAGAGTTTGGAAGAGTATGATGGAGGATTTGTCAGATTTGGCAATGATGCTCCATGTCCTGTAAAAGGTAAAGGATCCATTATATTGAATGAGAATATCATATGTGATGATGCTTATTGGGTTAAAGGAATAAACTACAATTTATTGAGTGTTTCACAATTGAACAATACTGGCCATGTCTGACTAGAGTTTCAAAATAGAAAAGCGAAGATCTATGGTACTAATGGAGATTTGATTGGAATTGGTGAACAATCAAAAGTTAATTTATTTTATCTTGATACTGTTGCAAAGAGTTTATTTCTTGTTAAAGTTGAAGATGTTTGGTTATGGCATAAAAGAATCTATCATGTAAATTTTGACAACATGATTAAGGTAAGAAAAAAGAATAGAGTCAGAGGTCTCCTGAAATTAAGTAAACTTGATAAAGTGATGTGTAAGGAATGTCTGATTGGTAAGATGACAAAATCAAGTTTCTCAAGAAAGTCTTACTCATTTAATGGTATTTTGGAATTAGTTCATATTGACCTTTGTGGTCCTATGAAGATACAAAGCTATTATGGAGATAAGTATTTCATTTTGTTTGTTGATGACTATTCAAGAATGATGATGGTTATGTTTCTAAAAGAGAAGTTTGATGCATTCCAAATGTTCAAGTGGTATAAGGTAAGAGTTGAAATGGAAACAGGTAAACATATGAAATATTTAAGATCATATAGAGGAGGTGAATTTATCTCTAATGAATTTACTATCTTCTGCAATGAAAATGAAATCAAAACACAAGTATCTGCTCCGAGGACTCCACAACAAAATATCATAGCTGAAAGAAGGAATAGATCTATAGTTGATTGTGCTAGAACATTGTTGATTGAAAAAAAGGTTGCACAAAAATTCTAGAGAGAATCCATAAGTACTGATGTCTACACACTCAACCGAGTACAATTGAAGAAAGGTACCAAAAAGACACCTTATGAACTCTGTATGGGCATACACTAAATGTAAGTTATATTAATTTTTTTGGAAGTAGGTGTTACATATTGAAATATACTAGAAATGGAAAGCTTGATTCTAAAGGAGATGAAGATATATTCCTAGGATATTGATCAAAGAGAAAAGCCTATAAATGTTTGATCAAGGATACTAACAAAATTGTTGAAAGTGAAAATGTGAGGATTGATGAATTTGCAGAAAGGAATGAAGAAGATAGCAAAAAGGAACTTGAATATTATCAAAGATTTTTTTATGTACAAGAAGGTAATTTGGTTGATGCAACCGAGCTACAACAAGAAGAAATCAAGGAGCAAGTTGAGCCTCCATTGAGAGATGAAAACACTGATGAACAGTCTACCAAGCCTGTATTAGCAAAATATGTGAGAAGACACCACTCACCGAGCAAAATTATTGGAGACAAGAATGCAAGAGTCATGACAAGAAGTAAGTTGAAAGATAATACATGTTTGATTTCTGAGTTCAAGCCAAGATTAGTCAAGGATTCACTTGGAAATGAAGATTGGATTAATGCAATGAAAGAAGAGATTGATCAAATTGAAAAGAACAATACTTGGTCACTGGTACTGAGACCTAAGGATAAGAATGTGATTGGAACAAAGTGGATTTTCAAGAATAAACTCAATGAGAATGGAGATTGGATCATAAACAAAGCAAGATTAGTCTGCAAAGGGTATGCACAAGAAGAAGGTATTGACTATGGTGAGACATTTGTCCCTATTGCTAGATTAGAGGGTGTAAGAATATTACTTGCATATGTTACCTATAAAGGATTAAAATTTTATTAGATGGATGTTAAGTATGCATTTTTAAATGGAATTCTTGGAGAAGAAGTTTACATTGAACAACCTGAAGAATTTGTTGAAAATTATAACAAGGATATGGTATGCAAACTACACAAGTGACTCTATAGATTGAAGCAAGCACCCCGAGCATGGTATAAAAGAATACACTCATATTTAGTGAAAATTAGATTTCAAAGGACAAGTGCAAACAATAATTTATATTTGAAATGTGATAGTACTGATAAGATTTTGATTGCTGAGATATTTGTTGATGATAATATATTTGGAGGAAATGAAACAATGTCTAAATCATTTGTTGAAGAGATGAGAAAGGAATTTGATATGTCCATGATTGGAGAGATTAAATTCTTTATTTCACTACAAATTCAACAAGTTAAAGATGGGATGTACATAACACAATCAAAGTATATCAAGGAGATCCTAAAGACATTCACTATGGAAGAATCAAAATCGGTTGGAACATTGATGGCTATTGGTTGTAAATTGTCAAAGGAAGATAAGAGAAAGGAAGTAAATTAGACACTTTACCAATCCATGATTGGTAAACTACAATATGTTGTTCACAGATGACCTAATATTGCACATTTAGTTGGTATAATTGCAAGATTTTTTGCCAACCCAAAGGAGACACACATGTATGCAGTGAATAGAATATTTAGATATCTAAAAGGGACTGAATATTTCGGTCTGTTGTACACAAAGGGAGAGGATTTTGATCTCAAAGTGTATACTGATGCTGATTGGGCTAGAAACATTGATGGTAGAAAAAGCACAAGTGGCAAAGCTTTCTTTTTAGGAGAAAGATTAGTGACATGGTTAAGCAAGAAACAAAGTTATATTTCACAGTCTATTGTTAAAGCTAATCATGCTGTTACAACAATGAATTGTTCAAACATTGTGTGGATCAAACAATTACTTGAATGTATACAAGAAGAGACTATTGATCCAATTACAATTTACTATGCTAATACTAGTTTTATTAACATATCAAAGAATCTGATGATGCATTTAAAGACAAAGAACATTTCTATTAGGTATCATTACTTGAGAGAGCAATTTCAAGACAAGCATGTGATATTGGAGTATGTGAATTCAAAGGAATAGATAGCTGGTATATTTACAAAACCACTATCGAAGGATGCTTTTGAGTATCTTTGAGGTAAGTTAGGGGTTCTTCCCCTATCCAAGGCAAGATGCATGCTGCATCAATTCAAGTATTTATCAGAATAACTATTTTGTGAGTTGATGCTAGTGTTCATTCTTTAGGTGAGGCTTGAAGTTGTGAAAATATGTTTATGTCTATAATGAGAAATCAATACATTCAAGGTATGATTTATTGCCTAAGAATTTTTTTTAGGAGTATGTGTCTTTGGCATTGTTATCAAAGAGGGAGAAGACTGAATAGTGACAGAGGGAGAATATACTAAGAGAAGATTTATTGAAGGATAAGATTGTTACTAATATAGGGAGAAGATAAATAGAAGTATGATCAAGCAAAGAAGAAGCTACATCTTAGAGGGAGTACATGAATGACAATGAATTGTTAGCATCACCAATTAAACAATGAAGATTTTTAGTGTGTTGCCATATGCCAAAGAGGAAGATTGTTACTATAACTGATGGTGATGATGATGAAGACCGACCAAAATCAGAGGTATACAAGATAGTAGATAGGCTAGATCAGTTATTATCTTGCCATTTATGTCAAGCAATTGATTTATGGTTTATATTGTGTTGCCATATCATTCAGAGTATGCTATAAGTTGAATGTGTTAAGGAGAAGAAGTGAGATGTTGTGAAGATGAAGAACTTAATTGGGCAACTGATATAGATTGAAAAATGCTAAGATTAGGTTGATATAATTATTTTCTACCTAGCATATGATTATATTAAGTCAGTGAAGAATGGTAAAGAAGATTTGACAAGCCGATAAGTTAAATAGTTTTGGCTATCAAGCAAGATAGGTCATTAGATAAAGATAAAAAGTAATTCGGTAAGAGAAAAGTAAGTTTCAGTAAAGAAAAAGGAACTCAAGACACCAAGCAGAAGGTTTTAGTCACCGAGCAAGTAACGAAAATTAAATACAAGGATTAGAACAAAATTTAATGATGAGCTATGATGAGCTGGAAGATTATGATGATAAGGAAGTGTTAGTTAGAGAGATCTACGATCAAAAAAATTCATGATGATGATCTATGGTACATATCTAAGCGGTTAAAAGAGAAGGAAAATGTTTCAAGAAAGTTCAAGTTTTGAGGTGAAGGTAAAATGTGTTACTAAGATCTAGATACATTGAATAAGTTTGTGAAATGAATTGAATGACTGAGATTAATCAAAAGAAAACATGATAAAGGAGATCAAGCAGAAAAACAAAGTCTATATAAAGGATGAATTTGTATGAACAAATGGCTGACAAATTGAAGGGTTGATAAGTCATCGATTGATGCAGTGAAGAAGGAAAAGATAGATTATGAGTCAGAAAGCAAAATTTGATGAAGTGTTGAAGCCAGTGGAAAGTGAAGGATTGAAGTGAAGAAGGAGAGCACACAAAATATCTGATTATGCAAAGGATAGTTGCAGATTTACAAGTCAATTTATTTACTGTTTCTTATTAACATTTGTAACAAAAAAATCTCTTAACCGAGTGGACTTAACAGTCTTATTGTAAAATCCTTGCAAAAGGTAACATTCTAAAGAGTGTTCAAAGTCTTTTAACCAAGCCACTCCTAATAGGGTGAAGATCCTAATAGATTTGAGGTAAATCCCTTGATCGAGTCACATCTAGCAATATGTATTGTAATCTTTAATAGGATTGGCTCTTAACCAAGTATACTTCAGAAGAGTATTTTCTTTAGTGGGTGAGAATTCCCACAATGGTTTTTCCCAAAGCTGGGTTTCCATGTTAAATATTGGTGTTATATGTGATGAATGATTTATGAGAATATTATTATTGATTGTTAAAGTTTATTTATTGTTGTCGGTAAATAGTGAAATGTGTCTGATAGAGTTGACACTGAGTTAATTAGAGAAATTTTTTGAGGTACTGAGAATGAAGGATTACTGATTCAGCCCCCCTCTTCATAATCCAACAAATGGAAAGAATTGAGAGGTGAAAACTTTAACTTACTTAAAAAATAGAATAGGATGCTATTTAAATAAACATGTGTATTTTGTTGCATATTTCAATATATTATATTTTATGAAAAAGATTTTATTATCTGCTAGTATAGTTGAAACCTTTCAAAAGAATTTTGATTTCCTCAAGTTGAAACAACAAAGTTGAGAAAGCTATGTTTTTTTAATATGAACCTTATTCTTGGTGATTTAGTAGTGCATAGAAAACTAACAAGATTTTAAAATTATATCATCACTACCCATATGCACTATGTTAATATGATTTAGAACAACAGAGAGGGGGGGTGAATCAGTTGTTCTTAGGTCCATATGTATAAATTAAACTTTTAAACACTTCAACAACTTAGATCTAACAACCAAAAACTACTCGGTCATTACAAAATGTATACCAAAAACATATAACAGTGCAGTCCACTATCCAACAATATATAACTTGAAAAATACAGAAATGTTCAAACCAAAACATTCACATAAGCATTAATACCAGGATTTATAGTGGAAACCCAATTTGGGAAAAACCACTTTGTAACATGATACTGATATTTTCACTCTTTTGAAGTGAGCTCTGTGAAAAGCCAACCCTGTCAAAGGTTTACAAATACACTACTAGGTGTGACCCTATTAAAGGATTTCAACCACCCTGTTAGGAGTGCACCTTGTTAGAGGACTTAAGTACATTCCATTAGAATGCAACCTTGAATAAAGGATTTATAAAATGACTATTAGGTCAACCTTGATTAAAGGATTTAAACTGATACAATGGTTAGAAAGTAACAACAGTATTTGATCTGAAAACATACAACTCACTTTGCAAATAACAGATCCAATTCTTACATATATATGCCAGATTACTGACTAAGATCCATTTCCATCTCCATCACTGATCTGCTCGAAAATCCCTTCAAGCAATCACAACTCCTTCTCTTTCAGCCTTTCTTCTTATTCAGTCAATAACAACAACAACTACATCATACTTCTTCAACCTCACACTTAGGTTTCCTTAATAGCTCTTCGATAGGTACATCCATCTTTTGCCTCTTAATCTCCTCCGTAGATCTTAGGTTTAGGTCAAATTCATCGAATCCTTCCATCATTATGTTCTTCATTCATCCTTCTAGAAACATCTCTGATCTCTTTATGGAATCACAATAAAATGGTTTACTGTGCAATAAATGCCCCATACATTCAATAAATAAAGTCAACACAATTTACATAATCCAAGAATTCAACTATGTCAGCTAGGAATCTGAATTCTTCCTCAAATGTAAATTACTGACACTCGGTCAATACTGTGTTCAACTCCTCCGTCATCACTACGTAGCTCGGTCATCACTTGAAACTATTTTCCTCGGCTAATGCTGTCTTCCTCAGCAATAAACTGATGTTCAGTCAATACTAAATTTACTCAGCATATACTGGCTCGGTCGACACTAACATCACTCAGCTTAAACTAGATTTCTTCACTTCTACTTGGTTAAGCCTACTTATTTAGTCTTGCTTCTCACTTAGATAAACAATACATTATCTTATCATTGTGCCACATAATCAAGTACTCATTGAAGTATCAAATAACTCAACCTTTTTGTAACGCCCCGCCAAGCAACCCAAGAGGACAAGACATAAAACCTCTATAAAGTGCAAGTAGTGAATTTTTTTTTTTAATTTTATTTTATTTTAACTAGAATAATATTCATCATTACACTTCATATTTCTAAAAGAAGAAATAATTTTCTACTACTTGAATGTAAGATTTATACAACTTAAGTCCTCCCGGGTTCCCTAACGTCGCTACTAAAGCAACATCATATAAACCATTTACATGCATAAGATATTCACGAAATCATGAGCTTAAAAGATCTACATTCATTTTAATGCACCAAGTTAAATGTCCCTAACTTATTTCTTTTATTAAACATAGGTTAATCATCCAACATCATTATTCCTTTTATCAACTCATTCCATAAATTCATATTGATTTCATCTACATCTACTATCCTTTATATCACTTTTCTCTAATAATTTAGGTAAGAGATTAATATTCATTAAGGTAGGCATTATCCTAGGTATTTCATTAACATGAACCAAGTATTAACATTATAATCAAGTTACTATTTTATTGCATTGTTTCATAACCATTCATTGTTAATAATTCCAATCACTAACCTATCATTTCTCAATAATTTCCTTGGATCCTTTCATCAAGAGAGAATACATTATTTTTGTGATACATCATTATATATAACTATATTTAAGATTATTTCCTTTACATATGGACAACATAAGAGGATAGGAGAAATAACATAAATACTTTCTTTTAATGCTAGTAACATGTCCAATATTCCACATTCTTTTCCCTTTCTTTTACCTAGAACTACCCATTCCCTTATGCATTGCTTTGAATTGAGATTACATCAATACTACAAGACTCCTTTCAGGAGATTAAAAATTACATGAATACAAATACATAAGTACATCTCAACATATTAAAATATCCAATAAGAAATCTTCAACTGTAGATCTGGAAAGGAATATGTGCTAGGATCATCCAAAGAATCACGATCAATACCTCGATATAAATATTAACCACCCAACCACGTGGAACCAATAGGCCCACTCCCCCAAGCTAGGAGATAGAACCAAAGGCCCATACAAGAGGTAACAACTAGGAAATTCCTAAGGTGGTGATAAAATTTCCCCAAAGTCACAACACAAAAGAAAAGACAAGAAGACCACAAGGACTACCAGAGGCATGATCAAATTTAGTAGAGACTCTAAGCTACAAGCTAGGTGAGTGTCATCGCATAGCCCTCACCCCTTGGGTTGTCCTGGTACTAGCCACTCTTGGCCCCGGCCCCCAAGTAGGCACATGCGGAACCGAATGCCTCTCGTACAGACAAGGTCATCCAGTCGTACCTACGCATAGGTACCTTCTCCCACTCCCATCCTTAGTCTTTACTAGCACTAAAGGCATGGGAGAGGCACAATTAATCTTGATTAGTGTGTAATTTCCCATTCCAATAATCTCGCATTCCCAATTCATTTATTTAGGTTATCACTTGATTAAATAACTCATAGTAGGTTATCTTGGTACTAGCCACTTAGGGCCCCGACCCCTCACTATGAGCCACTCACCTAGTGTACTTAGGTTCCATAACATACATATAAA
Organism: Chamaecyparis obtusa; assembly: GCA_027943335.1. Lineage (NCBI taxonomy): Eukaryota > Viridiplantae > Streptophyta > Pinopsida > Cupressales > Cupressaceae > Chamaecyparis > Chamaecyparis obtusa. The sequence goes on from BSBK01007314.1 coordinate 1,119,634, forward strand.
AATCATAAGAGCATAATAGATCCATCATCAAGAATTCATATCAATTCCATAACAACATTTGATTGAGTTTAGGAAAACATATGTTGTCCCTAGTCCACTTGACAACCCTAAACCCAATATGGCATACAGAATGTTCCAAACATATAAGAAGACATCCAAGTGATATTATAAACATATTCAGAGTATAAATAGATCCAATTAACAAAAAAAAAACATTCTAATAGCCTCTGGTGACCATACGAAACCTTAAAACTTAATGATGTTCTTAAACTGAATTATTTCAAGCAAGGATTAAATGCAAAGAATAGTCATCATAGAACAGTCATCCATATCTTCCACAAAAAAAATAATAAAGGCAATCTCTTTGGTGGAGATTTAGATAACATAATTATGGACTCTTAATTTTATTTTTAGGAAGATCCAACGGTGGAAAAGAAATTTATGACTTCTGGTTTAAAATAGAAAATTCTGGTTAGGGTTCAGACCTGCCTTCACTAAAACGGTTGTAATTTTCACAAAACATAATAAAAATTCTCCAAACCAATTGAAAATGAAAGATAAGACTTAGGAGAATCTATTATATCAAATTTAGACTTTTATATAATCATATTAGCCTGTAGCATATGAATACATTTGACAGAAAATTTGGAATCGAGAATGGACAGGCATAGTCTGCCAAAATGTCAAAAATAAAGCATTAATTTGATCCTAAAAATAAAATCAGAGAGATACCCATTTGAGATCTGTAAATTTTACTTCCAGAAAATCAATTTAGTAAAATAATAGATGCAATTTAAATTATTATAATAATAGATCTCCAAAAATGGGTTGCTAAAAACCCTAGGAAAACACATGCCAATTCTTACAAATAAAAACTCAAAACTTTAAAATAACCATAGAAATTAAAAGTACAGATATAATAAATAATTATAATATATAAATAGATCCATAATATATCAGAGACATAAATTAACTAACATATTCAATCCATACCTCATGTCCTACGAAGGTTGAATCGAAGAAGGAAGGAAACAAAAGAGAAGACAAATCCAAACTTGAGATGCATCCTTCAAACCCTATCCACTTTTAGAAATCTCCATGAAAGAAAGAAATAATTCCACAGCAAAGAATCCCTCTCTCAACTATTGAAATTCTCACAAAAATGTCTCTCTCCCAAAAGCAAAGATAACCAAAAATTCTTAAAGACATATGCTTACAAAATCTCCCTCACATCTCCAAGTTTTCTCTCCAAAATCACCATGAAAATTAAGGCCATCCTCTCCTCAATGCTTCAGACCCTAAAATCCCCCCTCTTCAAATGAGAAAGTAGTGCATATAAATAGATTTCCAAAGGTTGAGAGGAAAAGTAACCAACTCCCAACTAACTCTTAACTAAAGGGTATTATAAAATAACTTAATATCATACAACTATATTACTCAAATATACAATAAAAGATTATTTGTATTCATTCATACACATATGTAATATTATCCTAACATATATGCATATGCCATCATTAATCACATCAATATCTATATATATAACCTATCCTCATTATTAATAATTAACAATTGAGAATAATATACCTCGCATTATTTAATATTTAATTATTAATAATATTATACTTTACATTAATCCCAAAATATACACCATCAATAATATCTACAATAATTAACATATAATCACATATAAATTATATATATATAAATACATATATGTGTGCACCCATATATATATTTCCATATATATATATATATATATATATATATATATATATATATATATATATATATATATATATATATATATATATATATACATATATATATATAGATACATGCCAAATACCAAACACTATAATCTATAAGATTATGAAGTAATAGATCACAATATTATTACCTATTTATAATTGCTATAAGATATAACACTGAGGTAGAATAAAATCACATGCCTCAAAATAAATCTAATCATCCAAAGAGGCCATACAAATCATCTATGAAACATATCGAGAAAACCATAAGATCAAACAAGGTCAACCAAAGTCCAACAAGGAAAGTCAAGCCAAACTCCTAAAACACAACATAGAAAGATTAACTAAGAATCATACCAAGAAGGAGAAATAAATAAAATGAGTAAACAAATCATACAACCAAATGAATTCAAGTGGTCACAAGGCACTAACTACAACCATGCCCAACCGGGTGCGTTGGATCTGGGTTTTTGACCCAAAGGTTGACTGACAAAGAAGGAACCCTAATATTCCCAAATTGGAATAATGACAAAGGAAGACTCATGTAGGGGCCTTAGTACTATCTCCATAACAACAACCATCGAGGATTTGAGGGCATGCTCAGACTTGTGAAGCCAGGTGAAGTCGATGCCCGGTACCTGCAAGCCTGCATCACAAAGAAGAAATACATATGCACGGATATACATATAAAAGAAACATTGCAGACAGATGACCAGGATCGATACATCGTGTGGACCTCAGCTATGTGAGTAACTACGACTTCATCCTGAATCATGAAAACACATCATGTAATATATATACACTCAAAGCATGTAGCATCATCATAATGAAGGTTAGAATATCAAGCATTGTGTTAGCTCTCTTATCAATACTAATAATAAATTAACATAATCAAATCATCAAGTGAGATACAAGATTCATCCAAGGTAACCTTAATAGAAGAAAATATAAATAACCACTTATATATATCTATCAAGTACATATCATATAACATCCTAACTATGTTCATAAAGGTCTTGTAGGTACTCAATACATACATGGAGATAAATACATACAAAAATGATACCTTTAGATAGTATGTCTGATATTAGAATCATTGAGTACTAGCTTATGAAATTATTATAAAGAACTATAGGAATAGATCAAACAAGTATCATGTACAACTTAAGCTATAAGAAAACATCGAAGGATCTTAATTCTTTCAAAAACACAAAACTTATATTAGGGTTAGAGGGGTATTACACTTTCTCTAGGTTCTATTGTTATCACCCTTGCCCTAATCCTTCTCAACAAACAAATAGATATAGTACTTTCTTAGATAGCAACAATCTTACCAGTTAAGGTTTGACATCAATGACAATACAATAATTGCTTCAATTGCAGTTTCCAACACACTATATAGATTTGGGAATATTAAAAATGGATTTAAAAGTTGTTGTTTAGAATATTGTATTTGGTTGATGGAAGGCAAGATAGTCATGACAACCAACAAACTAAACCATGGATATTTGGGTGAATAAATGGAAAATACTCATGACAAACAAATAAATATCCAAAAAAAGCTATTGTAGCATATGCTAAGTAGCAATTGATGATGTGCATTTAATGGAATGCAATGGTTTTGAAAAGGATGTCAAGACGTGTTGTAGATTGTTTGAATAAATCATGACTTTATATTTTTTTGAGCATGTTGTACTATTTTAATATAATGGAAAGAATTGAGAGGTGAAAATTTTAGCATACTTATAGAAGATAATATGATGCTATTTATATAAACACGTGTATTTTGTTCCATATTTCTATATATTGTATTCATGAAAAACTTTTATTATATGTTGGTGTAGTTGAAACCTTACAAAAGACTTTTGATTCAGTCAAGCTAAAACAAAAAAGTTGAGAAAGCTATTTTTTTTAATATGAACATTACTCTTGGTGATTTAGTAGTGCATAAAAAACTAACAAGATTCTAAAATATTACCATCACTGCCCATATGCACTATACAGATTTGGGAATATTAAAATAGATTTAAAAGTTGTTGTTTAGAATATTGTATTTGGTTGATGGAAGGCAAGATAGTGAGGACGACCAACAAACCAAACCATGGATATTTGTTCATTAAGTTTTTATGTAATTCGTTTAGGGTTTTTGAGAATCACAACGCACACACACATGTACACATCTGTGTGTGTGTGTGTAACCTTTATGGGATCACATAATATGGGTGGTGAATTACCACCCATAAAACAGTGTCAATACTAACCAAAGGACAAGATACAAATCTTTTATTATTTGTTAGTATAGTTGAATCCTTGCAAATGACTTGCGATTTCCTCAAGCTGAAACAACAAATTTGAAGCAAATGGAAGGCCTTGAGGAAGGTTCCAACAATAAAGCAAATATTGAAATCTATATTTTTAATATGAACATTACCCTTGGTGATTTAGTAGTGCATAGAAAACTGACAAGATTCTACAATTTTATCATCACTACTCATATGCACTATACAAATTTGGAAATATATAATGGATTTTAAATTTGGTGTTTAGAATATTGTATTTGGTTGATGGAAGGTAAGAGAGTGAGGGAAACCAACAAACCAAACCATGGACCACCCACAAAACGTTGCCATTACTAACCAAAGAACAAGATACAAAACTTTTATTATTTGTTAGTATAGTTGAAACCTTGCAAAAGACCTTGTGATTTCCTCAAGTTGAAACAACAAAGTTGAAGGAAATGGAAAGTCTTGAGGAAGGTTCCAATAATAAACTGAATATTGAAATCTATATTTTTAAAATATGAACCTTACTCTTGGTGATTTAGTAGTGCATAACAAATTGACAAGATTCTACAATGTTATAATCACTACTCATATGCACTATAAAAATTTGGAAATATAAAATGGATTTAACATTTGTTGTTTAGAATATTGTATTTGGTCAATAGAAGGTAAGAGAGTGAGGACAACCATCAAACCAAACCATGGATATTAGTTCATCAAGTTTTTATGTAATCCATTAAGGGTTATTGAGAATCATACACACACACATGTATATATATACACACACATGTGTGTGTACATATACATATATACATATGTATATATGTGTGTATATATATACATACACACACACACACACACACACACACACACACACACACACACACACACACACACATATATATATATATATATATATATATATATATATATATATATATATATATATATATATATATATATATATATATATATATATATATACGTACACATTATATATATACATACATATATATGTATCTATACATATGTAAACATATATATGTATGTATATATATACATATATATGTATATACATACATACATACATACACACACACAACACACACACACACACACACACACACACACACACACACACATTTCTCAATACTAACCAAAGGATGAGATACTTGCATGACATTGAATGTCACTAAACACACGCGGTCGTCCAATGACACATCATGCCTTGGGCGATGTACGTAAAAGCCGGTGGTGATGTTAGGAATGAAAAAAATCCACTAGGAAAAAAACTGACATGGCTAACAACTCTACAATAGCAAAAGCCCAAATGGTCACCTATGAGC